>JAUMHR010000072.1:17200731-17230749 GCA_032361145.1 Enteromius fasciolatus | reverse complement strand
CAGCTCATTTTAGTCTTTATTTAGTATTTATTTAAACCAAAATTTGTCCTTAATTTTAAGACAAGAGTTTTTAACAATTCGAAACGTCATGTCTGAACGTTCTCAGAAAGTTCTGAAGGAATGTTCTTTCATTATTATAATTTGACTGGTCTTTAATAATATTCTGAAATTGTTATCACAAAAACAGATGATATATTGTCCATGGATTTTTTTGATTATTAGAAGAATGTTGTACATTCTTATAACATGTTTAAATCTAACTATTTTTACAACATTCAATGTTTTTTGCAAAACGATAAAACAGAATGTTAATGTAATGTACACAAAACCAAGAAAAACATGCATTAAACTAGAAAACATGTTACCAAGAATTACATTTAAAAACAGCAGTTAATGGGAATGCTGGCAAAATGTTCTTAGAACATAGTTTTGTTAGCTGGGCTGAAATAACAATAAACACACATAAACCAAAATGAAAAAAGTGGTGGTACCTTTTCAAAAGGGATATGTTTGTACCTAAGGGCTCCATTTTGGTATCTTAAAGGTATATATTAGTAAAGTGTAGCCTACTTATTTGAACAAAAGCGTATCTTTTGAAAAGGTATCGCCCCAGTGACAGCTTTTGTACCTTTATTTCTGACAGTGAACAATAAACATCCAAACTAAACTGACAATTTACTAAAGTGAGATGGGTATTTGGGTTGCAAGGAACATTGTTGCCTGTCCCACCTAAGCTGTAACTCATTATGTACTAAATGGAAACAACTGATTAACGGGATCACAGTTAAAAGTGAAGTAATAATATTATATGATTTTCAATGTTGTATGCAGTTAAAAAGATCAAGACCTACGAGGGACAGATAGCATATAACAACAGTTAAGATGCTATAACATCTCCAATAGTCTTCCAAAAACATTGTTTGTTTGTGTTTTTTTTAATATACAAAGTGTAATCTTACAATGAACAAATAGAAAACTCTTATGCAGGATTTTGTCAATTCTAAATAAAATTCAATGCCGGGAAACTTCCAGACAAAAAAAAACACTGAACCTGCTGGAGAGGTACTGCTCAGAAATCACCACCAGATGCAGTTTTGTGATCTCTTCCTCAAGTCAAACGTCTCAGTTTAAAATAAGAACGCAGCTGTAAAGTGTTAAACACCTTTATATTCAACAAGCAGAAGAAGCCGAGCCGGAGCTGGACCAGGAGGAGCTCCGAGACGAGAGCCTAGTGAAAGACAAAGCCTTTTATTTTATTTGTGAAGCTCCGGCTCCCGTGGGACTCCTGCACACTCCGCTTCAGTTCTGGGTGTAATTTTAGCTCTTCCTTTATGCGAAGTGTAAACTGCAGCTCAGTTCTTCCCTGAGAGTAATGGAGATGAGTTAGGACGGATACGAGGCCCTGAACACATACTGATGAGGATTCACACTCTGATGAATGCAGATCTCAGTCAACCGTGATTACAGCCAGCAGCCTGAGCCAAATCACACCATTCACCTGGTAACGTCCCGTTCCCAACAATAGATATTAATGCGGTGGTTAATAGCGCTGCTTACTGAAGCTTTGTTTCCAACCGTAAGACAGGGTGACTGATGACAATGAAATGTGTCACAAAGCATGGCTAAAAGCAAAAAACTAAACAAAATAAGGATTATGGTTGGTTTATTTTTGGTTGGTTTATAAGTGAGATATTGCAGTATTTCTAAAGTTGATATGTTAAAATCTTTTTGTGATTATGTTCATTTACAGTAGGTGTATTTTGTTTGTGATTACTTTTTAGATTATCTGATTCTTTTTCTTTCAGTCAATTTTATTTTTTAATGTGCTCATGTTTGAATATTTTGAAAGCCTGAGGATTGACTGAGTTGATTGACTGAAACGTTGGTAATATAATGACACAAGATTGATTAGTGTGTGATTTCTACATTTCTAAAACTTGATATTAGACTATTATGTGATGGACGGGAATTGTAAATTTTTTTTGAAAAACTACTACTTCTTAAGTTCCAGAACTCTTGTTTAGATGCCAGTCAGTATGATATTTGAGATGTGTTTTGTTTTCCAGTTTATATTTGCATTTGAGATATAGGAAAAACAAAATGTTACAGTATGACGTGTTTGTAGTATATGTTATACTACAAGTGTTGTGCATGTACACACACACACACACACTCTAATGGCTCTGATAGAGCAGATCAGCAGGTTTTCTGTGTGTTTGCTTCACGTGTCAGTTCTGGGCTGCTTGCTCTGCTGTCTCCGGGGCCCTGCGGCTCTCTGAGGACGTCCTGCAGCACTTACACCTTACTACATTACTGAGGCACGCTCCGTCTGACAGTCTTCAGTGGAGCAGATAAAGGTCATGATCATCCGGCTCCGCTGACCGCAGCACACGAGTCCAGAGCTGGCTTCAGCTGTGTGTCAATCCCAGCGTAAATAAAAGATCAACTTGATTCATTACATTCATTCATAATAGCATTTAGCATTTAGTAAGCTAGGAACTCATATGTGTACTTTCAATGTAAATAGCTTTTGGATTCTTCAGAATGTTTAAACCATTTCTAAAATATTGTGTTGGTCAATAATCCCTGGTGAAAAAATACATGCATCTGAAATACACTTGTGTCATGCTAAATATACTACATATGTTTTAACATTAATTTACTGCCATGTAATTATATTACTTTTTAGTAAACTAGCATACTTAAAGTCTGCTAAACTGGGACCGCATATTTTGTACTTTAATTGTGCAGAAGTACATAATGTTTTATTGTGTTAAAGTGGAACTAGTATACCTCAAGTATATTCTGCATTTAGAGATCAATATTATTCAGAAACAATCCTCATCAAAAGTGATATTAAAACAATTAATATTAATAAATGTGCATTGTGCAGAAGTAGCATGCCACAGTTATCTGTGAGTAAATAGGTTAATAGACTTTTACAAAACCTAGTATAAAATAAATGTATTTTAAATATAGCTTTTTTTTTTTTTACTACGGATTAGAAAACAATTGTAATAAGTAACTTACACACACACACACACACACTATATGAGTCGTTAGATCTTTCCTGAACTGACCGTCATCATTAACCACAATGACATGCAACAATGTCTTTTTGTTTTTATAACATTTCACATTATAAATATGTGTTATATATTCACAAGCTATTGACTGGCAGTATGCTTGTGAGAGGAAATGAACAGAAGCTAAAAGTGCTTTGAGAGTACGTCTTTGTTACTTTTTCTTTTTTTTCCTTTTTTTTTTTACATAAAAAGAAAGTGACACAGGTGTTTGTTAAATGAACAATATTATTGTACGGTACAGCGTGGCCAAAGTGATATAATATACACATGAATATCTTGAGGAGAAACACAAAAAGCCTTCGTCATTTTGAACACTGAGGGACCAATTCTGACCCTGACATGCTGTGGTGGAAGCAAATAAATAAACGGCAGCGTTTACAGATATGCATCTTTTCCCTCCTAAACAGCGAGGAGGGGCACAAATCAACATTCACGCCACTCTTTACGTGTTTTTGGGTAGGCTAGATAATGAATGTGACCAGGTGTCCCGTTGTCAGAAACGTAGAAAAAATATTAAGAATGCAGTGTGCTCTGGTGGTTAGTGTGGTATGTGAGAAGTTAAGCTAGCGATACCAGGTGTTGTGGACATGACAGGAACAGGCTAAATGAAGGGCAGTATTTACAGAATGTCCAGATGTGGATGAATGATGAGGTAGCTACGTGAATGTTGCATATATGTTCATTACCGTGTGTCCATCTCAAGTGCAGGACTAACAACAGATGCTCTTAAAACATAGCGGTACGATGGCGTTGCGTTCTGAGCATTAGCTTGAAGCGCTTGCCTTCATGTCGTTCAGATGGGCATGATTTCGGTCAGAATTGATCCCTAATGTGATTCCACACAGTTGCGCTGCATGTAAAATGAATCCCTGTATTATCTTCTCTCTGGCTATCTCGTCCGGTCGGGTCGAGATTGTGGTGGGTTCAAGTTTTCTGGGAAGAGTCTGGCAATATGAAGCCAATGAGAGACATCAGCGATGCAGAGAGAGATCGGGCCTGGGGTTCGTTTCCCATACGATGACAGATCATACCCTACCCTAATAACAATTCAACTAACTAGTCTTTGTTTCCTGAAATCGTAGTAACACCTGTTCTTGATGACAACTATTAATGGAGTCACACTTTGAAAGTACTTTATACATCTATTTGATAATGGACCTTTTTTGTTGACCTACCATTATATATAGACCGAAAAATCTCTAGAGTTCTGCAGCTGTGATGCCAAAACCCTGAAGACTAACTCACCACAGGTTTCCTAAAGATTGTCCAATGGGTTTTTATCATGGTATTTTTCAGCATGAGTAAAACAAGGTCTGTGGTGCATTTCAATTGACCATACTTGGACACTTTGCTCTACAACGTAAATTACACACACACACAGAATAAAAATATTCATTTCTGTTTATTTTTAGAAACGTATGTTTGTTATAAGTAACTTAGTGTGCAGGTAACAATGGAGAACAAAACGTCCAAGTGCCATGAATTAAAAAAAAACATTATAAAACCTGGAGCCTTTGACGTCACAACTGCAGCACAATTGATTTAAACGCATCGGAGGCATGATATACTATAATCCATTTTACACCAATAAGATGCTTCTAACCACAGATCAAATGTTGTACTTTCAACCATTCAAACGTTGCAGATGTTTGGCTTAAAAAAACGCTAGCTATGTTTCCATCCACCTATTTTCATGCACACTTTGGGATATCGCATTAAAAAAACTGGATCCAAATGCCAAGATGCGCATACATTTTTAAAATGCACATAAAAAGCGTATGCGCTCAACCGAGCAGGACAACTTAACATGCGCATAGTCTACAATAGAAAACGTTTACAGAATAAACTCCTTGATGCACATCAAAAAGGCATGACTTTGTGAAGAGACAGCATAACCGGTCCAATCTCATTGCACAGAATTTGAAATGTTTTAGTCTTTATGCATTTTAGTCTCGTCAAAGTGCTTCCTTATAATTAACTCCCTGATCTGTGTTCCTAAACAACTGACCCCGAAAATAAGATAACATGACTGCACTTGGTCTGCACGCACCAGAGATTGTAATTTATTGTACACAAAAATGATTGCACACAGTGCCTTCTCCTACTGCAGCAAATTCAGCTTTTCTTGGTGATATTTAGCCAAAGTTCATGGAGAAGTGATGATTTTGCTCTCTGGATGGTTTATTCAAGCAAATGTTTTATGCGATATTCCAATTTTGCGCAGAACTTTGGATAGAAATCTTTGCATAGCTACCGAATTACTAAACTACATTGCTGCTTTTGGGAAACGCCCCACAGGACCCAATCAAACCCTCAGGCCCTTCACGATGGAGTCCCGACAGTGCCACAGTTGACTTCGAGTAAATGACATCAGTAGTTTTCACCGCTAATGCCTCTCGAGTGCGGGGCATTCCTAACGGATAACTCGGACTAATAGCTGTACGGCAGTCTGCTGTCAAGTGGATCGAAGTGTAATAAGCTGTTTATAGGGCCGGCGAGTTCGAAGGCCATATTTGAAGCGATGCTATCGTGTCAACATGAGGTCAAACACCCCTCCTGTTCACTCTGCTGTCGACTTCCAAGACCTAAAAATAAAGCTGGTGATAAAGACCCGCACCTGCCGCCCACCTTCGTTCAGATACATGGCTATAAAAGTCCTGGCAGGGTCCGAGCAGAAACACCTCGTTTCCTCTGCCGGTGGCTTAACAAGCCCGAAATAGGCCGTTTGACATACGGGCATCTGATTGTTTGAACACGGAGCATCCTGGACGTCTGCCACGCATCGTAAATCCTCCGATCCCTCCACCCGCCGACTACATTTAGGCCCAAACACCAACGACGACAACAATAACAAGTAGTTTAAAAAAGCAGTACAGTGCAACACAAGAGGTGGGCGATCCTCGTCGGCTCGATTTATTGCTGAGTTACTAGAGTAAGATGACTGAGATCCCGGACGAACAATCCCGGGTGTCAAGAAGAGGTATTTTCAAGGACGTCAGCAAGAGTTCACATTTAGGGAAGAACCGGCAGCAGCTTCCACGTCCAGCCTCGGCCAAATCCCGCCATGAATATTTACAAGTCCTCAAGGTGTCCTGGCGTCGTCCGAGGGCCGGACCGAGGTTGTTGGCGACAAACACAGAGGGATAGCAGAACGAAAAAAATGACTACTCACTCTGAAATGACTTACAGTTTCTTCCATCATATATAAGCACAGATCAAGAACGAAAAGCATTACTGTACAAGTACATAGTATTTGTTATAGATTTTTAAATTATTTTTCCATTTATATTTATGCTTTAAACCAAGTTATCTTTTTTTTTCAGGTCTTTAAAAACGTCCCGACGAGAGACGAGCGTCCCGCAGCCCACGCGGCTGTCCTCCGCAGTCTCTGGCCCCGATGATGTCACGTGGCGAGCGGCCAATCAGACCTTGGCCTCCAGCATTTCCAGGAAGAGTTTGTGCATGGGCACTTTGCCCTGCATCTTGATGCTGTAGAAGTGCTGGATGGCTTTGGTGGCCGTCTGCCGGAGCAGGGGCAGCGTCATGAGCAGCTTCCCGGCCCGCCGAGGGTCTTCTGCGTGCTGACAGCTCTCGTAGTCCTGCAGCGCTTCGTGAAGGGCGTCCTGGAGCTTCTGCACTGACTCCACGTCCTCGATGTGCATGGAGTCTGTCACCAGAACGACACACATCACAAAAGCTGAATACAACACACACACACACCGCCACTGTGCAAACAATAAAACTGCCTGACCAAGTTGTTTTTTTAAAGTAACAAAAAAAAAAAAAATTGTTTTACAGGAAATATCATTTCAGTTTCACTTTTTTCTATATTAATTGTTTTGCCTGCCATCTGGAATTATTATTAATCAACATTTTTGTGGGTTTATTTTTAATAATTAAAATGAATCAGCACAACTGATTTCAAATGATTTCTGAAGACCATGTGACATTGAAGACTGGAGTAATTAAGCTGAGAAAATTTAGCTTCACCATCACAAAGACATTTTAATAGATATTCACATAGAAAACAAATTGTAATATTTTTTACTGTATTTTTGATCAAATAAATGCAGCCTTGGTGAGCCGAAGAGACTTTTTTCAAAATATTTAAAAAAATTTACTGACCTCATGCTTTTGAAAAAAATGTGTACGTAAATGCTGCCATAAAAAATATTTGACAATGTTTTATATTAAAAACATGATCCATAGATTTATTTAGACAATCCACGTGTCCTGTTATTTATCATGTCAATAATTAATAATGCACACAACACAGTGCACAAAAAAAGAGATTGTCTTAGTATTTTTCTCTTGTTTTAAAAAAATTAAATCAAGATATTTTTACTTGAGATGTACAATGACCTTAAATATCATATCTTGTTAACTGAATATATATTACATTTAAATGATTTCATGCCTTAAACAAACAAACAAAAAAAGATAAAAACAAAACGAACAAGATTATTTTTCTGACTATTGCAAGATATTTTTCTTGTTTTATTTCTAAACTCACTTAATTTAGATTTCTTTTTTTTTGTTGTTGTTGTGGTTTGTTTTTAATTAATAAGACTTGAGATGTTGTCAATGTGCTTCTAAAGTGAATGTATCAGTTTAGACATTTGTACTGGAAAACAAGAGAAACATACTGTGAAAGAATCATGTTCTGAGACAGACTGGTGTGTGTGTGTGTGTGTGTGTGTGTGTGTGAGGTGGAGGTTAAAAAAACACGTCTGAAGAAACAATTTCCTTGCAATCCATCAGAAAGAGACTGTCAATACGATTGATAAACTGCTAATTACAAAATCAATGGCTATGAATTTTCACAGCTGTCAGACAGCGGCAGTCCCGTGAGAGCCATCGGACACAGCGTCTCTCTCTCCCCGTCATCCGCCAGCGCCGAAGCCCACCATCAGCATTTTCATTTCTCAGCCAGACAAAGAGAGACAGCGGAGGCGACGGCAGAATAAAAGCAGGCGGAGCGGGCCGCATTGATCAGGCGAGGACGGGGCCTGCCTTCTGAAGAGCCAGCTGTCGATACGGCCTGTGTCTTCTCCTCCGAACGCTCGCTGATACTCATTCCACTACACTTTACACATTTTATTGACAGCCCTGGTGTTCCTAATGAAATGCTAAATTTATCCGTGGCGGCGAGAAACGGGGAACGGAAGCCGTTCATTTGAAAGCTCAGCTGTGTTTCATTCTCTTCTGTTTCCGCTCCCTTCATCTGTGCTCCAGTATGCTACACTAATAAACAAAGCATGCTTGTCTTGACTTGTTTCTAGTCAGAAACAAAGAAAATGTTAAATCAAGATACTTTTACTAGATAAGCATAATAACATATTTTGGTATGTTTGCTGAAAAAAGAGAGAAAATAAAATTCTAAAAACAAACAAAAAAATGATCTGCCAGTTTGGTAAATAAAAATAATAGTGCTGTCAAACAATTAATCGCTATTAATCACATAAAATATTTGTGTGTGTGTATTTATTATGTATATATAAATACACACAAACACTTTACTAATACATGCATATATTTATATTATATACAACAACATACAAACAAAACAAACAAAAATATATAAATATATATTTTTTTCTGAAATATATACATGCATGTGTGTGTATTTATATACACTGCTAAAAAAGTAAAGGGTACACTAAAATAACATCCTAGATCTGAATGAGTTAAATATTCTTATTTAATACTTTCTTCTTCATATAGTTGAATGTGCTGACAACAAAATCACACAAAAATGATGGAGGTCTGGATTTGGAGTCGCACTCAAAATTGAAAATTTGCATTAAGAGGAACCCAAGGCCAACCGCACCGGTATATGGTCTCACAAGGGGATCTCATCTCGGTACCTAATGGCAGTCAGGCTACCTCTGGCGAGCACACGGAGGGCTGCGTGACCCTCCAAAGAAATGCCACCCCACACCATTACTGACCCACTGCCAAACCGCTCATGCTGGAGGATGTTGCAGGCAGCAGATCGCTCTCCACCGTGTCTCCAGACTCTGTCAGGTCTGTCACATGTGCTCAGTGTGAACCTGCTTTCATCTGTGAAGGGCACAGTGCTCCAGTGGAGAATTTGCCAATCTTGGTGTTCTCTGGCAAATACCAAACGTCCTGCACTGTGTTGGGCTGTAAGCACCCCCCCCACCCCCATACCATCCTCATGGAGAATCACTCCTTCATTGGGGGTGTCTTGCTAATTGCCTATAATTTCCACCTGTTGTCTTTTCCATTCACACAACAGCATGTGAAAGTGATTCACATCACATAAGAGGGCCGTTTGATTTCCCAGAAGTGTGATTGACTTGGAGTTACATTGTGTTGTTTGAGTGTTCCCTTTATTTTTTTGAGCAGAGTATATAACACATAGTAAAGACACACAGTACACACACACAGTATATTATGTAAATGCAATTAATTGTGATTGTTTGACGGCACTTGATTGTTTTCCTCAGGAAACAAGGCTAAATTTCTTAGTTTATCTCAGAATGTGATGCGTAAGAGTTGGTTAGGTTAACTTAGAAGAAAGTCTCTTATGTTCATCAAGACTGCTTTTATTGTAAATATTATTAGTACTGCTTTTATATGATTATGTGATAAACTGTAATTGATTGCTGTAATCAAAGCTGAATTTTCAGCATTATTCCAGTCTTCAGAAATCATTCTTATATACTGATTTACTGCTCAAGAAACATTTCTGATTATTATTATTGAAAACAGTTGTGCTGACCAATATTTGTGTGGAAACCAAGATTCAAGATTCCCAGATGAATAAAGTTTAAAGAACAGCGAAATCTTTGCTACATTATAAATGTTTTTTACTGTGGATTCATTTCATTTGCCCTTGCTGAATAAAAGTATTACTTTCTTCAAAAACCCTTCAAACAGCTGAACAGCAGTGTATGTATAAATGCAGAACAAATAAACACGAATCAGTCCGAAGCTGCTGATACCTGAGTTGGCGAGTGCGATGGCCTTCAGCGTGACAAACTCCTCCTTCTCCACCTTGAGTTTCTTGTACTTGCGTACTAGCTGTAGGATGGACACGTAGAGGTCCAGCAGGCCTGTGAGCCGTGAGTGCTCCTCGTCCATCACGTAGTCCTCGGCATACACCAGCTCGTCCTCGTAGGGCAGCGAGCGGAACACGATGCTCAGGATCAGGATCTCCATCCACGCGCTCTGCAGCAGACTCATCTGATCTCCCAGAGACAGGCTGGAGAAACCTGAGCACCAGAGCAGAGCAGACTCAGTATGAATGAAGGCAACACACACACACTACTAAAGTAACACTGCTCCTGTGTTCCTCCATAAAGGAAGATATCATGCAAGTAAAACATTTAGACGTTATAAATACATTATTTTGTAACAATGTACAATACAATAAAATAAAACATTAGTATGGTATTTATGATAAATGTAATTTGGGGACAACACACTTGAAACCACACAGAAAAGCTACATGTATTCCTCCACCAGCAGTACTGTGTTTAATAGAGAAATACCACACTTTAAAACAGGATAAGGGCATTATGATTATGCTCTGTTTCTTCATGTGTTTTCTTCTGACAGCTGTCAATAACGTGAGCATCTCCTCGAGCCGTTTGCACATCCCACGATCGCTCCGATGATTAAAATGATTACTTTACAAGTGGACTAAAGCAGCGCTATCTGCCCCGCTCGCCATTAAAGAGCCGATAGATTACAGTATCGATCCCCTCGCCCGCCACACCTGACCCCCAACTTTCATATGAATGCAGGGCCGAGTGGGCGATGCCTATCTGCTGCCGGCTGGCGCTCTGGAGTTTTTGTGGGCCGAGAGACAGAAAGAGCCGGAGGAGAACAAGAAAGAGGCAGAAAAGAGAAGCTGAGTGTTTAATTTCCTTTATCAGGCGGGCGAACAGCGGCCGGGCGTGCCGGAGGATACATTAATTAACAGATTGCGATCAGGACCGCGGGGCCCCTGACAATGTGAAGAGGGATCAATAAGGGCCTCGCAATGGAGGTGCTGGATGAACGGGAGCCGCCGGAGATCAGGTCAGCGCAGACGTACAGTCAGAAACACTTCACAAACAGTGAAAGACTTTGCGCTCAGGACCGGCTTCACCAGAGCAGATTCACATGCAAAGTACATTGATTTACTGCATGAATGCCACATGTCCATCACGACCTTCTTTTACTGCAAGGCTTCGAGTGTCTCTGACAAAACTAAGAGACAGACAGCGATGCCTAAACCTCAAACGTTATCTTAGGTGATCTGAGTATGTGACAGTTACACAGGGTAAGAAACTGACTTCATTTTACCCTAATGAAAAATAAATACTTAAATGTATTTGAATTGCATTTATTTCATGCTCCGTATACTACTTCATATTTATGAACTTAATAAAGTGAAAAATATGCATTTTAGGCTTATTAACAAGACACATGCATTGTGCACTCTAAATGAACTTTAATTAAAATGTTTGTATTAGTAGGTCTCAAGTTATCTGTCAGTAAATAGATTTGAACTATACATAGTATGAAATAAATGTATTTTAATTATATTACTCTTTTACTAGGGTAATCAATTACCATTTCAGTTTTACTACTAAAAAATGTCATGTTTAATTACTTGTATTCGATATTATATGTAAGATTTGTAAAATATATATAAAACTTTCAGTGTAGATATTATACAACAGATTATAATCAGAAATACTGTTGCATTTGAACTCATGTTGATGCATACTTTATAAGAAACGTAAAAAGTGCTACATTGATTGAACAAGCTTATGGTTAGAATAATTCATTTTTTTATCCTGAGGTACGTATTAATGTCAAAGTCATTTTTATACAGTGTTTTACACAATACAGTTTTTCCCCCCTAAAGTAGCTTGACATTAATAAACAGGAAATTAATTCTTCATCTTATAAAATTCCTCAAGTAAGAGCAGCTCTACAGAAGACAGCAGGGTCATTGAACTCAGCTCAGTTCAGATTAATAAAAGTGTTGATTATTCAGATTCTGATAGTTTAGTACAGTTAAATCAATATTGAATATTACTATTAGATGCATTTTAAACTAAAAAGTAAAACAATTTATTGAATATATGTGTTATATATGGTGTCTGACACACAGCAGTTGCTGCCTCTGAGTGCTGACTTCTTTATAAAAATCTGCTTTGCCAGGTTATTCTCATGTCCATTTACTCATGTTGAAATGTTCCTGAATCTGGGTCTTTACTTGGTGCAGAAACAGTTGCCATTGTGATCTATCTTAAGCACTAGTAAAAAAATGTAATCAGTTTTTAGCTTGTTTTTATGCAGCCCAATAAAATTCATAGCTGGAAACATCTTCTATAACAAAGACAAGCTCGGCCATCTCCCCGTGATATATTTCACGCTCTCTAAATCAAAGCCAGCAATTCTGGAAATAGACAAAAGCCGAAACCTTCGCAAAAAGGCTTTTTATGACTCTGGCAGCCTTTTATAAACAAAATAACCATAAAAAATGACAAGTTTTAATCTGCCTGTATTAACAAGCTCATATCTGAAAATTTATCCCAGTCAGTTTATGGCTGTGGTCTCCTCCTCCTCCTCGTCCTGATGGTTTGTTGGTGAAGTTTGTGTGAGTTTTGCCGTCAATCAACATCCTCTCTCCAATGAAACTCTACATGACACTGAAAATAACAACACATCATCCTTAAGATATCTGCATTGTGCCAAACTATACAGCATGTGATGGACAAGGAGGACGTCTCTGAATGTAAGGTGATTAGAGCATAGAGAGAACATTCACAAGTCGTATGATAAAGTCATGGCCATTAAAAAAGCACTTCACGCACACGCAAACCTGTAGACATGAAACCGATATGCTTTTGAAATCAAGTACATAAACTTGAATTACACATAACGATCTGCATGCGTGGACAGTCTGTACATTATTAATGTGTCAGTCCTTACTAGGAAGCCCACAGCATTAACTGATATATATATATATATCACTATACTTCTACAGTTGATTAATCCACTAGAAATCAGTGTGAATGAGACATGAACAAACCCCTCAGTGAAAACACTCAGAATATAGATAGGAATAAAACTGTTATCTGTTGTATGTAAGTGGAGAAAAACACAGTCTTTGAAATTAAAATGAGTGCTGTCAAACAAGTAATCGTGATTAATCACATCCAAAATAAAAGTTTTTGTATACATAATATATATATATATGTGTGTGTTTACAGTGTATACTTATTATGCAAACACATACATATATATATACACATACACACAGAGATTAAATTAATTATATACAAACAAAAAACAAACAATATTTATATAATAAATAATAAAATAATATATAATTTATATAAAATATAAAATAATTATTTATATGTATTAACATGGGCTAAATAAATAAATAATATCTTAATGAACCTGCAAAAATTGTTGGTGTGAAGGTCAGAAATGATCCTGAGCTCACTTTAAAAGCAGCAGAAGTCTCTATCATGATGAAAACAGATGTGTGTGTTTGTCTGATTCCTCTACATTCGGCATGACATCATCAGCTGAGACCCAATCAATACATGTCTGCTCATAAATTACGCTGCCCCATAAATAATTTTGCTGCTCACACGAACATTGAGCTCATGCGTCTGTCTCAGCTCATCTCACCAAACCACGACAAACAGCACAATCTAATAAAAGAGCACCTCACAGTCAGTGTTTGTGTCATTCCTGATCACTGTCATATCAGTCAGAGAAACACTGTCTTATCAGGTCAAATATGTCCAAAATATATATCATATCACATCTTCATTTCAAAGAAATGCTTATTCAGAAGCAGAAAAAGGTATTACAAGATACAGCCAAGTTAAAATAGATTTCATAATTCATAATCCTATTGTAAGGAACAAGCCCAATTCAACCCTGTATCCCTTCCCCTTTCTCCACATTCACGTTTGGGGGGGTCTCGATTCTCTTTTGGTTGGAAGGGTAGGTGTAAGAGGAAGGGTCGGATAAGAAACGTCTCCCAGTGAGTTTACTTCAAAAACTCTATTCTATTCTCCTGTAATCAAATCAAACTTGCTATACCACTGAATGACTATTTTGCCCACGCTTGCTTTCCCATTATTAAACAATAGCAGAGTCCACACCACAACTATAACGATAAGAGCACAGAAACCATTTTTTTCCAGCTGATGAATGATAAAAACATTGATATCCAATCAGAATCCACCCTGCTATCACGAGCTAAAGAACTTAAAGTGGCAGACAAGCATGCACTTAGAATAAACAGACCATATCGCTCACTGGTGTGGACGCTAATATCATTATCCTTACAGTTATCGTTCTTGGTGTGAATGGGCCTTTAACGATAAAAGAACATTCCGTTGTATCATTTTGCAAATTTTATGGAAACCTCACTTTCTAATGTTCTCTGAGCATTCTGAAACAAATAATTCTATCTATAAAATATCAGAGAAATGTCCAGCTACACTTTCAGAAAAACATTCCACAAATTTAGAGAATTTTGTGCTAACATTTGAAGAGCGCTATTAAAAAAATGTTAACTGTCAACAAATGTTATATTAACGTTACTTTAAGAAAGTTTGTTCATAACTTTGACATAAATTAGTAAAAATGCTAAGAACGTTTCCTGTTAGCTGGGCTTCTTCAAGTTTTTCAGCTCTTCTATGTATCCTGACTTTCATCACAAGCGTGATGCTGTACTAGGTGAGTTAACAAGCAAGTTTACTACTGCCATATGTGGCTTTTCTATACTGTGTGTGTATACATATATATATATATATATAGGAGCTGGTTATGTGATGAAAACATTAAGATTATTGGCTGTGCAACAAATGCAAAATAAGTCTTTACTAATGAATAATCAGCCCATGTAATCATAATTTGTGTGAAAAGAAATAACATATATTAATGTGTTACTGTCACTATTGTTAATGTCAGCTAAAAATTGTATACATAGACATGTCTTTCAAGTTTCACAAAAATAAACGTTTTTCAGATGAGCCTGTGTTGTCCATTCTGGAGGTACAATGACTTCTGGGTGCCGTTTCATGAAGATCTATCTGTACTTTACTAAGGATAAGCGTCCCATCAGAACCCAGTGCAGAGCTAGAGATCATTTGGTCAGTGAAGCATGCACGATATGAGGTTTTGTTCTGTTAAATACAGTAATACCCTTGTCTTAATCTGCTTTCCCTGACCTCCTGACCGGCCCGCACCACTGCGTACTCGTCCCCAGAGACACCGCTGGGCCTGACATGAGCCGCTCAGCCTGATGACAGGCCAGAAATGAGGTTTAATCAGTCACGTAATTACACATCATTTATTTCAACTGCTAAACAGATTCTGTGGTTAATGAGTAGCCGTGTAGTATTGACGGACCTGACCCTGCAAAACGGCTTCCTCAAGGGATTGACTCGTGCTGTCTTCTGTGTGTCTTTAGCTTTGGATAATGACCTATAACGGTCAAATTAACAGAACAGAAAAAGCGAAAGTAAAAGTCACATTTTGGAAGTACATAAACTACGAAACACTTGAAAAGGATTAAAGTTTAATTAAGTTCTGTTTTTGTCCCTCACTTAGATTTAAAAGGACTTCTGAAATGTCAGCACCACAGAACAATAGTAGTAACTGTTTACTACTGTACTGTACATCAGAATGTGATGAAAACATCAAAATCCCTGACTGTGCAAGGAATCATGCTAAGTCTTTACTAATGGATAATTCGCCCATGTCATAATAATAAGCAGATCTTTGGTGGTGAACGTGGCAAATTTGCCCATTGCAAAATTGGTGTGGGGACATTTTGACATGAAATTTCTAATTGATTTCTACTGAATTTATATTACTTTTCAACACATCTATGAGCACAATTCAATAAGGGTTAAAAGAAAATTACAACTATTTTTGTCCCAAATGAATATTTTGTTTTTCAAGAAATAGTTTTTGATCAAGCTTTTTTAATCTCACAAACTTTGGTTTGGCTTAATTTGGTATGAAATGACATCATGACATGTTTTTTTTTTTGACTTTACTTGTTATCAGTTTGGACAGACGGTAGACTGAATGAACTTTACTGAAAAGTTCACTTTGACCAGCTGTTTTAAACTCATGGGCCAAAGTTTAGGTTGGCCTTATTTTGACAGAAATCATGTCACACCAGATTTGCCTCACTGACTGATGGTTGTTCGAGGGTGTTTACCAGCTGGAGCAAACTTTTACGGAAAGTTAACTTTGGCAAGCTTAACCTCCCAAAACAAAAATCATTGATGATTTGATGATTTGAAATGACATCACAGTTTTCAACCGCTCTTGAACATCCTCTCCACTCAAACACTGTTGGCCGCTGATGGCACGTGGCTGATCACTACAGTACCTTCCTGGGCAACTAGTCAACTAAGTATCTGGTGGTAGAGCACAGACTCTTGTACTCTGTGGCAGATGCCCCTCGCTCACCTCTCCCATCTCACGCATGGGTGGCGACGGGGTCGGATCCGGGCTTTGATTGCCCCATCCATCATGATCGCTGGTGCTGAAGCCTGTCAATGGTTAAATTGAATATACTAAGGCCTGTCGGTCGGTGTCTATATTTAATAAAGGCCGCTGATGAGGTGCTGATTTATCGGCCGGCAGTATTCACACTCCATTACAAGGAGATTACACAGCTCGAGCTGGATCAGCCCCGGCAACACAGTAAGGAGATTTCACCATTTAATGACAATGAGAAAACGGCAAACCCAAGAGAAAGCAGAGATGGGTGAATACAAGCACAATCACTGTATGCACGAGGGGAATTATCCACCGGCATGAGGTGTGACGTGATTCACGCCTGTTAAACTTAGGCTTGATGCTTGTGGTTTAACTGCATATGCTTCTGTCAAACCGTTCATCATCAACACCAGTCAAATAAAGGTGCCCATGAACTTATGATAATAGACTGGACAGAAAAACGTGTGCAAACACAGGGTTTGGTGGTCGCATTAGTGAAATTTCCTGGGCATTTTCAATAGTGTAGTCATGTATGAAGCACAGCTCCCATAGAAAAAGCTTTCAGACCAAAGTAGATCTCTGTAAATCTGTGTGACCAACTGAAACCATTGAAAACTCATGCATTGGGAATTCTCCCTCAAGGAAAATTCCCAGTCGATTCCTACTGTAATGACTAGATTTGACCCAAGCCTTTATTCTGGACTGCACTTTACTGTATATTGGAATAACACCTCAAACATGTGTCTGAAAAAATACATTTACAATTAGTTTTAAACACTTTTTGATATTGATTGATTCATGAATTCTGCATTCTGCAGCCTCAAGGTGTGGTCACATTTACAGCTGTTCTTTGTGCGTTGCAAATCCATTGATTTCCATAGAAATCTACACAGGAAATTTGCTTACGGTTGAAAAATATCCCATGCTGATTTTTCAAGACAAGTTGATTTCACTGTGTTGACCAACAGAAAGCTGCTTGTTTTAAAAGTGACTTCTGCATGAACTACACCTGTGACAACAAAGAGCCTTTTTATCTCACAAAATTTCACCAAAAATATGTTAACCACAGCCTTAGGATTTGGAAGAGATAAAAGGCAGTAAAAATGCAACCCATTCAACTTCTTCAAACTTGACGTCATTGCAAAGGACACGAGTGCAATGGTAAAACACGCCAGACATAGAAAAACTATGGAAAGTAGAGCAATAGAAAATGTGTAAATGGTTCCTGTTGCGTGAGATGTGCTTCACACATCATTTAACTTTCCACAAAGGAGTAACATGACAACTCCTTTAGGATTTGGCCACATCTTCACATTAGGAGTGCCTCAGCCATGAATTCAAATTTTGCCTATCTAGGGAGCTAACTGGGTTTCAGAACATTATTTCAGTGCGCTCCTGTTAAATCAGAATAACTTTTTTTTTGAAAGCGAGACTGTGACTTTCCACCCGGACGCTTCAGGCTGGGAAACAATTCCACTCATCCTCCAGCCCTAGGAAAATCTAGCTCTAGGAGTCAGGGGTCCGGAAGCAGGTGATCACCAGCTGTCTAATGTGACACAGAAGCCGTATTCCAAACCACATCGGACAGCTTCTGTTGTCCAGAACACGTCCAGATCATCAGACACTAGTTCATGTGGGTTTCTGTCACTTGCTCTAGTAGAGTTAGTAGTTTAGCTCGTTTGCATACACATGAAGCGAGCATAGGGGAACTCCAGGACTTAGACAGAGTGAAATGCAATCCGGCCGAGAACAAGAAGCTAGTGTATGTGTGTCAAAGGTCTTTAGCACCTTAGCAGCAAAAAAGCCATCTGTCAACATGTTCCACACATCAGCTTTAATGAGACGCCACTCAAACTATTTACAGAGACCTCCTCTCTCTGCCGTACCAACCAGAGCCCGGACATTCAGAGGAGGGATTAATCAACAATTAATCAACGGCCCATTCGATAGTGCCTGACCATACCAAGAGGCTGTTTACAGCCATTTACTGACAGATGAGATGGGAGTCTGAGCGGCGTGTCCTAACGTGCACTATAAAAGGCTTTACTGTGACATATAAATACAATTGCACTTTGGACAGGTGCGAATGGGACCGTGAGTACAGAAGAGTGTAACACATGTACACTAATAATAATATTAGTGGAAATATCATCTGAAAAACACCTGATGGATAAAATCCTGATCACACTGCAACAGTAAAATGGTACAGATTCCATACTAAGGAACAATATGGGAAAATTTTACATCTGATTTATTTATATTGATAATTTAATGGCAAGTGAATATGTTGCACAGTCAACTGAAGTAACGGTGTCAAAAATGAAACAGAATAAATAATTAAGAAATAATAAATGATAACAAAACAAAACACTTTTGAAGGTAAACAGCACCAACAAAGCAAAGGAAATAAATATTAAGCGAAAAACAAGCAAACAAAAGAAACATTATGAGGATTTTTATGTATGTTTTTGGTCCCCATGAGGAGACAAGACCCACATGAAGTGTGTGTGAGAGGTAGGTTTAGGTGTAGAGTTAGGGGATAGAAAATACAGTCTGTACAGTAGAAAAAACATTATGTCTATGAGCCCCTGTAAACCACATATGCCTCTGTGTGTGTGTGTTGAGGAGCACTTTGAGGAGACTGTGTTTTTGGGTCAGTAGTGATCCAGTCGGCTGTAAGCTCCTTGCTGAAAGGCTCTCTGTGCTGACACAGCACTCTGTGTGTGTGTGTGTGTGTGTGATTAAGGGGGTCAACATCCTCCTAATCTCCTTACTAGATAGCGCTTCACCCAGCTAATGATTAGCATCTTCCCTAAAAACACAACACAGATGGACGGCACTGAGTCAGCAAGTGTGCACAACAGTTACTTTCCCTTTCTTTGTTTACCGTGACTGTTTTAACTGAACAGAAGTTTTATCATCTCTATTAGTTGAGGAAGAACTTTAAGTTGTATTTTTATTATGAAAGATTATAAAATAACAGTAGAAGTCGTGAAGCTGCAGTGCCCAGCTTTACCAGCACCCACTGTAACTTCATGGCCCCTTTTATTTGTTAGTAAATAATAGTCTGAAATGATACATATTAATTAGGACAGGCACTGACCGGGGATGTGTTTGGCCCAGCCGATGATGACCACCAGCTCGCGGTCGGCCAGGTCACACAGCGTGGTCAGAGCTTTGATGTCGCTCTCGGGCATGGTGGGGTCCGGCATGGCGTAGATCTTCTCCGGCTCCGCTACAAGCAGATGTGACACGATCTTCGTCACTGAGGAGGAGGAAGAGGACGGGGCACAGATAAGAGTTATTCTGAAATCACTCGGGCACAGGAATCGTGATAAACAATATAATATCAATAATCTGTTTCAGATTCACTGCAGAAATATTCACAAACTATTAAGAATACATGCTTTCTGTGATTATGTGTTCATTCAATTCCTTACATAAAAACTTTTTATGCCACTGTTTGTGTATACTGATAAACATTAATAAACCATAATAACACATTATAAAAGCTTCCAACCTGAATGAATTAACACCAATAATGGTTAACTGATGAATAGTTATTTTAATGTAATTGTGTTATGCTTATTATACATATAATGTAATATGTAATAAAACACAATATACAAAATGTCTTACATCTCTTGCATTCAAAATATCACAAACACATGTCAAAAGCAGACATTTGCAAATTGTGTGTTGTGTTTTGCAAATTAGTGTATGGTGTAGCAGATTTGGTGTAAGTAAACACGTTGTATTGCACTCACAGAAGTGTGATGTAAATGTGTGATTTTTTTTTTCATTTATAAATATATGAAATGTGTGTGTGTGTCCTCACAGGGTTTTTTGGCTGGCGGCGGCAGTGTGAGCCCCAGGTAGGCTGTGTTTTCTGCATCCATTCTCCTCTTGTATTTCTGTCGGCCTCCTCGTACACGATCTAGCCGAACACCTGATCAAACACAAACCATACATCACACACATAAAAGATGATTGCAAAGATAACATCAACGTTCTGTAACACAAATCATTTGCAGCGTGTCATCATACAGACACAGCTTCAGCATCTGATATAATGTAACATGATAATATAACAGTCAATTATTGATATACAGTATTTACATTGTTGTTATTGTTGTTACATCATGCTTGAAGGAGATACGGCCACAATTAAAAAAAATTAAAATCACAGTTACATTACTGTGAATAAAAGTGAAAATAAATTGTTACTTTACTGTTTACCATAATCTGTCAGAATTAATGATTTATAATAATAATTAAAATGTTTATTTTTTTGGGGGGGGATTGATTTTATACATATATATATATATATATATATAATAAAATGTAAACTTATTTTATTTTAGCTAGTTGCCAAGACAGCTTTTCTCATTACCATTTAGGTTTTGATGTACTAAACAAACCAAACCTGAAATAATATGTAATACAAAATATAGACATTTAAAAGACTTAACAAACAACAGGATTACTAAAGCATTAACTAAAAAGATTTCTATTGCTTCTGCACATTTACTTTTTTAATATTCCTTTGCAATGGAACTAGCAAAGAGAATAAATAATTTCTCCTTTAAGGGAAATTTAAACTGAGAAAAAAGCTAACAGATTCACCAACACACAAACATTCACGGAGCGGGGCCGACAGACGCTAGCGAGGGAGCGAGGATCAGCGGGATGAGCTCTCAGCGTGTGACGGAGGTGTCAGGCCTCCATATGTGAACACTGTGACACTACACGCCTGCCGCACATCTAAACAGATGAATATTTAACACAGGGTCAATGAACTCACAGACGGACCTTCTCATTATTGAGCGTATAGGCAGCAGCGCCGCCGAGAACGCTAACGACAGCAGCCGCAGAGCACTCCCTATATATACCTCCGCAAAACTGACCACTCTCCACCGTGAAACCATAGAAATCACACAGATATTATAGTTTAGTATGTTTGGTACACACACGCTATAAACGCCACACTAACACTTTATTTATTAGCCAATTATTTGATAAGAATGCTTCTACATTTGTACATTACTCACCCGTCCTAAACCTGTAATACTTGACCGGTGTTTGTTAACTCATTCACGGTGCTTTGAATATGACTGCATTTGAATCTATATCTGACACATGGAGTACTGCACATGCAAACCAAAAATCAAGCTCTAAATCAGAAAACTGGGTAAAATAACAGCTGAAACCGTGACTTAAAAGACTCAATGAATTGTTTTGGATTAGTAAACATACGTTTTTATTTCCTCACAAAATAACATTTTCAGCTCCATCTATTGATTTTTTACCACGGTCAAGCAGGAAATCTTACTGTGTTGACAAAATAACCATAGTTTGCACATCACACGTGTTAAACAAAGCAGCTTTAGTGTTATTTATTTATTTATAAATATGTTATGTATTTATGCATTGCTCAATATTAATAGGATATACAATTAAGAAGAAAAAAAAAAAAACTAAAACAGTATATTTATTTGTTTGGAGCTGACATGTCATGGTTAAAAATATAGTATATTATATATTTTTTCTTTCAGTCTTTCTACTTCAAGTGTTACTTGCTTTTCTTAGTAATTATTTGTGAAATGCACTAATCATTTCTGAGTGGAAATGGTAAGTCCCAGAGCATTTATTTAGACAGCTGCTTAAAATATCTAAATTGTTATGACTATACAAATGACTACACTATATAAAAACATACAAAACTGTCATCAAATACTAAAGTGAATCCAAACTCCGAGTTCAAGTTCCCCGGAGGCTAAATGATTTCATCCCTCTACAACTACTGTGTCAGAGGAGGTTTGTGTGCCACTACAGCAAATTACACTCCCACAATTCTCCCTGCTCCCTCTTTATTGAACATTATAGAGTGTGAGATTAGAACAAGGATGGAGGAGAAGAGAAAAACACAGAGAGGAGGAAAGGAGGTCCATTTAGCAGCCATAATCAGCCGACAAACGTAAGAGCAGGACACTGTTGCATCATTTACAGACGGCGTAACTCAGATGCAATGACCACAGCCTTAAGAACCTTCATCTGACCGTCGTTTTTCAGAAAACTGTACATCTTCAGAATAGGAAGTGCTAGTTTGATCTGTATTACAACGTCTATTTCATCAAATATGACACAAAAAGTGCAACAAAGGCAGCGACAACAAGCTGCATTATCTTTTTAGAAGCCAAATCGGGAGATTTCTTCTCCTTATACAAATTATTTGATTCCCTAGAAACAGAAATCTGATTAGGATTGTCTTTCAATTTCCTGACACTGACAACCCACTAACCTAATTACCCGCTGGTCCCCGTGGTCCTACTCTTCCTCGCAAACTCCGGGAGATCATTTGATGGTTGCTAAGTCGCAGTAAAATCTCATTTCTTCTAACTACAATTTTAATATTTTTATTGATAGTCACAGACGGTGGGGAGCAAGATAAAATGATTTTGAATTATGCTAAAGATTGGATTGACTGAACGCACCGTAAATATCATTTAAATCTGGCCCAAATGGTTTGAATTAATAAGCTTACAACATACCTGAAGGACATAACTGTAGTCCTAAACAAAGGCTTATTCTCATTCGTACTCACTGCTGATGCCAACAAATCTGACGTCAAATACAGCACTGTGGTTTAGTTCTGCACATGACGATGGAACATGTTCAAGCTGAAACTAGTTAGTTAGTCTGCCCAAACCATTCTAAAACCTCAAACTAGGTCAGCTGAAACCGGCAGACCACCTCGGGCTGGGTTAAGCTGTTATTTATTTCTGTATTGTACATGGTTTTCTCTAAAGATCTTGATTCAGCTGGAGAAACGCTCCATGTCAAATTCTGGCGTCAGCCATCACAAAGCCAGATTCAGGGGTACATAGGTGCCTGTTTTAATTAGAACAGTAACTGTCATAATTAAACAGATGCTGGCAGGAATTAAACCTTGGCACTATCTAGTTTCCCGTTACACCCGGAGCAAGAGGGTCAGGCTGAGAGAAAGAAAGAGAGGGAGGGAACGAGATAAAAGAAAAAGGCCGATTTGCAATGGATCAGTGTGTCGTGAGGTTTTCAGATTGCACTCTCGCTGGTTTAAATACTACCACATGAATCTATACAGTCTAATCACATCCTACTAGCTCAAGAGCGTTTTTACAGATTTATCTGCACTGTGAATTAGAGGATGTATGTCCAATGCAAAACAAATGTTTGCCTTCATAAAAAACTAGTAACTTTCACACCAGTATTCACACCCAATTTGAAAGCCCTACATTAGGTGCCAACATTTTTGTTTCTTGCTGTATGTGGAAGTAAAATGAGTTACATCATAAGACAATAAGAGCACGGTATGTTGCTTACACCACATCGGAGGATCGGTGTATCAGGTGGTCTTTCGGATCCTTACAGAAGCATGAGACTCATGCATGTTACTCCAAACAAAAGCAAATGTTTGTGTTCTTACTGTTTTGTTAAACAAGTAATTAACTTTTTCGTTCTCACTGTAGTTAAATGTGGAAGTAAAATGAGTTATTGATGTTAAGACAATAAGAGCATGAAACGACTTCTTATACTCCTCGCACCACATCAGAAGATCTGTCTGATTTTTAATAGATGGAGTGTTGTCTTTAAAACTCACTGATCCAATCTGTACAACAAAATTACAGCTACACACTCCAAACAGGTCCTACTAGAAATGTGTGCGATTGGTCACATCAGTTAGTCACATCTGAAGACTGGACTTATGCATGTTATTCCAAAAGAAAAACAAATGTATGTCTTCATAATAAACGAATACATATCCTATTCAATCCAAATTTGAAAGCTTATGTTGGGCGCCAGCTTTTCTGTTTCTCTCTGTAGTTAAAAGCAGAAGAAAAACCAGTTGTGAATGGCATTTCATATGGACAATAAGCACAGTAAATGCATCTTTTGCACGATTCCACGTGCATGAGAGGAATGAGTAGCTCAAACTGGAATTTGTTCAGTGAAACATGAGAGCGATGCGCTTCTGAAAGCGAGTGTGTTTTACGGCGCTGACCGCCGCTGGTTCACAGCGAGAGGATCTCGAATGTCGTTTCTTCAAAGCGAGCGTGGCGGTGTGGGAGAGAGAGAGGGCTTAGGGCCAGCGCGGAAGGCATCCGAGCACGGATTAGCCCTCGGGCCAATGACTGCGTGAGGGCCAGCTGACCCCGGGCTCCTTTTCCTCTCTCAAAACAACAATCCCCTCTTGAGCAAAGCCCCTACAAAAGGGCCTGTCCCCACTCTTGTCAGTGGTTCGCCGTGGGTAGCTGGACTTGGCAGGGGCCCTTATTTTTGGTGGTTTCACCTGTTCTGGGTGCCTGTCATCTGGGTGAGGGGAAAGTGTCAGCGTAGCTGGGATGGTTGGCAGTGCCTCTGGGAGCTTAGGCTGACCCGTTTTTAGCTAGGAAATTCACAGGGCCGTGTCCTGAGGCCACGGTGCACTCTACCTTTCATGGCTGCCGACAACCCCCATCTGAACTGGCCCCGCGTCAGCACTATTTCAAAGAGCCCTGCATTTGGCAGCTTGGCATTTTTCCTCGTGAACGGTGACGAGAGATACGGTGAGCGAACCGCAGAGCTGACATCTAACCCAAAAACACCTGTGCCGTGGTTTCTTCTAGCACGGTCGGACCCAATCAGGCAGCCTTCCCAACGACGGTGCCAACAAAGGAGCAAACTCGCGCACTACAATCCTGCCAAAGGACGACTGAATGTTGCTCGCTGTGGGTTGATGCTCTTTATGGAAAAATGTTTAAATCAGACCTTAAAGGGACACCTTTACCCCTACAAAATTCATGGGGTACAGCATTTTTATTTTTTTTGAAAAAAAAAAAACAAAAAAACAAAAACTAACAACTATGTATTGTTTAAGTAACAATATTGTTTTGGAACATTCTAAACTGTAAAATGACCATAAACAAAACAATTTAAACAAGTTTATTTATTTATTTATTGCCAAACAACATACAGTAACTGTCTGGAATTTCCTGGTGAGCTCAAACACAACACCTTTCTACAAACATACAGTGAACGAGATGCATAGGTGCCTGAGGAGTGTAAGGCCTGAACCATCCTTAAAGGTGCTATTCAAAAATCTATGATCTATGAAATTCAGCAGAGTGCACACTTTCTTTAGAGAGTGAGTGTGTGTTTTGTGTCTCCCTGTACAGATCTACAGTGTGGTCTTCGTCCAGCAGTGATCCAGGCTCTCTGGTGGAAAACACATGTTCACGCCTGCGGTAATCCTCTCACCTGTTCAGACAACACCTCGAGGGAAACTACCACCACACGCATACACACACGCTTTACACACTCCGAGATGTGTCTTACAGGAGTCACTCACATAAAATGAGCATTCAGTCATCACTTATTCACACTCATGTTCTTCCAAACCTACATGATTTTTTCTTCTGCGAAACACAGAGTTAGACGTTGGGCAGAAATTTAAATACGATGCATGTTTCAAAAAAAGTCACCACAGATGGATTATGAGTAACTTTTCTTGTGGTGTCTTTTTCTTCTTTTTGACAATCATTATCCATGTTCATGAAGAACATACAAACATCAGGTCAGAACAAAATGAGGGTGATTAATTGAAAAAGCGTTTTAAGTAAAGTAGCTGTATTACTGTTGTGCACATCATGTCAAAAATACTCTACAAAGGGCAACAGATACTCTTCTGTTGGAGCCAACATCTTGAGGCATGTTGGGAAGGATGGCTAATGGTGCGGTGTTATTCAGGTTTATTTTTTGTCCAGTGCATAATTCTCTATAGATTTTATGGCAGACGGAAATCAGACGTCTAGATGAGGCTTTTGAACGTGAGAGATGTGAGTCTCGGGGGTTTAAAGAGTCTTTGGATTACGTCAGTGTAATCTCTCAATAGTATCTGTTCCTTTCTTCCCAGCTCCGATTCGCTTCCATTGATCAGAGGAAAAAAATCTGTAGTCCCTGACATCTGAGTCGTCTTATTGATCACTTCCTGTTTTGAGGGAATGAAGCGGGTCCAGGACTATGCAGTAAATCTCACGACTGAAAACATCCTGCGCTCAGAATACCAGCCCAGCACGTCTGATGAACTCTTCAGTTTGATCAGCTCTGAAAGGATTCTTCTAGCTTTACTGATTAAAGCCATTTTTCTCTCCTCTCTGACTGTACTACTTAATTATGGCTCATAAATACACCCTTGAACAAAGAAAAGAAAAGCCGATAACACTTTATCTTACGATTAAACCTATCAGTTGCTTATGAACATGCATATTACTACAATATTAGTCATTTATTAGTGCTCATTAAGCACATATTAATGCCTGATTCTGTAATCCTACTCAATGCATAAACTTAACAACTACCACTCTAACTTTTAAATTAAGAATGTATTGAGGGAAAAGTCATAGCTAATAGTTAACAAGTGTTATCTATAAGTGTTACCCTAAAGGCTATAGAGCCTATTTGATAATAAGTAGCTTTCTTATGGGGAAAATAACTGTTCATATTCACTATTCACACACATACAATAAAACCACTACCTAAAATACTAGACATAAACCAATTTTTGCTAATTATGCATTGGATTTTCAATATCTATTTTAATAGTAATTTCTTTTCCCTGAATGGTAAAGTGACTTACAGCTCAACATTTGTGTTACTAAGAAGGTAAAACTATTTCTGTGGTACATTTTATTTCTCAAGCTTCACAGATGAATAGAAAGTCCCAATGAACTTGAAATAGAAATCTATTGCAACATAAATGTCACTTTTAATTTTGATCAATTTAAAGCATCTTTGCTTTTGAAACAACAATTCTACATTAAGAGAATTACTAAAATCGAACAGATTATTACTATTTAATAGTTTTGTTGTTTCACGCCTGCTACATTTCTTTGACATAGTCTAATGAATATTTATTATTAAGTCAAAAAGCAGAAATAAAATCTAAAACTCATATATACAGTACATATCAGTTATCACACAGGAGAGTAGGTGGGATGTTGTCAGACAGAAAGGAAAGTTTTGGACAGTTCATGCAGGTGCTGTCCTGTCCTGTAAAGTTATAATTAGGTGAGATGGCTGCATTGAGCGTGACCTTCGCTGGGCCGTGGCTCCGCTCGTACTCTGAGGGTAGACGTGGACAGACGTGACCCTCTGCCTCTCATTTCCTTGTCGCCTTGAAAGGCCTGATTGATTTGGCGCTCACGTAGCGTCGGATCGGAGACAAACAGTGACCTTGCACTTGAGGAGGGACGCTGACGGCCAGCGAGATACCTGTTCATGTCATCTATTCATTTGTGCAATGTTTGAACATATTTTTATAATGTTGAAAAAGCTGATTGAACTCTACACTAACACAGAGCTGAAGTGGTTTTACTGACAGTGAGAAAGTGTTAGAAACAGTAATGTTTAGTGCTGTCTGAGGTCGAATTATCTACTTAAACAATCCTCCTATAGTATGATATCATTAACTTGCTAAGCTTTAAAGAGAAATTATGTAGTAATTCAAATGACAAAAACACAAAACAATAATAAAACTTTAAATAAAATTAAAATAAATGCATAAAATTTAAAAAATAGAATTATAACTAATCCAAAAATACACAAATACATGCTTTCTTTGTGTACTTTTTTAATTCTAGGTGAAAATATCTTAGCTGATGTTGTATTTTAGTTTGCAGCTGAGAATAATTCACTTTTTTATGAAAGAAATTACAGTTAAATTACAGTTTCACACAGAAAGCATCTATCTTAACTCCTAATAACATTTAACATTTTTTGCTGTATTTTTTTATCAAATAAATGCAGCCCTGCTGAGCAAAAGAGACTTATTTCAGAAATATTAAAAGCAAAACATCTTCAGTATAGTTCAGTCCTAACATGTCAAAGCCGTTGAAGTGCAGACACATGCTGATGACGACGTCTATCTTATTGTTTAAGCTCCATTTGGGATTCATTCTCAGCGTTTCGTGCGCTGGACAGATTGCCTTACTTCATTCAGCTCCATATAGAGCTTTCACAGATGGATTGTGGGTGAACTACACACATTACATTACAGACCTGCTTCACATCCAGCCCGTGTGCACATGCTCTTATGTTACTCCTGCATTAAAAAATGCATTCACGTGAATACAGCTAGAAAGTTGAGGGAAAGAAATATCTTTGAGCATATTTGATTGTCACAGATTTCCCACATGACAGGACTTTAAAAAAACATCCGCAGGAAGAGAGCTGAGATGTTCGGAAAACATTTAGTGGATCAATACGTCGGGAAGAGAGCGTGTGCTCTGGGACAGAAGCCTTTCCAGTCGGAATACTGTTACACTTCTATTAGTCAGACGCACGGATCGACCTATTCAGCATATTTCTGTCTCTCTGCCCAACAGGCGCAATTATTTACTGCATGTGAGCCTATGCCAGCAGCCCCCGTGGTCCAGCACTCTGACACGGGTCTGCCGGAGCGCCAGCCAACAACATTTACCAGTCTAACATGGCTTGTGTGTCTCTGGCAAGCACTGCACTCAGCTCTGAACGCTGTTGCGTGTGTTTGATGGAGTCGCTACAGACCGGGGGACTGATTTAAAGGCCAACAAATCACATTACAAAGTAAAATGTGACCTAATGAAAGACCTGCTGAGGTGAACGGCCAAACATACTTCATACATGTACGAGACAGACGCTCAGGCTCAAACACTAGCAGTTTGTATGATCAAATGATCACACATCATTTGTATGATTTGATTTTAAGGTTTGGTGTAATTATGGATAAAGCAAAGGAAAGTTTAGGCCAGAATCCAAAAAACAAAATTGGACATAACCCCTGACTGGGCTTAACCCAACCCTTAGTGATCTGCCCTTGTACAATTTTAATAAACCGACCAAATACCTAGAGGAAACTATTATATTTACATTTTAGAAATCATTTGAAAAATCCAATTAACAAAATGTTGGAAGGGCAAAAATATTTTAGTTGAACAAATTTTATTGCTTGGGTTTAGTTGAGAAGACATATTATATTAAGTCTGCTAGACTAGTTTTACAGGGGGTCGTTAGAGAAGGTTGTGTTTCACAGATGTCCCTGGTGATTTTAATCCCGTCTGAATCTGCCATGTCTGTGTTTTTCTCTCACAACCTCTGTGATAATTCAAGAGTCTGAATGCAATGTCTGTGATATTATTTTTCACAATGCGTTTCCTTGTGTGTTTTGGCCAACGTGATACGCCGTAGATCCTCTTACCACACGCACGTTTAATATATTTTGATATATAAAAGAAATAAAAAATCACAAATAAAGAGCCAGATCACGTAAACTGTTAAGACTGACTTGTAATATCAGTATCAGGTAAGATTACGTTCATTTCTTTTCCATGGTATTTGTGATTATACTAATTGTAATCAATAT
>JAUMHR010000072.1:17182569-17197024 GCA_032361145.1 Enteromius fasciolatus | reverse complement strand
GTGATTTCACATTGAGCCGTATATACTACACACGGCCGTTGTTCACTGACGAGCTGAGCAGATCCACGCTGATAATGAACATGGTTTTGCGCAGCTCGTCAGTGAACTACGGCTTTGTGTAGTATATATGGCTCAACGAACGGCACAATATTGGTCTGTTGGACTTGGTTGAACAAAAACAAACAATATTTTGTTGCTTAAGCTTATGTATTCAGTCATTATTCAATGGTATACTAAAAATCTGTATGAAAAAACTTACTTCTCACTATTCTAAAGTAAAATATTCATATGAGAGTAAAATGTGATTAATTTCGATTAAATAATTACAAAGCCTCTAATTAAGTAATTTTTTTTTTCAAATCGAGTCCCGGCCCTACAAAATACATAAATGTTGTTATGTACAATACCATATCAATCCCTCCGAGATATGTCATGACTGAACTGGATTTGCTCTGAAATACTATTTAACATCAATTTATACCAACAAAATACTTAAATCACATATAATTTGTTCTTTAACACCAATAGATCTTTCATTTTGATCCAGAAGAGATAGATAGATAGATAGATAGATAGATAGATAGATAGATTAAGTAACACACTAGGTGTATAAAAATGTATTGATTTAAGAAAAGTTAAATCTGATTGGTGAATCTAGACTCTTGACATCTGGCAGCCCCAAGCACTAAAGATATTGTGGAGGCTTGTTACCAATGCAAGATACCAGAAAACTCTGCCATCATGGAGCAGCAGACAGTGATCATCTCCACGGACTCCATTCCTTATGCACGCCCAGAAGCGCCATCACTGATTTTTGCAGATCACAATCTGCTGAGCCCCACTCTCGATCTAGAGTGCCGGCATGAACTCTCGAAACCAGTCACCCGCGGATTCCAGTCCGCCTATCCCAGATCCGGTTCTAGAGGTTCGACCAGGTATTCTAATCTAGTCTCCCGCAGATTCCAGTCTGCCTATTCCAGATCCGGTTCCAGTAAGTCGGCCAGGTTGATGTGTCTGGGTCCTGAAGGGGAGGGGTGGAATGGGGGTCGAGTCGTGGACTCCGAAGTCTCCTGATCTATCGTGTCTGCACAAGGGTCCAGATCCACCGTGGCCTCCTAAGGGTCCTGATTCGCCTTGGCCATCCAGGACTCCTGATACGTCGTGGCCGCCCAAGGGTCCTGATCCACCTTGGGTCCCACGGAACCTGATCCTGCCATGGAGGCTTCCAGAGACTCTGCCCTGTCCAGCCTCCAGGGCACCCACTCACCCTTCCTTGATGTTCCTGTATACGGTGTGTGGTCACGACTAGTTGTGGGGGTGGGTCATTAGTGTTTGATTTCTCCCAGATGTGTTTAACAGGTGTTTTGAGTTTCCCTTCGTGTTTCCATCTGTATTTATACTTTGTCCTTCTGAGTTGAATGTTATTGTGTACCTGTCGCCTGCTGTCTCATACTTGTGCCTTGTTCTTTGTTTTCATGGTTTTATGATTAAATATTCAAGTTTCCGTCCTTGCTCGCCGAGAGGCACGGCTTACTTGTGACAGCCTGGTTCTCCAAAGGTTTTTTTTTCTCCATTCTCTCATGGATGGGGTTTTGGTTCCTTGTCGCTGGTGCCTCTGGTTAGTTGGGGACACCTGATTTCTAGTGACTATCATCATCTTGACTACAGAGACCTTTCTCTGCATTTGATAAATAAATAGTTTAATCTCGTCATTATACATGATCATCTCTCTGTTCTTCTATTTGATAATGTTCAGTGCTTTGCTACAATCTGTATTGTTAAAAGCGTTATATAAATAAAAGTGATCGATCGAAAAAACATATTTATCTTGATGAAAACAATAAAACAATTCATCTTCTGAATCTGATGAATGTAGAACGTTCACACAGATCCACACACTGTGTGAAAAGTGAAAGTGAAAAGTGAAGAATATCTTACATAAACAACAACGTCTCGTTTTTCAGAGTAGCAAATCAAAACTGTGCAATATTGTCACAAACGATATATCAATACCAGAGAAATCCGCTGAAAATTACGAGGCTGCAAGAATCAGGAGAAAGTCCAGCTACACTTGAAGCCTTTATATATTATGTATTATATAGACTTAATACTTATATAAAATATTTTGATAAATAATTGTTACCAAAAATTAAACTTTTGACAATGAATAAACAAATAATGCATTATGATGGATTATAACTGTGCTTATAATTATGCATGTGATAATACAACGTGTGCATTGCGTGTCATAATTAATGCACTAAAACACTTTTATAATGCATTATATGTAAGTGCTTGTGTTACAACAGAATTCTGGTGGAATGAATAATTCCTTCTTCTGAATTCTTTACATTTACAGACATCACACGCATGCAGCAAATTGGACACAAGAATTTGAAATAGACAGAGCCTTATTTATTTGACTCCAGCCCATAAATAATTAACATTACAGAGTGTAGCAGGGTCATGATGGGGTTACACTCTAGAGAATGAACAGAAGTATAGTATAATTATAGTATAGGCTTCAAATCAGTCCATTTTAAGCATCAGTATTAATGTAGTACCAACTGACTCTGATCTTTTTTTTTTCCTTAAGAAAATTTGAATTTATCTTCAGTTTTTTTGATTTTGAGAGATTTTTATGAATGAATGACTGAAAAAGATCATTTTATATATATACAGAAATTGAAATAAAAATACAAACTTCACACTGTAAGCGGGCAGGGCAGGCAACTGCATGGCCACATTTAGTTGAAAGAGCAGCGAGGCTTCCTTTAGACAGTCTGTTTCTCTGAATGATTTAATTGTAAGTGCGGGTGATGCTGGGTTCAAGGCCGGGGGTCGAAGGTCAACCTTATTTTCTCACCCTGGTTTCCCGTGCCCATGGAGATGGGGTCAGCGTGTCAAATTAAATCTCATTGCAGCGTTTCACTGCCTCTTGTGTCATGTATATTCAACGCTGCGGCAGGTGCCACCACCTCTGGAAATTCATAGAAAGGTTAACGGCTAAAATAAATAATAAAAAATAGCTCCTTGTTAAAACACTGACCTTGTGGAAAAAAGGCCTGTGCCAGAGAGCGTGTGATGGCTATGTCCTGAACGCTGCACACAGACTACAGCCAGATATCAACAGAAGCTCAAAGTGTGCTTCAGTAAGTCAATAAAGCTTGTTAGTCAGTAACCTGATGAAAAACAGCTATTTATGTGGGATCTTTTTTGTGGAAGTATGTAGAATATTGCAGTAAAACAACAAAACATAATCACAATGACTTGTGCTCTTAGTCACAAATATGCAAACAAAAGTATATATATATATATACTATATCATGTAATATTATAAATAATATATTTACAAATAATGCAAAACAAGACTTGGAAGAGGCAAAGGTTTTGGACAGTGGTACTGATCATAAGAAACGTTTGATAAAACAATATGTTTACAAATATAAATGAAGTGCCTTACATTATATTGTTTGCTTGTCTAGTCATGGGCCTGGCAGGAGACAAATCAAGCTTGTGAAAGCAGGAGGCTGTTACTGTATTGAATTAGTTCTTTCTCAGAGTCAAACCTTTAGCGTTTGTTTAGAGCTGCTGAATAAAGATAAATGCGTGTGCACCTTTCTGCACATTCATTTCATTTATTAACAGCCGTATATTAGAAACAGCGGCATACAGGGCAATTCCATTTAGGCTTTATTCAGAAACTTCAAGGGGAGCTTAACCCCAGGTCAGAGGTCACGCTGAAGGTGACACTTAGCATAATTGCATAAATGTCTGAATGGCTTTATGTTCATATATAAAACATGCACTCAGCGCAGAGTTCCTTCAGCTGCTCCAGCTCTGCATTCTCTGATGAGTCTGATGCCACAGAAAATATGTCAAAATTTGACATCTGGCACTAAAATATCTCACGACTGTTCAGAAACATTTTTTTTTAAATCCACTGAACAAATATTGCAGTTAAAAAGTACTAAGCACATTTAAGGAAAACCATTTTATAGTATTTATTATACATTTGTTTTTCTATTTTAATCCTGATTACTCACGAGTCGTGGTTGATGAGAGTTTTACTGATGCACGAAAGGAATCAGTTCATAAGAGTCATCCTTTAGTGAATCGAACTACACTGGTATTCATGGTTTATTACACGAACCTAAAGACACAACAGTTGATCTACAATCTTAACATTATTTTATCAGTCTTTCCTTCTCATGTCATTCATCTCTGCTAAACCAACATTTCTCCTGCTTTATAACTGTATATTTATAACTCTACAGTTATGGAAACTCTTCACCGGAAACTGGGACTTGCACTGCATTCAAGGTACACATTTCTGAACTACAGGATTGCTGTAGAAACACGCGAAGCGGAGGCAGTGAATTCTTGCGATTGCTTGATGTGCAGCGCTGTGGAGTGATATGAGTTTAACTCCGTCCCGCTGTGAGGTGCAGTCAAGCACACGTTGACTTCCTCGGGCCGATCCCCTCACGCCTGCTTTTGTCCACGGTCAAGCCATTTAAATTCATGCTGAGTGGAGCCCCCCGAGCATCATGTTCAGTTCGGCCCTAATCTGATTCCAGCCGCTCACACTAACAGAATTTCAGCCGCTGTAATAGAATTGCTCAACCGCCACAGCGCTGGACACCAGAAACCCTCAGCTCTGCTCTGAAGTCTATGATCCTTAACAAAGTGCTGTTATAGACAGCAGATTCTTCCCCAGCTACTGAATGCAGTAGGTCTTCAACTGAATCTGAACATTAAACACACCTGATCATCCAAACTATTATACTCTGCCCTACACTTAAAACATTCAGAGCAGGATTCAACAGTAAGAAAGAAACCGAATTAAATACTTACACTAGCATTCAAAAGTATGGAGTATGGGTTTTTTTTTGGTAATTGAATAGTTTTATTCCGCAAGGACAAATTGATCAAAAGTTACAGTAAAGATGTGTCATTTTTTCATTGCCCCCAATAAAAAGCATCAATTTAAACGAATTCAGATTATTTCAAATCTTTTGCTCATAATCGTATCTATACATTCTGTAACGAAAAAGATTAGGCTAATTTTCAAAAGATAGAATTTGTACATGAGTCAGAGTATTTGGCACACAATATGTCTATCAATACATGTGATGCATGTTTAAGTAAAAGTATTCTGCAAATAATGTTTATACTATTAGTTTATATTAAATGACTGAGTCTGAGTCATAACTGATCCTCTGATTCAAAGAAAATTGTGTTCTTCTGAACTTTCTTTTCATCAAAAAATCCTAAAAAAACAATGTATCACACTTTCCACAAAATATTGGGCAGCACAACTGTTTTTAACATTAATAATAATCAGAAATATTTCTTGAGTATGCAGTATATTAGAAGGATTTCTGAAGTAATGATGCTGAAAATTCAGCTTTGATCACAAAAATAAATTACATTTTAAGAGATTCACATAGAAAACAGCAGTTTTAAATTGAAATAATATTTCAGTATGTTTGATCTAATAAATGCAGCCTAGGTGAGCAGAAGAACTTTTGAATGGTAGTGCACATGTAGAAGTTAAAATCTGCATTCTTCCAGTGCAGTTAGTCTTTCATATTTGAGTCCCATAGAGTCAGCGGGTTCGTCTCTCTCACACACACACACACACACACACACACACACACGTGCGGTATCCGATGCCCCGGCGGTTGGTCGGTCAGAGGGCTGCAGCTGATGGGCTGATAAAGGAACTCAATTAACTCCTGAGCTCCTCCCGTCACGCCGGGCTCATGCAGAAACACTGTTTACTCCACAAAATACTGCATCTGATGTCCAAGCAGAGGACACTTGTGCTTTGTGTGAACAGAGCTCTATTTCATGGATGCAACTGAAACGGCTTCGTCCAGGGCTCCGGGTGAGCAGAGCGCACCAAGGGCCACATGGAAATGTCTGCCCATAAAAAGGCCCTGGGTTAACAGCTACCGAGGGAATACGGGGCTCAGGCTGACCCCGGAGCCGTTCACTCATGTGTGTGTGTGTGAGCAGCACTCGCTCAGGCCCCTGGGAGCCGTTTTAATCTCGGGCCGCAGCAGAGAGTCGCTCATTCATTAGTGCAGAGATAAACAGAGAGAAGGGGAAAGGTGAAGACGAGCACTTTGTTAAAAAGCGAAGGAGGAATTTGACAAGGATTTATGAGCGACTGATCTAAGGAGTGGAACACAGCCAGTAAGAACCGAGAGAGAGGAGAAGAAGAGCAGCGCTTGCTGATCGTGATTGTGCCTTTCTAACATTTACAACAGCTCTTCTGTGACGTTCAACATCACCAATGAAGCTGATTTCACTGTCAAAATATAGGTGAAGTTAACCCTGTCTCTTCTTAAGCACAACTGCGTCATAACTTCCCACAGAAATGTGCTGAAGTCACTTCAGATGATCGATCACATTCAGGGAAATCACTCCAAACATCAAGAAATTGATCATGTCCATCAGTGTCAGGTTGCAATGTATGTGACTTTAACCAAGTAGTAGATTTAATCTAATCATTTTGTCTCATTTTAAATGGCCTTGTGATGGGACAAATTTAGTTTTATTTTTTTTTAAAGGGGAGGGTGGGGGTAAAACAGATTTTTGATTTCATTTCTACTTTTTGAGTAATGATGTTCATCTTTATAAATAATATATATCTTGTCACCTCTTGTTCTTGTATTACATTTCTTTTATTTTATGTTTTAATTGGCAGAATAAAAATAAAATAACTGATGAAAGTGATGATGAAAGTCCTGTGTAATTCTCTCAAAACACAGGGTACATGCTTAAAAAAATCAATATGCACACAATAAATATTCTTCAAGTATTCATTTACATGTATTTTTATGGACATCAAGCTAATATTGTATTATCATACAATATATTTTATTCACTATATTACAGTTGGTTAATTTATGTATTTATTTTAAAGCAAATCAATTCTGTTTTTATCTAAATTATGTTTACAAATAAATTTGGGGAGAAGCATGTATGAATGATTAATGACGTCTCGTTCCCCAATCAGCCTATTATCTGATTACCCTATCAGAGCTAAGAGCTTTTCCTTAAAATAGAGCAAACTCCCCTTCTCTGGCATCTCGTTCTCTGCATCCCTCCACCTCCCCTTACTCCACCTTTAGACCTCACTTCCTCCCTGTGGGCACTCGAGGGTTCGGGCCGGACGGCGAGCTCAGTCCAACCCTCGCCGCTAGGGGGTTAAAATCCCCAGGGCTCGGAGTCCACCCCAAACACGCCAATTCTATTCGATTATTAATCAGGAAGTGTGAACTCGTGAAAGCATTTTTCTTGGCCTTCCTGATTTAATAATTCATAAGGTTCATTTCACAAAGTACAAATATTTAATGTCATCTCAAGTAACATGACCTCATACAATCTGCATGCATAATAATTCTATAAGAATTAGTTTTAAAACTAATTAAAAGTAGTGTAACATGTCACACAACAGAGCATATTCACATTATTATTAATATTATTAATATATTAAATATATTATTAATTAATTAATAATTAATATTATATTATTAATAATATCACAACGACTGTTAAAAATTGCAAAGTAAAGCTGAAATGTTTAATATTATTTTCTATTTCAAAACAGATTTCGGTAGGCTAACTCTCTAAAAATACAGAATTATATATAAATCGAATTATAAATAAATATTCTATACCTATGTATTCATACATTTTCATGAGCATTGAGTTATTTTTCAAAACACATACAGTAATTTTGGGGGGTAAGATAGCAATTGATGACAACCACCAGCCATGTTTTCCTGACATTATAAAGTCTTTCCTGTGGTCAGGGCCAGTGAAAGGGCAAGTAACTGAATGAATGAGACACTGAGAGTTTGAGAAATGGAGGGAGAAAGAAAGAGACAAGGTGAGAGGGAGACAGATGGATATTGGGTGACGGTGCCCGGTTACTGCAGGAGGAGAGACCGGCCCGGCCAAATTAAACTTCAGCCCAGGGATTAAATTTAGTCCGTCTGCCTCACATCGCCTCTGCGGCCTTCATCACACTACGTGAGCTCACGGCTAGCCTTTAGCACAACACAGAAACAGATCACATCCATCGATCCCTGCCGCGTCCTTCCTGAGCGCAGGATACAGAGGAGGAGAAACACAAGCGCTCACTCAGCTCAAACACAGAAATCACAGCTTGCTTAAATCAAAGTGAAATCAAAGCAAGAACACCAAACTCCAGACTGGCTTCTTGTAAATATATAACAGCACCCAACTGCACTTCTTTTCCACTAACTAGATGCTTTTCAATGAGTGAACCGTTTAGAAGCAGACCACTCATATCTTTCACAAAACTGCCTCATGTGAGCAAACTGGTTTACTTTCGGATGATCCATTTCACTGAACTGCCTCAATTATAACAATTCCTTCAATTCTTTTGAGACTTTGCATACATGTTTAGTTAAAAGCTGCTGTTCATCTTATTTCAGACTGGGTATTTATCACCTGACTGCGTGTGTGTGTGTACTATATTGAATCAGAAAGAAAAAGGAAATAAAAATACCAACGCATACATCATTTTATATAAATAAAAAGCAGCACAAATACATAACGTACATAATATTTAATATAAATGAATCCAAATAAATAAAATAACAGAATAATAACTTATAACTAATAACAAATCAAATAAAAATAAAATTCAATAATATAATTATAAATAAATACATAAAAAAGTATATGTCCCTAAATTATATATTTTGATGTTGTAGGAAAATCAAGAAAACTGCCTAATGTTTACAAAAAACCTAAATAAACAACACATCTTTTTTACCCATATTTCCCCAAAGTCATGTGTTTTCACAAACATCTATTCCAACAGAAACGAGTAGACATGAAATACTATGTGTGTGTATAATCTGATGGTGTTAAATACATAGCTGGTGATGCCGTTTCAAAGCAATGTGCACATATACTGTATAATACAGCCAGGCAGTGTGACGGGTGCGGCGGTGAAAGAGTTAACATGTAAAAGCGTGTGAGCCCAACGGTAAAGCTCCCTCTTGAATTGAACAGTTCATCATACGAAAAAGTAGTTCATTCCTCGCATGGAGCACACTTGGGAAGGTTTTTTTAAATCGTTCCCCTTTTTTTCCCTCTTTACACTAGAAATAATGCACATTCCTCATTTTTCTGCTAAATAATTAGCTGCCAAATCAAATATGCTCCTAATGTAAGACATTCACGTCGTCTGAACGAGACTGTCTTATTCTGTGTGTGTATGCCTTGACACATTTACTTGCACAAACACCCTCACTTATAAATATAAACCATGAACGCCTATTTTCACACCGTCCTCTGTAAATGAACCCCGCACAATGTTATAACAATCCTAAAGCATGCAGCTGACACAGTCCATCTGAGCTCATCAAACACTCATGACACAAAAACAATGCACAGAACGTCATGTTTAAAGACGATTCTCAACTTTTCTCAAATTCATTTGGGAGAAACCATCGGAGCTAATAAAATACACAATATCATGATTTTATTAGACATTCTGTTGCCGTTTCAGCACTAATGTTAAGCGTTCGTAGTGAGGCTGCGTGATAAAGTTATTAAAAAATAAAAAATAAACAAAAATTGTTTACATAATATATGCATGTGCACTCTGTATATTTATTATGTATATATAAATACTAATGCATGCATGTATAGGTATTTAAGAAAAATATGTTATATATTAAATATTTGTATATATGGATATAAATTGTACACATTTAAATGTAAATATGTACTTTATGCGTACATATAGATAGATATATTACGTAAACAAAAAAGTCTTTTCACTTAAAAAGAACCTAACGCATAATAATGTGCAAGCAGAGCATCTTACCTTTTTATCTTAACAACTGATTCATTAAAACAGAGGTAAATAACCTTAGTGGCTGCGGTCTCACGTTTCTGAGGTAGAGGTCTCTGTGTGGAAATGTCACTAAAACACCAATTCATTCCATACTTCAATATAAGACTTGAATATCAAAGATCGGTTTGTTAAACACTGTCATCATCACACTCCTCTCTGTAAACTAGTACTGTACTCCATGTTCCCACCAAAGGTGCTGTATGATCTCGCCTTTTGTGATATTTGATCAAATATTCGGTCTGAATAACTGTAATGTCAATATATTTGTAGTTTACATAGAAGGCAATAATTATGACAGAAGAGAGGCTCCAGCACAGCTCGGTCAGTAGCGTACTGCTAATGACAAACTCAGGTGACGCACAAATAAACTGGTGCAGGAGGTTTTCCGTGTCATCTGACTGCAGCTCACCTTCCACTGTAACGTCCTCTGATGATCTGAGAGAGCTCACAGGTCAACATCCAGAGCCAATGAAAAACCTTCCCACAGACAGAATACAGAAGCACATCAAACTGTGTGGAGTTAGAATCAATCGCTAAATAAATAAAAGTCTTATCAACCTTTAATCCTCGTTTCCTCATGTGTCCAGCGAACAGTATTTTGAGACCAGCTGGTAATATTAGACAGATGTCAACGTGGAAGGGCTGAGGTACACAGTCCTGAATTAAAACATTTCACGAGCTCCGATCTAAAACGCTTTCGTGTTAACTCTCACCGTTTGTGAATTTTCGGACAAACAACTGACACAGAATAAAACCATTTAAGACAACAAAAATACTAAAGGTGAATTGTGCTTTTCTGCAGCAAAACTGAACTGCACTAACAACAGAAGGCTTTTCCAAATAGTCTGCCTGTCAAACAAGTCCCGCCCCCGAACTCTCATCATTGGTTGACAGGATTTGACACATTGTGCTTCTTAGACAAACAGATCCATGTGTGCCATAGTGTTTTACTCTTTAGTTGAACTATTGAACATAAACTTTGTGGTCAGTAAGATTAGAAAATGTAAAAACAACAACAGAAACATATTAAGGAAATTCATGATTTTATTCAGCAAGGGGACATTAAATTGACCAAAGTGGCAGTAAAGACATTTACAGTACGATGCTACAAAAGGTTTCCCTTTCAAATAAATTCTTTTGAACTTTCTTTTTATCTGTGAATCCTAAAAAATAAAATATATCACAGTTTACGCAAACATTTGCAGCACAACTGTTTTCAGCAAAATAATCAGAAATGTGTGTTGAGCAGTAAATCAGTATCTGATAACGATTTCTGAAGATCACGTGACACAGAAGACTGGAGTAATGATGCTGAAAGTCACAGAAATAAATGACACTTTATCACATGTTCACTTAGTTTTACTTTGTATTAATATTTCACAATTTGTAGTGTATTTTGAGCCAATAAATGCAGCCTTGTTGAGAAGAAGAGGCTTCTTTGAAAATGTATTTAAATACTTTTGTTCTGTTAGTAGTGCTGTCAAACGAAAGTTTTATATTCTTATATTTTACATTATATATAAATACATTTAATATATAGACATTTTTATTATATTCATGCATGTGTGTGTATTTGTATATACATAATTAACAAAAACTTTTATTTTGTATGCAACTAATTGTTTGACAGCATAGTTGATACTGTAAGTATACATGCAAACTTAAGGCGCAGGGACAGAAGATCCTGTCACAAACCACAGAATCCTGACAGACCGCTCGCTGTGTATCTCACACACCTGCGGCGACATCATTTCCTCTCCTAAACCCCACCCAGTTCCTGGCTCTTCTGCTCCCTCCCGCAGTGCACTGACTGCCTCAGCCGTAACACACTCAGTTTGGCTGTCAGCTGGAATCAGAGCCGCAATGGTGACAGACCGTTTCAATATTGATTTCATAAATAAACAGAGCTAACCATCGATCCTAATGTTATTTTGCATTTCAATTACTGCTCAGAAACATAACCTTCAAACGACTGACCGCTCAATACCAATACCATTCTCTGATAAACGCCCGCGTGCCGCCCCACGGACATTCGGCCTCACGTTTTTTTCTCCCCTCCTCTCCAAAGTGTAAATTAGCGGACTTAGCATTTTCCCCCTGCAACATTTGATTACTGAGCAAATCAGGACACAGTGCTCAGATCGTTTACTCTCAGCGTGTGGGATTGATGCAAATAGAGCGCAAGTGCTGAAGACGGGCCACACGTTAGCAGAATTTGCATTTAGTTGCATGCACAGCTTTACATGTGACCAGGCATATTACAGCTAACTAAAACAAAACAGCAAAAAGAAAATAATATACTAAAAAAGAAAATAAATGTGTACTGAAATAGAAAATCCATGTAAAATAAAATATATTAAAATATATAATTAATCTCTCAAAAAAATATTGAAAAAGATTTACTGTACTAACATATCTTAATCCAAACTGCATAGACAACATTTAAAAAGAAATGTTAAAAACACAACTAAATTACTAAAACTTTAACTAAAAGAAAACATACAAATAAAAAGCCATGCTGTGATAACACTAAAATGCAGCTGATTTCAAAATGTTCAAGTTTTGAACGATCAAATGAATGTTTCAAAGATTGCAACTCTGTAAATATGCTACAACTGCCATGCTAAAGTTAGTATTTGTTTCGAACAAGCCATGCTGTCTATAGCATCACTGCTTCCTCTGTGGTCTCCTCTGAGTGTGTGTGTGTGCGAGACCCCCCATGCGGCATGCGTTGGAGGGCCATTATCCTCAGCACGTTTATTTTTAAACCTACTGTCACGACGCAGCCAGGATGCCAAGGTTACCTCGGTGAGAACTGGGCGACGCCGGGTGGCTCGGTCACTGCCGCAGGGTGTGAGAGCGCTGAAAGTGACCCTACCGTCAAGACACACTGAGACCACAGCGCTCGCTCCACAACACAGCCCTTCTGCTTTCAACACGCTCAGTTCGGGAATTTACTGAGATTTGTCATTTTTTTAATGACTGACAGCTACATTACAGACTACGCTCTTCAAAATAAAGGTTTTCACCATTTTTGGTTCCTCAAAGAGCAAACGTATCTTCATTTTTCAGTCACACAATATTTTAAGGTCCAATTCTCGCTATGCCTCAGAACATTTTTAATTCGAATGTAAGGTAGTTGTTAAGTTTGAGTAATGGGTAGGATTAGTGACGTAAAACATTTAGCTACCAGCACTAATAAACAGCCTATATGTAAGCAAACTAGTAATAGTGAGAGTTGGCCCCTGACTATTTCTGATAATCTTGTTCTATTATAAACTGCCTTCAGTGCAATGAAAAGCTTCCACGGATGTTAATACTGTCTCCTGCAACTCAGTTGTTATAACGCAAGCATAAAATTATGATGCATAAAACAAGCCGGTTCGAGAGAGTTAGAGGTGTTAGAGTGTGAACCAGGATTATATGCGCACAGATGACAAATATAGAGCACCAAAGACCCTCAGCAGAGCATGTGTTGATAATAAACACGCAACGGAAAGAACGCAGGTGAGTGCATATAAAAACACCGCTCTGTGCTCACCGAAAACAATCCCCCGCTGGTGCCCAGAGCCTGTGTGTTTGTTTGAAAAAGCATGCGGCGAATGGAGAAGCGTGCTCGTTTTGGCCAAAGGTCAGCTGGCCGGCGAAGGGCTCGCGGAGAGAGACTCGAAACCCTCTCCAAAGCTCATGAATATGTGGGCTGACCACAGCCATGGATCTGTGTGAGTAATGTTTTCTGAAACCAAATTACTGTAAGCTGATCCCATCTGGATAGTGTCAGAGTCGGCCGCTTTGGTTACCCGCGATAGCATCTCCTCACAGACAGCAAAAATCTGATTAACCCAACAGCACTGAAACACTTGCTCAAAGAGCGCCGAGCTTTTAACTTAAGATGCACTAATGCAATTCCCACAGCTGCTTTTTTCCTCAACCTAATGCGATAAAGCGGAAGAGGGAAAACGGAAACGCTGGAGATACGCGCTTTGTGCGCTCGATCCGCCAACTCGGTAATGAAGTCAAACAATTGTTCAATTGAATTTGTCTGGCCGTGCTTATGGAGGGTTTCTGCATACGAACGTAATCCAGCTGTCATCCCGGCCGAGAGCCTGAAATGAGGCCGCAGTGAGCGAGAATACGTCTAGTCAGTCTTCGCTCCGGGTCATATTGAATATCCCAGCTGAGTAAAGAAGACGTCAAAGTGACCGGCTGCACCACCACCTTTCCCAACGCCTCGGATCTACGCATGAACACTGAAGCACGCAGCATGCAGTTTACAAACAAAAGCGGCATCAATCTCACCGCACGTGCCAGTAAACACTAACCGGTGGCGTTTCGCTGTGACTCCAGTGCTGCGGTGCATCTGAGGACACACACATGAAGCAGCAGCCAGCCGCTGACAATAATCTACACACATTTTATTGAAGCACTTCAACAACACTTGTTAAGATAATTTTGGAAATTCAAGTGACTAAAATTAAATAAAGAATATTTTAATGAAACGTATAGATGCCAAATAAGGCTAGACAAAAACCTATTCACACA
>JAUMHR010000072.1:17100931-17119911 GCA_032361145.1 Enteromius fasciolatus | reverse complement strand
ATTATATAAATAATAAAGTAATTCTAAAAATAATAATCTAAAAAAATCTGATGATTTTATCTTTAAACAATGTTTTACTATGCAGCGTCCTTTAATCTGGAGTAAGAGAAGCTGGGGGAGTGGCTTTATTGCATCAGACCTTGCTGGAAGCTGGTTAAATTTCGTTTTAAGCTCTCTAACCCAGAAGCACCCAGAGCTCTCTGCCCCGGAGCAGGCTAGCCGTGCAGCGCAAGTTACCATGGCAATTAACACCAATTGAAGCTGAGTTTCTTTCATGGTACCTGAAACCCAGGATTGATGCAAACTAATCCTAAACGTACCTGGCTAGCCAGCTAATCCGGCTTTATGGTACAGGCCCCACATTTAGTTCATGTGGAATTAAATTAAACGGTCAATGATAAATAAATTCACAGAGACCCAAGCATTTCTATTCCTAGTGTATTATTATGTCATCTTTAAATATATTAAAATTATAACTGAAAGACTATTACAATTAGCTTGAAGCAGGAAGTGAATGTTTGAATTCACATCACAATGCAGCATACAAATGTATCAGAATTACAGTGATAAAAAGTGAAGAAATGTGTCATGATATCCAGCTGGAGCCCTTGTTGTGTCCACCAGAGAGCTCTCCAGCCAGAACTTCACCCACAGTCACAAACTCCCATGATTCATCCCTGGATTACACTAACACCTGGACTAATCACACACACCTGCAGCTCATCACCAAACCCACACACTCATTACACCCTGCATAAAAGCCACAGTCGAACACTCACTCACCATGAGGTCTTGAATTCCCTTTGTGTTTCACTTCTGAGCATTTATTTCCTGTGTTTGTTTTCCGTGTTTGATTGTGGGCTGTTTGTCTGTTTATTGATTGTCTGCTACCAGCCCAGATCTCTGCCTGTTTACTCGACTCTGATTCAGCCTGTCCATATTGTTCTGTTTGCTGATGATCACCTCTGCCTGTCGGACCATGATTTATAATAAAAGCTTGTGAATAGATCTGCATGTCTCCGCCCCCTTCGTTACAAAATGTCACTATTGACAATACTGCAAGACATACAGGTATTTGTATTAAAGCATATATATTAAAATGTATTTAAACATGGTGTAGACATTTTAATATCACTAATTTAGTGCAAAAAAAAAAATATGAATGAATGAAAGTATGAGATGAATAATAATAAAAAATCCCGAGCTGGAAAAAACAAAACATTTACTGAATAGCTCTACTCAGATTTTCCGTTACAACACAATAAAATGAAATAAAATGCTGTATGTTAAAACACATACTTTGTAAATAGATCAATTTGTTACAACAGTAATTAAGTATTAAGTATTGTGTCAGCTGGCTGCTACCATCTCGTTTGACTTGAGCGAGCTGTGGCAGTTAATATGCATGTTTTTTACTGAGTATACCTGGCATACTGTATATTACACAATGGTTCTTGATTCATTATGATGTGTTTAAGCAAAGGGGCTCACATTTGAGAATAATAATTTTATATATCAAGCAAGCATATCACGGTATTATTCGAAATTGTATAAACCAAAAGAAAGAAAGAAATAGGTCGAAGGTAAGGTAGTGAGATCAGGGCTCAGAGGGACATCAGAAAACTTTAATTTAATTTTCCTCTTACTTTAATTGCATTTTTTCAACTTTTTAAGCACACATTTTCAAAACTATGCTTTTTTTTTTTCAAAACTTTAAGCGAAGAATTGCACGCTAAATGCCTCACATCTCTTGCAAAATGCGACATTTTATTTAGCTTTTTTTGTCCTTCAGTGTAGGCCTACATTAAAAAATGAGTAAAAATGATTAGCAGTCCTTATGTAATGAACGGTGCGCTGAAGGAGTGGTGGTGTGTTTGTGTTTTGTGGATGCTGGGAGATGAATGAGTCTGTGAGCCAGCCGCGTGCAGCAGCAGTGTGTGAGCCTCACGGAGCGAGCCGCAGGTGGAGTGTGTTCCCGCCGAGCGCTGCTGATGGATGTCAGGCCGGCGCTGAGATCTGCTGGCAGCGCTTCAGCGCACGTCTTCAGACGGCAGAGGAAGTGTCACTCTCCGCGGGCATGCTGGGAAAAGCCTGGAGTCCGGCGCGTCTCGCTGCTGCTGTCTTCACAACAAATCAAAGCCAAGCGGCGTGCTCCATTCAGCCCCGCACTCACCCACCGGGTTCACATTCACTGTCTACCGCACAACAGCTGAGCTGCCTGGTGCTGCACACACATCATCCTGCTCCGCTCAACTTCATCTGCAGAGCACTTTTCATGATACAAATCGATGCAAAGCACAAATGTACAGTAAAAATCATACAGTTAGTTACAAATTACGATGATTTGGTAGGTTTGCATGTTGTACCAGGAATAGCATCTTCTGATCTCTTCTCAAGTGTTTGTAAGGGTTGGATACAGACATACATGGTTAGGCTAACCCTAAACCTGACTCATCTTTGGTTAAAGCTTGCCTTTTTCAAGATTCAAGATTCTTTTATTTGTCACATGCATAGTTATACAGTTACAACACGCAGTGAAATGTATCCTGAACCGCTCCTACTGCAAATAACAAAGGAAATAGTCTAAAAAAAGATATAAATAGTAACAATGAAAAATATTCCTTAAAAAAAGTGCAAAATAGTAGAATAATAATAATAGTAATAATAATAACAATAAACTCTGAAATGCTAGAAATGCTACAATTCTACAAAATTATAAAGCAGCACAATGGTATTCAACAACTGTTCATAATCAGAAATCTTTGTTGAGCAGAAATCAGTATTAGAATGATTTCTGAAGATCATGTGACGCTGAAGACTGGAGGAATGATGCTGACAAAACAGCTACACATTACAGTTTAACATGTTCGTGTAGTATACAGGTATATTCAATTCTATGATATTTCACAATATTACCAACCTTACTGTTTAAACCAATCAAACATCAAATAAAACAACACAGTCCCACTGCAACTCCTCAAAACAGTTTTGCGTTGTTTTTCGATGCTCAAGGTACCCCTTTTTAGGCACATTTCGATGCGTTGTTTTAAATAGGAAACCCTTAGCGTCAATATGCCGGCGCAATATATAAATATTTTTTATTTTATCGTCATAATTAAAACATATATTGGGTAAAATTAATAGCATTATTGCATATGTGTAGGGGTGTGATTTTATTTACACATTTATGAGCACATAACCCAACCCCTGCCTCTAAACCTACCATCTGTCAATAAAACACAAGATGTAGCAGGCAGATACAGCCGCCGTCATCATTTATTATTTGCAAAACGATTGATTTGTGAGAGGAATAGATGCTGTCTCTATCTCCCTGTGCTCTCTGCAGTCTGTGAGCGATTTCAAAATTCCGCTTCAACAATCCTTACGTCAACGTTGGCTGTGGAATCATGCTGTTGTGAAATACTATTGGTTCTTGTGTATCTCGTGATCGATTGCGTCATGCTACGATACGTGAGTATGTAATGGAGCAGGATCATTTTTAGTGATTAAAACCTTGTGTTTTACTCTCTTCTTCACATAAAGACTTTGTATGGCGTCAGAAGACGTGGAATGTAACATGATTTGTTTGTAATGTATTTATTTTGCTTGTTTATGATTAGTTTGTGTAATAAATACCTGTGTTTGTGTGTGTTTATATTGTTCAGAGGTGGGTAAGGTTTTGGGTAGAGGTGGGGTTTGGTGCTCAAATAAAAGTAAACAATTATAAAATAAATTTATATATGCATGCAAACCATTACATTAAGCCAAACACTTGAAAACACCTTGAGTTTTGACCAAGCGTCGAAATGTGACGTGTTGGAGTGAGACTGTGTTGAATAAATGCAGCCTTGTTGAGCAGAAGAGACTTGTTTCTATATGAATGTGTGTCAGCAGTCGTGTTAATATACTAAATTCACATTAATCTTTACCTTTTTTAAAAATGTTGATGTGATTATTTTTTATTGTATATGATTTTAAATTCTATTTTTCTATCGTTTGTTTGTTTTAATGTATTCATTAACGTCCATCTCCTGACTTGCTTTGCCCCAGCATGTATGGTCTGTTAATATCGATGTCTGTTTGCTCAGATATCTCATTTCAGATGAATCTCACCTTCACAGCAGCGGTACTGAGTTTCATCTGCGTCAGGTCAGGAAAATACCCACAAGCCCAGTGTGTGTTTCAGTGACACCTGATGAGCGTAAACACCGGCTTGTCCCGTTCATTCTTGATCTAGTAATTCTGCCACAGTACTTGAATAAACCTGTCCGTAGTTACTCACAGAAAGCATGTGACTTTGTTCGGAAGAAGTAAAAAGCATGCTTGTTTCACTTGAGCCATAAACACGTCATTCATTTTGGAAATTGGCGGGTTTATGAGGAGACTTTTAGGAAATGATATGATTCAGACTCAGACTGCTGTTTAGACACTTCATCGAATTTTTATAAGATTCCGTATTAAACTCAAAAGAAGAACAAATAAAATCTTCTCTAAATGTTTTAATGTGCGTCAAACTCAAATGAGACTTGAGCAAATTCCTCAAGGTCAATCAGACATTTTCCACTGAGTTATATCCAAACAGCATCACACTGAAAACACTGGACTCTAAAAGTATAGCATAAATAAGCAGAGTCTTAACTTGAATTGAATTCAGTGTGATTTGACATTAGCTTGTTGCTAAACTAACAATGTGATCAATTAGCCTAAATGAAGAGAGCTCCGGTGTTATTGTTAGTGCTGATTAATCACATAACATAATATATGTGTGTGTACTGTGTATATTTATTATGTATTTATAAATACACACATGTATGTGTTGAATTTATCAACATGTATTTACATGTATATATTTGTATAAACATTTAATATATGAACGTATCATTCTTTAATCTATACATATGCATATATATATACATGAATGTGTGTGTATTTTTATATACACAGCACACAAATCGCATAAAGAAAAACTTTTATTCTGGATGTGATTATTCACAATTAAGCATTTAATAGAGCTGTTTTAGTACCATTGAGATTATAGTTTTTATTCATATTTTGTCTTTTTTTAGGTTTTATTTTCATTTTGTGAAGTAAAGTTTTGGCAAGGCACGTATATATTGTTTTATTCGTTTTGATCTGGTTTTTTATTTTATTTATTTGAATGCATAATTTATTACATTAGTTGAACTAAATTAGTAGTTAGTAATATAATCAGTGAGTAAGAGCTCATGGTTTACAATTTAGCTAATCTGTCAATCTGTAATTGAGTGAATTCGTTCCTTTTATGTGTGTGTGTGTGTGTGTGTGTTGCTCTGAGGAAAGTGAATTATGGAGCATTTTGATGCTTTTTTAAATATTAATAGAAAAGTATTTTAATGTTACAATTATTCATTAGATCAGACTATGCATTATAAGGTACAATTAATGCATTTAAATGGATTTAAACACATAAAACACGCATACAAATATCTGCCATCACATAACACAATGTCATTCATTTAAAGCACATGCTGAAACAAGTTTCACATTGAAGAAATGTAAAATTATATTTACAGGTGTTTAAATAAAAGCCTCAGTATGTATGTGATGCTTCATGTGATGAATCACCAGGAGAACAATAAAGCTGATTTCTATGAGTTATGTCATAACCTGTCTTTACATGATTTCTGTCTGTCTGTCTGTCTGTGTGTGGGGGGGGGGGGGGAGAATGATAATAATTTTTCTAATCTTGTTACATGGCACACCGGATTGTGTTCAGTGTTAATGATGAGCGCTGGCCTCCTCCTCCTCCTTCTTCTTCTTCTTCGCCGGACGAGCCGTTTTCTTTCAATTTGTGTGCTGTCATCTCTCTGCACCGCCAATGAAATTGATGCGCCCTCTTCCCTTTAATTAAATCAAAAAGCGGGCAGGGGGCTTGGCTCCGCGGGGGTCGGACAGGGGGGGAAGGGGCCCAGGGCCCGTCAAGCGCCCAGCAGAACCCGTCCCATCTGTGACACCTTCAGGAAGAGCTGCGCTTATTCAACAGTTCAGTCGGTGCAGGACACGTTTTTCTCTGTAGTGTAAAATATCCTTTATCTCAAAAACAAGAAGATGGGAGGTAAAACTGTGTGAGACATCAACTTCTGTAAGTTTCTTTTGTTGTGTGGCATAAAACAGAAACAAATACATGAACACATGAGCCGCTGCCCTGAAACAACTGAAGCTTTATGTTACAATATAGTGCATCCCAGGTGCTTTTGCTGCCGTTTTTTAAACTTAAAAACAAGACATTACCTTAAAATATTAATAACAAGGAGTAAATCATGTTTCAGAGGGGAAAAAAGACATCTTTGATTTGAATATGACTGCATGGTGGTGATGAAAGGACGGCTGGTGTGTGTTTGTAACGGAGCTGAAGGTTTTGTTATTCACTGCGTGGAGCCTCAAATGAAATTACACGAGGAAGACTAAAGGACGTTCTCTCAGAATTAATCCCATTTAGAGCCCAAACCTCTTCAGACTCTTTCACTGAACACTCCAGCTCTACAAAAGAAAGATTTACAATTAAAACAATCAGTGTGAGACGGAGAAACACACACACTTGTCTACATGGAATCTTGTATGAAGAATAGGAGATGCATGAAATTGTTGTTTATAATTAGAATAAAAAGAAGATAATTTTTTTATATAAATACAAATACACGTCTATATCCATCATCTTATTTAACTATTTGTACCGTGCATTTCCTTTAATGCTTTAATCAAGATCTGATAATTTTCTGTGTTGAATAATTGTATTATTTAATTAATATTATTTATGCATGTCAATAAATATGTACTGTATATTTAAATGTTCTGGTTTATAGCACACCAGTTCTTTACAACTCAAATATTAATTAAAAAAAACAACAATATATAGAATCAAATATCCCTTATCACAAGCCTACGTTTTTTATGCTTGAGAGCTGAATTTTAAATTATTAAGGAATAAGTGAATAGTTTCAAGTTTCAATTTTAATTAAAAATATTTTGTGAGGTTTTGAAGGAATAGAGCGCATTACGTTTAAAAAAAGATAGAAAAATAACGATATAATTGTTTTAAGTAGTTATGCCAGTCGTGATGAATTATTTCGTTGGGTAGAGATTGAACAGACTCGATTTGAAAGGTAATACTGTGTGTGTGTGTGTGTGTGTGTGCAGCAGTGCGGTGAAACACTGACCCCTACTGCACAGCATTCACTGCACTGGACCCACGCACACAGATGCAGCTGGTATATAGATGTAGTAGTTCCAGCATGCTGCTGCGCCTGTTTTGGGGCTATTTAATGTATTGCAATCAGCTGAAATGAATCGGTAGACACACACACGAGGCTGCAGCGCATCACAATGATTAAGGTGTGTTCTCGCAGGACTCAGATATTCCTGTGATCGTGCTGGGTGCTCACTGGTGAAGTTCACAATCACTCCGGCTCTGCGCCATTATCCCGTCCTCGACTCCAAACACGCACTTTTAATTTGAGCTCTCTGATTAGCGGATGATTGTCTGACAGACGCTGGCGGATCCCAGGTCTCTCTCTCCCAGCCTGCAACTCAATCACAGCCAATTAGCGGCTCCCCAAACACTCTCTCCTATTAGAGCGTCATAATCCGCTCATTGTGTCCTGATTTGCCAAATAAATCACTCCAGAGGCGCGTCTTTTCCTCACAACTTTGTCTCGCGCGCAACTTTCTTCCATAACTTTTTATTTTTCTACGTTTTATTTTTTGCATCTTTAGTAAAGATTTGTTCCTCTTCTTTTCTCTCTCTCTCTCTCTCTCTTTTCAAGCGTCTCTCATTCTTAGGAAAATGGTACAGAAACTGTCACTTTTCAAAGCGTAGCCTGCTGATAGGTGCTAATGCGCTTGAGGTAATAATATTTACCTTTGCGGTTCTAATATGCCTCTCTTGAGGGTGTTAAAAACTCTTGCAAACACACAGGCCCAGTGACAGCTTCTGTACCTTTTCCTCCTTAGAGTGCAAACTTTAAGTGCGAAGCATCGTGAATGAGACATCCAGTCTGCTGGACATTGCAGGATGATTCAGCGGCTGTCTTTGTCTTTTCAAGGTTAAGAATCCATTCTGTTTGAGTCAAAAGAGTGAATTATAATAAGCGATTTCGGCCGAAGTCTCACCTGCACGGACTCAATGTCACGTCAAACGTCTCCATCATTTATCTGAAATCCTCCTAATTTCTGAATTGATACAAATGCGGGTTTTTGTAGGCAGATTGACTTTCAGGACGGAGCAGAGAGACAGCGAGGAAACTAGAAATCGGAGTAATTTGATTGGACGAGCAGATGATGTTGACGGACATGAGAGGAGATCAGAGATGAATGCCGGAATAAATCTCTCACACATTCGTCCTTGCTGGTAATGTCAATAAGATGAGCCCAAGTCAAAATAAATAAATGTAGGCTATAAATATGCTCTCATGTGTCTTGTTCTCCTTTTTTTTTTTTTTAAAGAAGGGTCATTCTCAGAAAACTGTGACCTTTGTTTTTCTTTTTATCAAATACCTGCATAAATAAATAGCAAAGTAACTATATCAAATATGTAACAGTTGGAGACGACGCCTTAAAAAGCTTATGGAGAGCAAGTACATTTGTAGCAGTAGCCAAAGAAATGCATTGTATGTGTCACAATTATTGACTGCTCTTTTATGCCAAACATCATTAAGTAAAGATCCATAAATATTTTGTAAATTTCTGGTTCTGGGGTCCAGGGTTATATTTTTATTAACTAGTCTGAATGCTGCTCGTTCTCTTCCAGTACTGATGAGCTGTTGCTGCTTTTCAATGCATTGCTGTACAACATGCACTAATATCAGGTAAAATTCTGCTTAAAAAAACAAAAACATTTAATTTAATTTATGTATTGACTGACTGATTTTAAACATATTTAAAACAAGAGTTATGCACCATAGAAAGAGTGTGAGGGTGTTTTGGTTCTTCGTGTGAATCGTGAATGTAGTGTTTAGTTAAATGAAGGCATCTTATAAGACAGGATAATGTTGCTGCTTGTCATTTGGAACAGCTTTTTAAGCGCGCGTACGGTTTCCTCAGAGTGCTGTCTATGTAGGGTTTTGGAACCGAGCCTGTGATGAAAATCCCTGGAGAGGCGGGTGATAAGAGTAATCAGAGCGTCTCGGGCGGATGGGCGGAGGGGGCAGATACAGGGCACAGTGTCACAGACAGCTCAATACAATCTGCACACAGAGAGCTTCGTCTGATTTGAGGGAAGAGCGTCCGTCTTTGTGCTCCGAGCAGGAGGTCTTCATCTTAACTCACTGCTGTCCGAACGCAGCGAGAGACCCCTGAAGAGCTGAGGGTCCAGACAGAGACGGAGCCGCAGGACTGTCAGCGGGATGGGATTAAGAGAACATTTTTGTTGTGATTAAATATTGTACCTCAATATTATATGTTTGCTCTCATAAACCTTTGAAAGTTTTATCCTGATAATGAGATAAAAAAAAAAGAAGAAAATGAAATAAAAACTAAATTTAAAACACATTTTTTTACACAACACATTTTCAATGTCATAATATGAACTAAATCACGTGAAAATCCCTAGTTTTGAACATTATTCATTCTAAAACACCAAAATAAATCTTAAAATATTTCGAATACCTGATAAAAAAAGTTCTCTGTACATTTAAGCCAAGTGTAGTGAAAAAACCCTTTTTATTAATATTGATAATAGTGCTGTCAAACAATGAATCGCGATTAATCACACCCAAAATAAAAGTTTTTGTTTATACATAATGTATGATTGTATACTGTGTATATTTATGATGTATATATAAATACAAACACATGCATGTTTATATTCATGACAAATATGTTATAATTATGTTATTTGTATGTATATATATATATATATGTGCATGTAAATACAAGTGTTTGTGCCTATTTATACATAATAAATATACACAGCACACACACATATTATGTAAACAAAAACTTTTTTTTTGGAAGCAATTAATCATGATTTTCAATTGACAGCACTACTTTATTTATTTGTTTATTTCCTTCCTTTATAAGTAATACCCAGAGGTTTTCATAAAAAAAAATATATATATATAAAAAATAAATAGTAGTGAAAATAACATTTAATAAATGAAAAATATTAATATTTATACAGTTGTATTATATTTATTATATTTAAATAATTGTATTGCCTTTATATAAGGGCAAGAATGAGAGGGGAGAGAAAATCCCGAGTTGATTTGTCAGATTTCTGCCCACAAGGCTATGAATCTAATATCTGTTTATTAACATATATTACAAAGCATCTATTCAGTATTCTTATTGTCCATGTTGTAATAATGTACATATTGCTAATATAAGTGGAAGTGCAGTGGAGATCGGAGTCCAGTTGCTGTGGGCAGCTTGGAGCCTCCGTCCAGCTCAGTTTACTGTCCAAATGAAAGCGTTTCACCAGTCCAGATCCAAGAGCTTCTGTCATTGCCGTCCAATAATGAAATGACCTCCCAAACACAGTCAGAACCAGACGAGCGTCTGCCAGCACACCTATTCAAAAACCTGAGCTCAGCCATGAATACTGCTCTGCTTCTGTGTGTGTGTCCTGTCTTAATTCACACACAGATACCGTACAGCAACTGATAGATTAAAAAACAAACAGTTTTGTTGTTTATTTTTCTAGTTTAGGAACACGTCACAATACAGAAGAACAGTCTGTCTCAGTTTCTGTTTAGAGAACTGTGGAGCTGTCAAGAATTAATATTGTCCCGTCTCTGGGCCATAGCTGCAAACATGGGCTTTTCACGGCAGATTCGAGAAGTCCACAAAACCAGCACAGACTGACAGAACATGACAGAAATATTGGGGGGGTTAAATATAATGACGTTAATATTAAACATATTGCTATACAATAATTATTACATATTATTACATAATAATTATGACATTGTAGCTCATTTCTGTTTTTAATCACTTTTTTGTTGTCAGTTTATAATCTCACTATTTCATTATTTTTTTCTCATAATTATGATTTAGTATTAATTATGACTTCCTGTTATGTCTTTCTTTTAAGCAAACTTATAATTTTGTTTTATCTAATTATTTTGATTTTCTAAATATTGTATCACATAATTGTAATTGTTCTTAGAATTTGTCCTTTATTTTTCATGATTTCATACTTATATTATGGCTGTTTCATTTTTTAATTTCGATTTTGTTATACTTGTTTACTTTTTCTCTCATATCTCATGATTTTGTATTTCAAAATTTCAACTTTGTCATAATTATGACTTGTCATCTCATTCTTTTAACTTAGTTACAATTTTCTATGAAACTGGCCTTTTTTGTTAATTTGGCTTGAATCATTTTGACTTTGTGTCTTAACTCAAAATTGACTGCTCTTTTAATTTTATGATTCAGTCATAATTTAACACAGATTTTTTTTCTTATGTGATTGAAGCGCTGGGTTAGCTGCTGGCGCGATCTGAAGGATAGTCAGTAAAGGAGAGGGACAGCAGCAGACGTGGAGGTGGACGTTACCTCGCTGGTTTTAGGAGGTAAGTCTGGCCAGCTGGCACTGGAACCTCGTCATGAAAGTGTTTGGATTTAGAGGAACACAGAGAGACCCCGGCAGACGCACCACAAGGGTCCGGGACCCTCTCAGCAGGCCTCTGTAGGGCTGCCCGGACCCCCGCCGGGTCTGGACAGATGGAGCGGCCGACCCCGGAAGCCAGAGAGGAGGAGAGGCCTGACACGCAGGAAGAGATCGGCAGCGGCCGCAGATGCCAGAGGAAGCTGAGCTGCAGCAGGTGTGTGATCAACCTCACGCTTCGCTTCATACCGGTCTGCTTTCTGACATCGGACAGAACGCCAGTCACTGACCACTGCACTACTATACCAGTGTTTATTACAGTTTCTGTCACGCTCGCATTAAATGAAGGAAATCAAAGCGGTTGTCATTTGTTTTAAAGTCAACCTGATTCTGAGACAAAAATTGATTGAAGGGGAAAAACAGATAGAATGGAAAGTAATGGAAGAACAGGTGTAAAGTGTGTATGCTGGTACTCTGGCTCTCTGGAAATACGTGCCTCTACCTACATTTCTCCACAATTGAAAAAAACAAGTTGAAATGAACACAAGAGACAGTAAAATTCAGATGATGTTTGCTCCTTTTCACACAAAGTATAATTTACAGGATCTAAGTTTCGATTAAAGCCTAATTCTAACATGCTGTGAGATTGAATAACATTAGTATCACATATACTCAAACTTCACCTGTGTGGATTTTCTAGGCAGCCAATGTGATGCGGTGTTGTACCTGTGCTCTGGTACAAATCAACGTAACTACAGTTTGACATACTGCTCCAACCTGTGTTGAAGTCATTTATAAAGCAGGTTTGCATCAGCAAGTGTCTTTTTGATCACTTTTGAATATGTTAAGACTATCCAGCATTGCCTTGTAGAAATGACAATTGCTCCAATCAAAGCTTAGCATAACTGTTGTGTGATTCTGATCAACCCAGCAGTGATTCACTACCTGCTCTTGTGGCATAAATTACCTGGGTGGACCTTTTAACAAGAAATACGTACCAACAAGCACATATCACTGCAGTCTCCAAAGCAATGAATGCTAGAGTCCTTTTCACACAAATGTACAGAGTTTCGAATAATAATGCGTAATTTTTGTACAATTGAAGAATATCATGTTATGACTTCAAAACAATATTAATATGCTGGGAAATTTGAAAACTGCTGCTTTTGAACGTTATCATCACACCTATCCAGCTTCATATCGGTGTGTTTTCACAGACGGGAGGTTTGTTCGGTAACTCACGGAGTACAGAGACGAGGAGCTCTGGTTCAGGTCTGTGTAACTACGCTTCAACAAAACAGTTCATGTCTGTGTTAAAGGAAGCTGAAATGACACGGTTCCATCAACAAATGTGTTTTTATATCAGTTTTGCATTTGTAAACACTATTGGGTAGGACTTGGTGAAAGGAATATTTCCAACATGATGACTTCCAACATTAACTTTTAGCGATAGTCCACGGATTTCAATTCTGAACTGCTGCAATACATACCTATTAGAGGATGGTTACCCGACCCGAGCCCGACAGTACCGGGTCGGGTTTGGTTACTGCTCTGTCGGACGCGGGCCGGGCTCGGACAGAAAAATGTGGCCCGATCCGCACTCTAATACCTATATCAACGTAACACAAATGCGAACCTGTGTTTTAGCGCCACTCAGTGGGCATTACTCTCTAAAACTGCAGCGAAACGTCCAGTGAGGTACATAAAAACAGTGTTGCACAAAAAGTGCACAGAGGTACATATTTTTATGAGACCAGGTTGGTGATTCATTACTGAATGAATCCATGTTTTTTTAAATGAATCAAGTGAATCAATGATAAAGACAGTTGCTTGATTTGTGTCACGAAACGAGCAAGGGAGGCAGTCGGATCCATTCGAAAAGTGTTTAATAATAAGCAGGAGAGTCAAACAGGCGGAGTATCAACAACAGCAGACGGGAATAGTGCAGGCAAATCCGAAGTCACAGTCCAGTAAACAGGCAGAGGGTCAAACGAGGCACAAACAATATCCAGGAGGAGAAGTAGAGAATCGTGGTCGAGGAAACGGTTCGATAACGGGAATCAGGTAAATACAATACAAGACAGGGAAAACCGCTTACAGAGGCAGGACGAACCAAACACAATGATGAGCGGGGAACAACGGGAAATAGGGGGGTACAGTATATATACGCAGGATAATCACATGAAGGGGAGGAGAACATATCTGTTGCTAGGGGAACACATGAGGTGGGTGGAGACAAGGAACACATGTGACAGGACATACATGGAACGGAAAAACACAACATACAACAGAGTGGCTGGAAGTGCAGCAGATCATCACACTTTGTTTCTGAACAAATTCGCCATTTGCATTTGAATCAGTTGAATGATAACCAAATGATTCACTCATTAAGACAGTGACTAACACAACATAAAAATCATGATGCAACATTGAGCTAAATGTAATGCTGCTGTCAACACTTTTTACTTCATTTTATTTTTATTCATGACAGTCATAATGGATTTGGTTGAACTGTACAGCAGCATATCCGTGTCTTGTTTCTACAAGCGGGAAACTGAAGATTTCTTGGGGACGTTTGGGATAACGGAAGCACACAACTGCCCTGTGCAAGCAGTTTTTGGATATTTTATTACATAAATCTTACATATTGTGTCTTTAATGTCATAGAATTATTCATGAAATTTTAATTGCTATAGACACATTCATGTCACCTCTGAACAGTCTGTAAATACCAACCTAAATTACACTTTAAATGCAGCTTCTAAAAACAAAGTTACAACCACATTGTAGCCTTAAATCTCCGTGTAATAAATTCTGTTGAATCAAAGTTTTTTTAAAGCTTGTTTTCTAACATATTTTTAATGCAATTCTCATTTAACAAATCCGTGACTTCAAATGATCTCTTTTGGAAAAAATGTGTGATTAATGAACTGGTTTTAAAAATTCAGATTGCTTGACATCCCTACTTTTTGTATGAAGTATGCTTTAGGTACTGTTTAGCTTCACTGTGTATCAGGCTCTGATATGATTTGCAGATGATGGCACTCTGATCTCTCGACTCGCATCACTTTGCAACTTTTTATGCATCCACGTCAAGCATACGGCCACGCGCAGCCCTGACCTCCACATGCTCTCACATGCAAACGCTGTCTCCTATCCATCCCGCTTTATTACCACCAGCGGCGGGACAGACGGTCGGCTCTGTGCGCTCGGTCGCGGCCGAACGACTCCGGTGATGGAGAGGGTTTATAGGAGGGCAGCGCGCTGGAGACCACCTTGACCCGTCCCTCCGCAGACCCCGGATCCCCACACCCGGCTCACCTCAGCTCTTGAGTTATTATCATAATTTCTCATGGCTCCATGTTTTACAGAATGTTTTGTGTTTTATTGCCTGAGAATCAGAAGCAGGAACGGCAGCGAGCGCCGGCGTGATAAGAAAAGCAGTCAAGTGAAAAATGAAAGGGGCCACATGTCCGGCAGAGAGAGGAGTGAGGGTCAAATAATAAAATACTTGACAAATGCACCGGCGGTATTTCATGTTCAGTGTGAAACACACACACAAACACACGCACCAAATTCACATACAACAAAATCCCATGAATACTATCAAGATCAAAAGACAAATGACAAAACAGATAGTTGTGCTCCTAGAAGCTGATTGGTGTTTGTTTGGAGCCTGACAGGCCTTATTTTAACGATCTAAGCACTGAAGCACACGGCGCACATGACCTCAGGGCGTTTCCGAATCCACTTTTGCTAGTTTAACCACGGTCTACACTCCCGGAGCATGGTCCCTACTCTCTTAATGAATAATGGGAGTGTTTTGGGGCATAACGTGCAATAAACCAATCAGACTTTCATTTTCCTTTACCTTTAGGAGCGAGTTGCCCCATGTCAGGGCAGATTCACTATTTAAACAGTGGGATTGTAAGGCACACAGACTGCACGCATCTCCAACAGATCTGCTTATTCTGACTATCCATTATGACATCATAATCTTATATATCTGATAATCTTTTCATTGTTACTATTCGGCATGTTTGTGAATGTGGTTGTGGACCCCCCAGAGGTGCATTCTCTACTAACACACTGTAAAAAAACAAAACAAACAAACAAAAAACATACATATATATATAGTTATCTTGGACTGTCTTTTTATCTCAGTTATGACTTTTCCTTTCATAATCTCCTCACAACTCAACAGATTATAAGCGATTTGGAGAATGGATGGATAGGACTAAATTGTATTTAGTTTTTATTATGATATTAAGTCTTTATTCTGTCAAAATTTAAACTTTTTTATCTCATGATTGTAACATACTATTACATAATTTAACTTTTTGTATAAAGATTGTCTTTTATCTCATAATTATGACTATTTCATAATTTAACATTATTATGATCTTACTCGTTTGACTATGGTCTTTATTATGTATTTTCTTATCTAGAATAATTAAATTAGGTTGGAGAATGGAGATGGAACCATCTCATAATTGTGAATTTCTATCCCAATAATCTCATTATCATTTTAGAATAATTGTAGCGAAATGAGCAAGGGAGGCAGTCGGATCCATTCGCATAGTGTTTATTGAAAACAGGATTGTCAAACAGGCGGAGTATAAACAACAGCAGACGGGAATAGTGCAGGCAAATCCGAAATCACAGTCCAGTAAACAGGCAGAGGGTCAAACGAGGCACAAACTATATCCAAGGGGAGAAGACAAGAATCGTGGTCGAGGAAATCAAGGTCGATAACGGGAATCAGGTAAATACAAGACAGAGAAAAACGCTTACAGAGGCAGGACGAAGCATACACAATGATGAGCAGGGAATACTGGGAAATGGGGGGGTATAAGTACAAGGGTTAATCACATGAAAGGGGAGGAGAACATATCAGTTGCTGGGGTAACACATGAGGTGGGTGGAGACAGGGAGCACATGTGACATGACATACAGGGAGTGGAAAAACACAACATACAGATATGAAGCTGGAAGTGCTAAAGTTTAACCGGCACTTCCAGCCAATCGTGACAATAATGATCTTCATATATTGTTACAATTTCAACCTTTTTCCTTAGTATGTTGATTATTATTATTTAATAAAAAGATTCTTTCTATCATCTTTTGTGATAAAGGAAACCATACAAGGATATCGAGTAAACAGTGACAGAATTTTAGGTGAACAATCACTTGGTTTCTAACAAGCAAGAAGTTTGCATTGATGTGTAAATGTGAAAGTTGGAGCAGTTCAGAATGAGCTGTTTTTACAGTTTAGTTTCCATAAATGCTCTTTTTTCAAGTTCTGAAAGTTACAGTATATTTCCATAAATCGTAATGAATGAATGCTCTATAAAGATCAAGGACCGTTTTATTCCTCATAATAAAAGTCTCAGTGCATTAATACCCCTGATGTTTCTACACACATATGAAGTCATGCGCTTTCTTGTAGCCAACGCCAGTAAGGAATCAAACAATACGTCCCCTGATAAGAGGTCGGGACCCAGGGCCCGGCACGCGGTCCGGCAGGTATAAGCGTGTGCTCATAACATCCCGTGACTTCCACGCTTGGTCACGTCTGTCCGCACCCCTTACTCTCCCATATCTCTCAATCTGCACATTTTCTTACACTTTAATTACATGCCCGTATATTGCCCTGGGCCGTATGGATGGGCGATACTGAGAGCAGATAAGATGGAGGAGCTTCTGTCACCACCCAAACATATTAGAACGCCACCAAAGCCAATTATCTCCATTCTGAATGACAATTAAGCATCCGACTCTATCCAAATACATGAATCCAGACCCGTGGAGCTCCGGCAGCTTCACTTTTAGGGCCAGAGGGCATTTTTAATAAAAATGTATGACTTCCTCCTGGTTTATTTTACTAATGATGAGAATGAGGGACAGGAGGAAAAGTCTTTCTTCCGATTCATAGGTCAAGAGTTTTCTTTTCTCTTCTTTTTTTATCTAGTATGAATTAAATTAATCAGAAGTGACAGTAAAGACATGTATATATATATGCTTTCAATTAACCTGTGATTCCTGGGAAATAAAATGCATCACAGTTAAAAAAAAAATAATAATAAAACTGTTTATGCAAATAAAACTGCAAACTGCTTATTGCAGCTGTTTTCAGCATTCATAATAATTAGAAATGTTTATTGAGCAGCAAATCAGCATATATAATGATTTCTGAAGGATCATGTGAGTAATGATCACAGCAATAAATGACATTTTACAGTATATTCTCTTCGAGAACAGCTATTTGAAAGAATAATTGTTCGGCATGAAGCCTTCGTGAGCAGAAGAGACTTCAAAATGTTTTACTACAAACTTTTGAACCGTACTGTAGTTTATCAAATGTAGTTCTCTTTCACGAATTACTCACTAAAGAAATAATTCTATTATCAGCATCATCCTAATATTTAAGAGGTTTTGGGAGAACCAGACTAAAAGGTATGTTTATCCTCACTGTTAATTGTCTTCCCTGGCATTGCTCTCAAGTCTCAATCATGTTGCAAGTTTGCGTGCATGTTTTTGTTGTGTATTATATTCGATTCATCAGGCTTTTATGGCTTGCATAGTCTGATATACAGTAGTGAGAATATGAAGAAAGAACAGCTTAGTTTTATTCAGAGACTCGAACTCAGCAAAAATATGCAATTTTCTGCAGATGTTAATGTGATATGATGAAATTCTGATGCTTGTAAATCAATGAGATCTTTATAGCAGTGCAGCAGATAAAATGATCTACATGTCTGTGGTCACTGTATATCTCCAAAAATGATGTCTCAGATGAGATTGAAATGATCCAAACATACATTAAAAAAATACTGGGTTAAACACAACCCAAACTCAGCTGCCCAGAAGGTCGGGTTAAACATTTAACTCATCTGTTGGTTGACAACAACCCACTCGCTGGGTTTGTCCATATTTTGCTGGGCTGTATTTAAAGGGGCCATGTGGTGTGATTTCAAGTGTTCCTTTCTGTTCTGCATTGATAAGATAAAGTTGACTAAGGCTGGGTACACACCACAAGATAATCGAGCTAACTTTTTTCCACTTCCAACAATCCTAGGTAATCTCACGATTATCTTGGTGGTTTAAATATGATCTTATGAGATTTTCCTGTGGTGTGATGTGTGTGAAGAGTGACTGAATCTGTTCAGAAGAATGTCGGAGGCGCCCCGATCTCTTATCGTAATTATTCGACACGTTGAAAGAATCATAACACTTCACTCAGTGTTAAGTTGTGTTTCCAGCACTGTTCCAGAACAGTTGAACACAAATATTAGAGTGTGTTCAGCACATTTACAGAGGACTGATTCCTGAAGCTGACAGAGCGGTCTATGCTGGCTGTGCACAGAGACTAGAAAGAGAGGCAAGAACAGTC
>JAUMHR010000072.1:17085758-17100831 GCA_032361145.1 Enteromius fasciolatus | reverse complement strand
CATTGTGTGTTTATGTTGAAATATTATAAAAGGTCAGTCTTTTCAAATCTTCTATTGTCTGTCATTATATTTATCACATTCATTTGTGTGGTTTATGTTTCATGCTTCAGAAATGTGATGTTGTTTACAGTAAGGGAGTGTAAATATAGTTATTTTTAGCAACATTATTCGACCCCTTTAACCTAGCGAGTTTATAATGCAGTGTAATTCAATGCTGATGGAGAGCCGAAGAAATAAAGTCTCCTCAGAAGATGTGAGGTGTTTTGGAGGCTTGTGAAGATCATTGCTCCGCTGAAGAACAGTGGAAGTAAAGCTCCTCACAAGATCCTGATGATCAGATTACTCTGATCTGATCTAATGATTGATGGAGAGTCAAATAAAGCTGAGCTGCTTCAGTCCAGTACAAGTTATTCTGACGCTTACTTCATCAAAATCAGTCAAGATCTGACGAAAGAAGCAGCAGCAGAAGCTGGATGTTTCTATAATTTCACTAAAAGAGCTTTTACTGGATAAACAGTCAGTCTGACCACAGCACAGTTTTTATCACATTGAAATATGAGTATTAAATATGATACATTAGCATTCAAAGGGTTAAAGGTCACACAGGTTTAGAACAACATGAGGATAGTAACTGATGACAGAATGATCATATTTTGGTGCTGTATCTCTATGATAAGCCATAATCTTGAGTAGAGACGCAGTACAGTGGAGCTGCACAGAAAGCAAGATGGAGAGAGATAAAACGACAGAGAGAGAGAGAGAGAGGTGACTTTGAGGAGCTGGACTCAGTCTCATGCCAAGCATCTCTCTCTCTATCTCTCTCTGTCTCGCTGTCACCTAATCCTCAGTCCGACGGGTCGGTTATGGGAGCGTTTAGTTGAGGCGGGTCAGTTACCCGCTATCACAGGGCTTTAATCTGAGCGGCCGCCTCCTAAACTGGCTGTGAGCGCGGTGCCAGGCGCTGGCATCCCTGAGAGAGACAGCTAGAGGTTGTCTGTACATGGATGGGCACTTCACAGCTCGGCAGGGGGGGAGGAAGGGGCATCGCGGCAGCTGCTCGGGGCATATGGGCAGAATTCATTAAAAGAGCCCAAAAAAGCTCATGTGAAGAGAGAGAGAGAGAGAGAAAGTACAGAGTGTGTTTCTGTGTGTGTGGATGTATTTCTGTACATCACAGGTTCTTGAGAAATGTCTTGCATCACGCTCGAAAGTTGTGCTAGACCTCAAGCCAGTGTTAGCTGAGAGACAGTCTACTGACTAGAAGTAACTTTGCAGATCAACTCTCAGAATAGACTGTTAGGGCAAGTTTGGGGTTAGCAGAATAAGTTGACAAAGTTTCTGATAGTATGTAGTGGACTCATCAAAATAAAGTGTTAGGAGATATTGAGACTGCTAGTTGACACTAGTTACTTTCTAAGTTACTTGGAAAGTCTAAAGTGTGCTAAATCAGAACAAAGTGTTACCCTTTGATATATTAAAATAATATATTTGGAAAAATACATTACATTTTAATTCAAGTTTTAGCCATTTCTGTCATGTTTTTGTGATTTAAGTATTTTAAGTGTTCGCATTGTTATTTTAGTATTACTCACAGTATTAAATTATCTTTTATTTTTTATCATAGTTTAAGCAATTGTATGTGCTTTTGCATTAGTTTTCTAATATTTATATTTCACCTTAATTTACATTTATATATATTTATATAGTTTTGGTTTGAGCAATTTAAGTACGTTTCAGTTATTAAACAATATATTGTTTATATAACTAAAACACCGATTTTTATTTTATTCTATTTAGCTATTTTTAAATTATTAAAAACATAAAAGTATTAGTTTTACTTATCAGTAAGGACACTGTGACACGGTTTTATTTTCAATCTACTGGTCAAAATGATGGATCCTCGTTTAACCTTTTAAACCATTTAAAAACAGATAGATAATACACAACGAGATATATACCTGTACTGATAATTGCACAACAAAAAAAAGAACATTTCAGTTTTAACTACTGATTATGAATGATTTCATGAAATGTAAAATGTTCAAATAGTGACATTTAAATGCACGTATTTGATATTCTGTCTTAAATGAAGCATGCGATTGTGTTAGTGCACACGGTGTGATGGAAACGCTGGAGAGAAGCTCGTGAGAACAGGACGAGCTCAGATGGTCGATGGTGTGGTCAATAATGATAAGGCCAGCTTGCTCGGATGTGCAAAGTTCATTTTAACTCAATCAACTGGATTTTAGTTTCCCCGCTCATTAACCTTGGATTTGCGTTTTTTTCAGACACTACAAGCGGTGACAAATGTCTCCAGATTGATCCAGTTAAGAAAAGCAATGTTTCTGAGTTTGCAAGGTTAACTTTAATGACAAACACACAGAGTAAGCAACGACATGACGCCATCATCGAGAAACACATTTAATTCACATTCATCCTCAGGCCACAGGAAGTGGAGACTGATCTTCCCGCTCTCCTTGATCCCATTCCGTCTGGAGTTCAGAGGAGACCTCGGTGAACAGATGATCCCAATCCCAGCCTACGTCCTCCTGCAAACCATCACATCAGCTTCAGAGAGAGGAGCAGGACAAAGACACTGCATTCACCTCAACATCAAGCTTCTGTCCTCATACGTACAATCCTGTCGAGGGAGATTTCCTGACAAATCTTTATCCATACAATGTGATATATAGGTTAGTTCAAAATTATCATGTCTGTCGAGCTTCAAAATGATTGAAAAATGTAGGAATAAGGTCGATTTTATGACTTCCTCACAATGAGAATATAGTACTCAAATGCTACTATGGTGCTTTTTTTATATTTTGATTAATCATTTTGGTCTTAATGTCATTGTATATACAAGAGAGAAGGTTCCTCAAAATATCTTTGACATTCAAACTGTGATTTCAATTCATTTGATTCAAAACAATTTCTCATCATTTAAAAATGTTCACACTGCATTTACTCACAGCGAAAAACAGTGTAAAGCATTGGTTTTAAATATATATATGTGTGTGTGTGTGTGTGTATATAGGAAAGTTAATGTTTTTGGTCCATGCCATTAATTAAATGTCATTCTATATAAAAGAGTAAAAGTTCTTCAAAACGTCTTCTTTTGTGCTCCACATAATAAACTCAAGTTTGGAATGACACGAGGGCGAGCAAATGAAGACAGAGCGCTCATTTCTGGGTGAACTGTCCTGTAACACATTGTGGGACAGTATGAGATGAAGAATGTTGCTGGAGATTTCATAAATCTGTTGGACTGACCCTCTTACACGGCCTAGAAAGAGCCGGACAGACGCTATATTTACTGGCAGAGCTCACCTCTCTCACCTCCTGCTCCGGGGCTAAAATCTTTGTGAGCAGCTTCAGGTCAATCTCTTCATCCTGAGAAAAATTCAAACAGCCAAAACATTAGCCAATCCATTACTGTAAATCCTGAAGCACTGCAACGTAATGCCAGGTCAGTCAAACAACAGACGCTCTAGGACAAGGATGAAATATACATCAACTTGATGCTCCTCACAACATCCTTGATTTACACAAAGCAGCAGTGTTTGTTGTTGAGGAATGATGGGCGAGTGTCTCACCAGGGTCTGAAAAGCTGAAAACTTCATGAGGTCATTGTCCAGGTCTCTGTAGGTCATAACCCTGTTCACCTGGATACTGCAGACAAGAGAGATCATAAACACGTCGGTTTGTAGCACCTCAAACACATCTACGTAAATAAAAAAGCAATAATGTTAATAGTAAGAAAGTCTCTTGTATAAGTTTCTCAGCAAGCATGAGATTTTCTTCATGATGAAGGGTACCTAGGTGGAGCAGCAATCTGCATGGTGAGGTCTTCCTCTTGAACCTCCTCCAGGTCTGGAATCACTGGGATGTCTAGAAAACGCAGGTGAAATGTGTTCAATCTTGTTAATAGTTTAATGGAAAATACAAGGCATTTCATATAACTACTATATTATTATGGTGGCCAAGAGAGCTCGTCGCCTGCGACTAACACATGCAGCAGATGCAGTAGACTATTTTCCGTATTTGCCGCCGTATTTGTTGCGTTGTGAGTATCATGCAATATCAAGAATCATGCAGACAAACACGACAGTAATCTGTAAGATTCCAACGGATGAATAAATGTCCTAATATACATCGCTAAGGACTACTATTCATTCAGCTTTCAGATGTTGACCTAAACCAGTGCCACATTTGTACATATGAAAAAAAATGACATTTCAAACATCTGTGAAAAAAGGTTTTAGATGAAGAATCCCTTCAAGTGATTCACAATGATGGCTGAAGTACAAAGCTGCCAAATTTTACGTTTAATTCAATGTGTTAATTGCAGTAATTATTTGCAATGATTACCAATTTATGAGTAAAACCTTTCCAAATTCCATGCACAGCACCCTAATGTTAAGCTTCATGGGATGTATTACAAAAAGATCTTAACTCTAAAATCTTATCTTATCTAAGGACCAAAGGACGTGACATGTGGCCAGGTATGGTTTCCCATACTAGGAATTTGTGCTCTGCATTTAACCCATCCAAGTGCACACACACACACACACACACACACACACACAGGAGGACCCTGAAGATGTTACATTTTGATGGCAAAACATTTATCATTCATTTCAAGTAACACTTAAAAATATATTACACACTGCAGCACAACATATTACAGTTAGCACCGGAACTAAAACCATCATTATAGTGACTAACAAGAGCGTAACAGAGCATCACCGGTCATAGAAAATAAAAGTGACTAAAGGTCACCTAAGATATGATTTTGTAAGACAGGATAAGAATCCAGATTTGTTTCTGGAATAAGAATTTGTGAAAAATCCTAATTTAACATCATATCTTAAGATGACCTTCCTGTAATACGCCCCAAGCGTCAGTCATTCACCTGACTAGCACCAGTAATGTAACGCTCACACATCTGAGAACATGGAACACTAATTCTTTACTTTAAACTTTTCCCTCAACTCCTAGTTTGCTCTTTATTAATCGTTAGTGCGGTAGTTGTTACGTTTAGGTACTGGGTAGGATCAGGGATGTAGAATCAGGCATTAATATGAGCTTAATTACTACTAATAAATGGCTAATATTGTAGTAATATGCATGCTAATAAGCAACTAGTTAAGAGGCCCTAACTACTAAATACTAACTTGCATATAACAGTTATTACAGTCAGATCCAAATCCAGTTGATCTTGGAGCCTGATTATGCACTTACACAGACCACGCGAGCGGCATAAAGTTTTTCTCGAGACGCACTTGGCCATATGCTGCAGCTACCACCGGGTGTTACAGCGAGTTGCAGCATTTCCCACAATCATCACAGATGCTGTCTGTCTCCTCGGCGCGGCTCTGTTTATATTGTGTGTGAACTGGCGTTTGATTTCCTCCCTCTCTGTGTTTCTCTCACTCTCGCACTGACATCCTCTTCCGCGCTGCCCCCTGTCACGGCGACCAGGCGGCCATGAATATTCAGTGATCAAGACAGTATCTCTTCCCGCTGTGAGGCGGCGCTTCGGCCAGGGGCTCCCCAGAAAGCACCCCCCCACCCGACACACACTCGCACTCATCCCAGCGCAGAGCATTTGGGCCCTGTCAGCGGCACCCACCCTCAGGACCCTTCAGGCCAGAGCGGCGACCTCCGTGTCCATTCGAGCCGGGCCGGGCTCCAGGCGCGCAGGCCTGCCTGCGAGCCCATCTGTGTGGGGTCGGAAGTCACGGCGCGCCCTGGCAGGAGCCGCGGTGCCAAGAGCCGCATGCCCGCTGCCCGGAACAGTGGGAACCCGCTTTAATTGGCAAAACTCGACAGGACAGAGCGTGGCAGCGCTCCCAAAGAAGGACAAACTTTCACAGCCCTTCTCCTCTTTTTGGACAGACTTCTGCTGGAGTGTGTTCAGGTGTGCCACGAGAGCGCACGTTTAGACAATCGCCGTCAAGCACGGTCTGACAGTGCTAAGAAAGTAAAAGAAAAGCTTTGTTAATTAAACCAGAGGCTGATAAATAAAACATGGAAAACTTTTGTCACATCGACCACTGTTCAAAACTGACACGACTGGAACAATAACTACAAATCAACATTCTGTATGGGAAACACTTTTTTAATAATAACTTTAGAATACAAAGTTAGTAATAAAAACGATGTAAAGGAAAAGTTAATTAAGCTAAATATTTCCTATAATTTCACAAATTCTACCCTGTAAAGTCTGCCACAATATTGAAAATAATATTGTGAATATGAAAGAGTTTATTGAACCTTTACACAAAAATTGTAAACATAAAAATATTTGCATTTATAGAAATGTTTTGTAACACTGTAAATGTATTTGCTGTCACTTTTCTGTATTAATACATATAAAAATATGCACATGCAATATCCAAACATATAATGCAATGCAATTCAATCCTGATTGAGAGATAAAGAAATAAAGTCTCCTCAGAAGATGTTTAGGAGGCTTGAGGAACAGTGAAAGTAAAGCTCCTCACAAGATCCTGAAGATCAGATTCTTCTAGAAAATGACTGATGGAGAATCAAGTAAAGCGGAGCTGCTTCAGTCCAGTGAGAGTTCATCTGGAGATATGACCAAAGTTATTCTGACGCTTACTTCATCAAAAAACAAAGACACGGAAGCAGCCTACACTAAAAGAGCTTTTACTAATAAAACCAACAACAACAACAACTCCGAACTATAGATCAGATGACTATCGAATGTGATACAGTAGGCTTTAAAGGGTTAAAAGCTACATTCACAGGTGCAACTTGAAGGAGGAACCCAAGACAAATTCAGACCAGAACATCAAAGAATCATGAGGCCAGAACACAGCACCTAGCAAGCACTCTAGTGACATGTTAGCAACTGTAACCCAACTAGCAACCGCAGCTCAACTTTTAGCGCAAATGAGCAAACCACAAACACAAATCACAGATCTGGTTATATAACTTGCATAACTCTGAAGGCTAATCCGCACTGACTGAACATGTTCAGTCGCCGAATGTCTGAGCAGTGACAAAATCTGCTGATTGGCCAGGGTCTGTCAGTACAGTGCGAACCAGCCTCTGAAGGATCGCTGTACATTCAAAACATTAGGAGCGCATGAAACTTTGAATCTATGTCTAAACAGATTCATAATTGGAGACAATTTAAAATATGTATATATTTTGCACTAATCATCACGTAACATAAATGTATAGATGTACAAGACTTTTAAAAAAATAAATCGATACTTTTATTCAACAAGGATGCGTAAACGAAATCAAAAGGGACATTCATATTGTTACAACAGAATCCACAGCACAAGTGTTTTCAACTCTGATAGTAATCAGAAATGGTTCTTAAAAAGTGAATCATCATATTAAAATGTTTTCTGAAGATCATGTGACACTGAAGACTGGAGTAATGATGCTTAAATACAGCTGAACATCAGAAATACATGACATTTTACTACATATCTGCATAGAAAACAGTTATTTGGAATTGAAGTAATATTTCACAATATTACCATTACTGTTTGTTTGACCGTATAAATAATAAATGCAGCCTTGTTGATCACTGGAAACTTAAAGTAGCATATATAGGGCAAAACAGTATTTTTTCATTATATTGAAAGATTTTTTATGGCATTGAATATGGTGTTATTTCACTGAGCTTGGCATCATGCATTCTACAAGTGATTCTACTCCACAAATAATACACACAATAGCTGCCTTAGCACCTGATGATGATTTAAAATACTCCTCCTTAAAGTCTCAAGGAGATAATCATGTTCATTTTAAAGTAATTTTTAATTCTCTGTCAGACTTTCTGAATCCTGTCACAAAAGCCACGTTCAGTTCCATCTCCCTGACCCTCGTAACAAGCCCCGTTATCCTACATTGATAACTTCTTCCTTTTCTCTCATTTTTAATTAAAGCTAATTAAAAATGCCAGCCTCGTTTAGTCACTGACAAGATTCATCTGTGTTCCTGATATACAAATAAATGCAGGCGCGCACGAGCGCTGCTTCATATTCATGAGCGCGAGGTGACACCGTCTCCTCATTTCTAAAGCAGTGCGTTCAGCAGATTCAGGCCCCCGCGGACCCCCAGTCAAATTTAATGGTCTTAGTGCAATGACATCAAAAAGCCTCTGCGTCCAGCCTTCGCCAACGCTCTACTGGATCTCAGCTTTTCCGAATAATGCACCATCGACACAAATGGCCCAGAGTTCAAAGTGAAGCGAGGCGAGGTAAAGCTCTCGGTATGCAAACGTCATGATTACGAGGCGAGAGAAAACAACGGTCTTTAAATGAGGTCACCATGCCACCTGTGACACGAGGTCGAGGGGGAATCGACAATGATGTGAAACCGCCAGGAACCGCTTTTTGAAGCTGATTCTATCAAAAAGTCATGTGTCACGGCTCTACGAGATGATGTCATGTTCTTATTCATGAGTTTGAGCAGCTTTTTCATGAGTAAAGAAGCTTGTGATGTCAAGTTCAGAGATTCTGACAACCAATAACAGTTATATTAATACTTGGTAAAACAGAAGTAATCATCTGACCACAGTAGAGTACACAATATGCATGAATATATTACTGACATCACATGTCTGTTTGTCCCTCCTGATGCTTTCACATAGTGGATGATCAAATTCCACAGACTTGTAGTAAAGGAAGGTCTCAACACCAAAGGAAGATCTGAGGCATTTTTGAGCAGTAAGAAACCACCTAGCAACCAGCGTGAACACCCTAGCAACTGCATCGTGAAACCCTAGCAATCATCTAAAATCACAAGCACTGCGGTGGTGAATTTAGCTAAAGCGTCAACTATGAGATGCTATTAATTTGATTTAGACTGTTATTTTACGATCAGTGATGTATCTAGCTTAAGTTAATATTTTGAATTAGACTTATTTGTTTAGATATATTTTCGGTTTTCATTTGAATTTTTCAAAACTAATTTTGTGGTTTTACAGTTTTTATTAGCTTAAGCATTTTTACATCTTCAGTTTTTGGTAACATTACAACTCATAATAACAAGAATACATTACAAGGTTCATTAGTTAACAGCATTGGTAAACATAAACAAAGAATGATCAGTTCTTCTACAACATTTATTAATCTTAGTCAATGCTAATTTCAGCATTTACTAATGCATTATTAACAATAATAAGTTGTGTTTGTTGACATTAGTTAATACGCTGTGAAATAAGAATAAATTATTGCATTTTTATGAACTAGCGTTAGCAAAAAGATGAATGAACACTGTGAGAAATGTATTGTTCACTCTTCATGTTAGTTAACACATTAACTAATGTTAGTAATTGTAAAGTGTTACCAAGTTATTTTTTAGCAATTTTTATTTAAAGTTTATTTTGTTTTAGTCATTTTAGTACTTAAATCAAAAATGATACATAATTACACCTCTCTCTGCGTCTGTTCTGTTCAGCGAGAGACTGAGAGAAGCAGGGCTTTCAGTTAAAATAGATATAATGTTGCCTCTAACTTTATTTTACAAGCAAATATAGCCAAAATCACAACATAGACATTGTCTATATCTTATGTGTATTTGATTTTATTAGACAACGGCTCGATTATAAATCAGGATTTTAATCCAGATTAACATCCTGTAAAATAGAGGTAGTTCAGTAGGTCTTATAATGGCGTGCAATTCAGTCACTAATTCATATTCATTCAGTTTTTATGACAACAGAAAGCATTAAAAATATCAGTGAAAACAGTTATATTGAGAATTAGGGCGCATTGAATGACATTATGTGACCACAGAGACGCAAAATAATATGACGTAATGAATATGCAAATTAACATCTTACGTCATCTAGCTTGCTACTCGCTTTAGCTACGACTTAACATTACGGAAGTTTAAATAAACAAGATGCTATTATTAAGTAACTAACATTATCTAACTATAACACTGTTGTCTGATTTTGTCGTTAAAAGTAGTCTGAAACAAGTCACAACTAAGCCGCTGCGCATCTCCACTCAAACACAGCAGTGTTTCGTTTATTTTAAAACGAATCTTTCGGTAAGTTTCCGGTGTAATTCACTCATCATTGTGGATGTAACTTGTGTTTTTCCCCTTTGTCGTGCCTTTCGTGTTTCTCTGAGCTCCCCGTGTTTCCTTGTAGTGTTATTGGATTTACTGTTGCCGACCCACGCTACGCTCTCTGGATTCATTCTAATGTCTCTGCCTCCTATGTTCCCGTTTGCTGATATCGATTACTCTGTGTTGTCTAATAAAATAGTTTGCGTATGGATCCGAACGCCTCCCCGCGTCTCTCTCGTGACAGCAGTGTGTCATTTTTAGTGGCATTTCAACAAACGGCTAAGTGAAATGCGATCATGCGATGCATACAACATCAGTTCTAATGCCATGCACATTACTAGCGGCTCCCTGATGCCCGCAATTTACATACAGTATAATTGTTTAACGATATAACTGCGAGAGAAAGTAATGAAATATATATTTTTTTTTTTTTCCATCTAATGCTTTTTGCCTTTGAAACAGAACTTTCTTTCTGAACACAGTATTGGGATGCGGTGGCTTGCGGGAGGGGAAAAAGAGGAGCGATGGTTGCGATGATTACTAATATTGGACTAACTTACTGGTTCACCAGAAAACAGGCAACTTCGGCGTGGCATTAAAACACTTCTCCCGCGTAAAAGCCACAACTACTTTGCGCACATTTCGACGTGGTGACCAAGACTTAAAACACCAAGAAGCAGAACAACGTACTGACGAAACGCTCTGTAGAAGTTTGTCCGTTTAGGGCTACTATAGAAACATGGCGACACTAAATGGCGATTTCCATGTAAGGGGATCCGAGGTCTATGTAGATATAAATTGCTCGTTCTAAGGTTATAAAATCATAACGGCTTATCATGTAAGATATTTACACACCTCTAAAAACAGGTATGTTATATTGCATTTCTGCCAATAAATTCTCCTAAATATTACACACTGCACCTTTAATTATACTACTAAGCACTCTCTCTACCTTCAATACCACAAATGAGGTGAGACCCTTGAACAAGGCACTGATTCCCCAACTGCTCCCCGCTAGAGGTCTGCGCGGGATCGTTTTTTTAGTCCCGCTCTCGCAAGGTTTTATCCCGTACCCGACCGCTCCCGCTGTATATTCAGTCTTTGTTCACCCGCTGCCCACTTAGAATAATTTTCTACCCGACCCGACCGTTCCCGCTAAATTTAGATCTGGTTTCCAAAATCTCACATTTAAATCGGGTACTACCAAAAGACAGACATAACAGATAAAACTGTAGGTTGTGCATTGTATTTATTTTTATTTGTCTTGTCAAGATGCCTTTAACATTTATCTGTCATCATGGAAAATGTGTTGCAAAATAAATAAATAAATAAAAACAAATTTATGTACAACATTGTAGCCTATATTTATCACATTGCGCAAAGGGTATCTTATTCCCCCAAAATGCACGCACAAAAACACTGGTCCATGCGCTCAGCATGTGTAACAGTCGTGAGCACTGGCTGTACCGGTGCTCAATGAGAATGAGGAAATCACGGATAGGCTATTCAGAAAAAACACTATATTGTTGGGAACGCTATATTGTTAGACCGCCCACTCCCGTTCAAATTCCACCAGAGTCACCGACCGCTTCCGCGTTTTATTCGGAAATTTATTCCCGCGGGAAGTCTGGTCGGGTCCCGCAGTACAGCCTCTACTCTCCGGGCGCTGCAGCACTGGCTGCCCACTGCTCAGATGTGTGTTCACTGTGTGTGTGCACTTGAATGGGTTAAATGCAGGACACAAATTCCAGGTCTAGGTTACCATACCTGGCCACAAGTCACATTTAGACTTTAATTCCTAAAATAAACAATCAAACAATTCATCATTTATGTTATCCAATATTCCTAGGTTGTTTTTTTTTTTTTTTGATGCTCTATCTGTATAAATATAATAGCTTGCGTATGTATACTAATGTCTTTAAATGTAATTTAATTAATATTCTGTATCCAGTATGTTTAAATCTGAAGAATTTCTTGATTTCACTTGTTTCTGAGTCGCACGCTATCAGGTCTTTTAAGCCTAGTGAACTGTAAGTGTGTTTGTATCTCATGAAATAATGTTTATGAATGTGTAGACTTTATCAATCACAGCAGCTTGACTCTCACTGAATGAGCTGCTTTATCCAGCACACTTCTGGAACGTCATAAAACAAATGATCAGCATTAGCTGGAATTCTATCTACATTTCATAAACTGTTGGAGCTGCTGTCTGCTTAAACAGAGTAAATGTGTTTGAAGGTAAAACAGAGCTTGCAGGAGTCATCTACTCACCACTTTCATCGTCTGAGCCCTCGGGGGTTTGTGGCCTCAGCCGTCGGCTTCAGACAGGGAACAGACAACATGTTAAACACAGGAGATCAGGGACAAATACTGCACCCAAGAGTAACACACACACACACTTCGGTCCAGCTTCTAAGAGTCCCAATTAGAGATAAGAGTTCCAAATTAAAAAAAACATATGGATGGAAATTTATGGATTTATGTATAGCTTAAAAAAAAGATCCATCATATTAACCAAAACATGTATTGCAGCCAAACAGATTCAAAGCAAGAGTAAAATTGTTTCAAAACTAATATGTAATGGCTGATGGGAGCGTTGAGGAAACATAAGTATTATTTTGTATTTGGTTTGCAGTGTGTTGGGGACTTTCGAGCTATAAAATCAGAATTGCAAGATATAAACTCAAGGTCGAACTAGTTTAACAACAATCTTTAGCAAAATGAATGGACAAATAAAGTAACGTTCAGTAAATCTCTACACATATAATGTGTATATTGTGACATACGGCCCTTTCACTAGTGATCTAGTCCCTAAGCACAGGTTATATATGTAAACTCCACCATCGCATCTTTTAATCAGAGTGATTGTTCGCGCATTAACCAAGGACAGATTGCAGTACGATGGTAATTTCTCCTTAAAATCAAGAGCATAAACAAACAAGATTTTCCGTAATCACTGCATGTCAAACTGAAACAGTAAAGGTGGAAACTCACTCCTCCAGCTCTTCAGCGGCCGGCCGGCGTCCGGATCTGTGGAGGACATCGCAGATCAACACTCGTCTGCAGGTCTACTGTAACCGAGTCTCTCATATACAGTACACTGCAGAACTGAACCAGCTGGATTCATTAATGTCTCTGATTTTAAAATAAACATTTTTACTCTTTAATGTGTAGGCAAATCATTTGCACACTGTTTAAACAGCATTAATTTGATCAAAAATCTGTCTGATAGTTTAGGGTTTTATCCAGTAAAAGCTCTTTTAGTGTAATTGTAGAGACTTTTTTCTGTCAGATCTTGACTGATTTTGGGTCAGAATAACTGCAGTCTTTATTTCTTCAGCTCTCAGTCAGATTTGAATTACATTGTATTATATGTTTGGATCTTACTGAGACATTCAGTATTATTAGAGATATAATGACAACTGATATTAAGATCATTTTATGTCAGTATCTGCTTTGCTGTTATAAAGATCTCATCGATTGACATCACAATTGCTTAGTTTAAGATCAAATACTTTTTTTCCCTTTATATTCTCACTATACCATACTATATGAACCATAAAATCTCAACATAAAACACATGCAAACATTTTGATTTAGATTTTTAGTCTAAAGGTTCAATAAAATGTTCCCCTTATGTCGTATGTATAGGGTTAAGATGATATTCAGGCCGGTTTTTGCTGGTGTTGAGCGCCACCTAATGGATCCTGTCAACAATGTGCATTTTATAAAGTCTTTAAACATAATCAAAGTCAATGTTTTATGCTAACCCTAAGATAATATACAATTAAAAGACTGCATCTAATTTGATAAAGCACTGAAATCCTGAAGCTATCGTGTATTCAGAGATTGAACTGTGCTCATTACCCAGTTTCCCAAAAGCTTGGATACTGCATTTCTTCGGAGCACTACAGGGTAATACACAGTAATCAGACGCTGATAATCACAGGTATTAGCGTGTCCGGCTCTTGACACACGGCCCGTCCTCTCATACGCCTTTTAAGACCCATTACAACACTCTCCATTAAGACCCGTGTAACGCAGCACCATAAACACGGTAAAACTGTCTGGAAAAAGTTGTTCAGGATAAAATATATTGTGACAACTTGGCTTCAAAGCTTCATCAATAAACTGACAGATCATTTAGTGTCAATTAGGAGTGATAGATCTGCAAATCCCGGGATTTCTGCTGTGGGATTAGCGGCAACAGAGCGCCGGTGATTGAGCACGAGGGGTGACATTGAGATGAAGAAAAAGTCCTTGTCTTCTTCAGAGGGGACGATTACTTTGTTTCAGAAGGAGAATCAATGCGTCAAGAAGCCCTTTAACACCTCCCAGCCGAGAGAATCAAGATAAGTTTGGCAGACGCACAGAAGCGACACTTTGACCTTTCGTGAGAGAGACGTGTAGAGTTTGCTTCATTCCTTACTAACTGAGCCAAAGGCAGGTTAACATGCTAACACTTCTCTGGTTGCTGTGTACGGTATGTTTCCTGTATGTGTAAGCATTTGATGTGTAAACATTGATAACGGGACAACCTTACATGCAGTGTGATGAGGTCATGTGATTAGTATAGTCAGATTGTGGAAATGCTGACTCTCTGCATCTTTTAATTTATGATAAAAACTACATGTGAACCTTGAACCACAAAACCATTGAGAAATTCGCCTTTAAACTTGTCCAAATTAAGTTCTTAGCCAATTAAAATTGAGTTTTAATACATTTACAGTAGGAAATTTACGATAGGTCTTCATGAAACATGCTCTTTATCCGGTTACTCTTTATTTGGATAGTCCATTTAGACATTCTACTAACTATACGTAACTTTGTAACTACATGTCAACTAATTGTCATTAATTCTCAACTACAGGTCTACTAACTCTCAGACGAGACTAGTTAGGGTAGGTTTAGGGTTAGTAGAGTAGTATGTCGTGGACTCATCAAAAGATGTTAAGCAGACAGTCTACTAGTACTCTAATGACTGCTAGTTAACATGTAGTTGCTAAGT
>JAUMHR010000072.1:17052690-17066657 GCA_032361145.1 Enteromius fasciolatus | reverse complement strand
GCCTGGAACTACGTTCGCCGTGCGTTTCCCTGAAAATAATTGCACACCTCAGAACGTTCGTCAGCCAATCAGATTCAGGCATTCTACGGCCCCGTAGTATACATTTTTATATACGCCAGGTAAATAATGAATATAAAGTGAAAATATAATAGGTCCCAAGATCGAACCATGTGGAACCCCCTTAGGCCAATTAAGGCAAGATCATTTTGTACCATTAGTATGCACACATTTTATCCAAACTGTATAATTTATTTAAAGAACCTGGTGGTCAGCTATCTCAAATTTATTCTATTTATTTAAGAAGACAGCACCAACCATAGACTGTATCAAAACAGTATGCCCAACTTGGCACTGTGTGTCATTCCCAGATAATTAAAAATGAGTAAAAAGGAGGGATGTGGGTGAATATGAGGTGCCTGATGCTGAAACCACAGCTGCCTTTCTTGAGGGTAGTGACAGCAGCGGCAATCCACCTGTCACTCAAGTGAACATGCTCTTAATTATGTAGAATTTGTAGCTTAATATAATTTAAACCGCTCACAGTTGTCACGAAGCGCAAAATTACACAGAAACACTTTGTTTTTCTGCTGCAAAGTTTAAAACGAGAGGTCTATTGAGGTCTTTTGAAGCCAGCCTCTAGCGGCCTGTCAGTGAATTGTAGTGTAAGTCTCTCTCACTGATCCCATCGTTGTGAATCTGAATCCCCAAGGAATGCATGCATTGATGAACTATCAAAAGGGTCATTTGGATAAAAACGTCTGCCAAATGCATTAAAGTAAATGTTAATCTGTAGGCAGGAATGCAAGATGAATTTGATCTGCTTTCTTCTCCGAAATGGCAAGACCTTTAAAATCCAAATTCCAATCCCTGCGTATCTCTTGTGTCTAGAGAGATTTTCTCCTTAAGAATGAACTTTTTAATTGGCACCTGACGGCTTGAAGCATCTGGGAGGTTCTGCAAGGGCTTGCAAGTTTGGATTTGTCCCAGTATGCTATGTAGTGCACTGGCTCCTTAGTGTGAGGTTCTCTGTTAGCACGCCACACCTGGGTCGAATCCAGGAGGGAAAAAATGACACACCTTACAGTGGAATTTCCGAGCCTCAAAAGACTGCCTGACATGTTTATAAGGCCATACAGAACCAAAATAGAAGTCTCAAAAACATCCAATTGAAAAGTGCATGGAAACGTCTCTTGAATGAATGTAGAATCCATGCCAGGAGCCAAAGAGCTCGAGGATGTGAACGGGCAGGTGGAGAAGGTGACGGCTTTTCTTCTGCTTTCAGAAACTACGAGGAGAACTGCTGCGTTCGGCCACTGTACATCGACTTCCGGCAGGATCTGGGCTGGAGGTGGATCCACGAGCCGAAAGGGTATCACGCCAACTTCTGCTCCGGACCGTGCCCATACCTCCGCAGCGCTGACACCACGCACAGCTCGGTGAGAGTCTGTTTGACTAACCTGTTTGACTTTCTTTTATGGAAAAAAGGAGACTGTCTGTAGAATGCCCAAGCTGCTCTTTGCAATACAGTAAATTAAATGGAAAGAAATTTCCAGGTTTAGACTAAAGACTCAGACCAGGACAACCAGAAAGTCTTAAGTCACACGATGCTTTGTGTGGAAAGTCTAAAAGTCTTCCTCAAACGTGGAGCTTTAAGACACATCGCATCAGATGAGAGGTCAGTGATGCCCAGTGCAACTCGTATCTGATCACAGCCTTCCCAAGATTGAAGAATTTTGAATGAAATTTGAGAGCTACGTTATATACAATACCATTGCCGTTGTGTCGCTGCTAATTTTTGACCTTAAATTTCAGTCTGTCCCTAACAAGCATCATCACAGGACTTAAGAAGACTCTTCTGTAGTGCTTATTCTTGAGCCCTGGTTTCAATTGGTTGATTGCCGGCAAATCAAGAGGGTGTATTATTGCCAAAGAACTGAACTATGAAAGGCTTTTTGAATTTCAAATCACTAATGAGCATGATAAACCTTTTGTGTTCCATTGACTTTGTATGGTGGGGAGCTGCCTCCATGTCCTCATAACTGAAAACAAAACAATGCCCAACAGCTGCTGTGTGACGAGGTGTGCAGCAACCAAACTAAAGAACCCAGTTTTTATAAGCGCAACGCGTCATATTACTCTAAGAGCTATGCCCACTGAAGGCAACAGGTACCATTCATTATCTTTAACCAAATTAAATCAAAGGATTATTTCAACACCCTATGTGAACCGGAGAGGAGATGCATTGAGAAACCCCTTTTCCTTAACTTCCTTTTGTTGGAGAAATGATCCGAGTGGCCCAACGTGAAATACTCCGGTATCTACAACTACTCGTATCAGTAGACACTTATTTTTTGGGGTCGGCAGCTTATAAAAACATGGTTCAGAGCTTTTTTAGCTTGTTTACTCTCCACCTCGTCACACAGCAGCTTTTAGGCACTGTTCTGTTTTTTGTTATAAGTCCTATAAGCTTCCTGTCTCGTTTTGGACGAAGCATTAAAATGCGTCTCCTGGTTTCTCTGCAGCTGCTGAGCCTGTACAACACGCTGAACCCCGAGGCATCCGCTTCCCCCTGCTGCGTTCCTCAAGACCTCGAGCCGCTCACCATCCTCTACTACGTGGGCCGAACGCCTAAAGTGGAGCAGCTCTCCAACATGATCGTCAAATCCTGCAAGTGCAGCTGAGGGGCCCGAGAGCCCGGCACTGAGCCCGATGCGGGTTCCGGCGCTCAAGGGCCAACAGGAAGGGTGCATGCCAGGAACTGGACTCTAAATGAATACCTCCGTACATCCTTCTCACCCACATCCAACCCGGGAGCCAGAGGCTTCTCTAAGCACTAGAAAGTTGTGTTCCAAGACGACTACGCTGCCCTATGATCCCTCGGATTTCTAGTTTGACGTTTGAAGTGACTTGTTCACTTTTATTGTGTATTTTTTGATCAGCTCTTTTAACGGAAAACCCCACGGGCATTTGTGAACTCTGACCTTCGTAAGATCCACAGAAGCAGCTTCACCGAGGACGAAAGCGGCTGGATCGACATACACCGAGAGCGCCGACCCTTGTGTTTTTGTATAACTCGTTTGAGCACGGCATTTCCCAGACTGAACGTTGTAGTGTGTAATCGACACCGCAATGCTGTTAATGTTAATACAAACATGCTGGAAAGAAATCTTTTTTTGACTTATGTTTACCTCTGTCACTCGGCAGAAGTTTTAAGGATTTTTATAGTTCTTCAATGAAGCTGTCGTTTCGAAACGACGTATGCCGACACATGAACTTTTAGATCACAAACTGCTAATGTTTTTACTGCTATTACTCCTGAAACACTTTTTGTTTTTTATTAAACAGTCTTGGACAAAAAGAGTTTGTCATGAGTTTCAGAGAATACACATCATCTCGATTTTTTAAAATAATAAATGCGTGCACGATGCTTTAACAGTGTATATTTTTCAAAGCTGTCAAATGATTAATCGTGTTACATAACCTATATGTACTGTGTGTGTTATGTTGTGTGTACGTAAATACACACATACTGTATATATTTGGAAAATATTTACATGTGTGTTTTTTCTTAAATACGTGTATTTGAATTTATGTATATATCATAAATTTACACAGTAAACAAAAACGTATACGATTAATTGTTTGACAGCACTACTTATTTTCTTAGAATTAATCACAAAAAGTTTCCTCCAGTTTATGGATGCTAAATAGGTACAGTAGCATAGTTTCATTCAGTCATGCGTAAATTCAAAAGATATTCAAGTAAATTCAGGAGAGAAAATGCAAAAAAACCCTGAGAATAAAACTGTATGTTGCATAAGTTCAGTCTTGCATGATCGGAATTCATGTACATTGTTCTTTCATTAACCAGTCCTCTCAATTCAATGCAACAATTTAGGTTAGACATTTTTCCCCGTTTCTGCTGCATGAATGAGGCCCTGTCTTTTATTGATGTTTGGCCTGGTGAAACGTTGAATTACAATCAAACACAATGTCATCTCTTCAGCACAGCAGTGCTGGTCACGGTGTGTCAAGTATTATCAGGACATTGGTGACAAACGGTCACGTGTTTAGTTGCACAGAAACGGGCGTCAGCTTGGATGTTGATGTTTCTAGTTTGCAGATCAGAGCTGCTCCAGTGGTTCTTCACACCTGAACCCAGGCACTTGAACAGAAGTTATTAGAGGTCGTTACAAGCGGCGCTGAAAGCTCTTTTCTCAGGAGTCTAAATCTTCTATCTGTACATGTAAACATGGATAAAGTGACGGGCGCTCTGGTGAGCTCGGGGTCTGCTGTTGCTGTGTGTTTCGCAGCTGTTGCGAGCCGTCAGTCCGCGAGACCTTCACATGGCATCAGATGTGAGGTGAAAATGAAGCCTGGACAACTGCACACGAGGCAGGACGCCTTCAGACTGTGCAACAGATCCAATCAAAGCAAAAAGATTTTACTTACTATCACATACACTCAAAAAAGACACATGAGGCTGGTTGGGACAGAAATAAATGATTATCATATTGAGAGTGAAGAGGTGAGCTCCGTGTCCGTGGATCTCTCAGTGCATCTCAGTATGTAAACGATCTCACAGAGCAGCTGACTTCTGGCCTCATTCATCTGTTCCTGGAGCCATGAGTGTGGAAGAGTTTAGTGTACACTGACAGACCTGTGAACACACAACACACGTATGAGCTGTGACTGAATCAATCTGGAAACTAAATGATAAAACACCAACCCCTGGTTTCACAGACAAGGCCTAAGCCTAGTCCCAGGCTAAAATGTAAGTCTGAAAGAAACTTGCACTGACTTATCTTAAAATATATCAGCTTGACACTTTTTAGCCACAAATAATCAACTTTAGACTGTGTTTTCTGCTCGCGTTAGTTTGGGACTAATTCTCACTGCTGTAGCTATTAACTATGACCTTTGCTTAACTCCTAATTTGCTGCTTATTAATAGTTAAGGGGGTAGGATTAAGTGAATAATATGTGCTTTAGAAGTAATAATAAACAGCCAATGCACTAGTAATATGGATGCTCATAATGAGAATTGGTCTCTTAACTAAATGTTTCAGTGACCCTCGTAACACATAAGAACTACAGTGCACTTAAGCAAAAGTCTCCAGATTCCAATAGTCATTGTCAAATGTTTCCATTGATATTGCTATGATGATCATTAACCAGTGATAAAGACTCACTTTGGTTATCTTATCAGCATGAAAAACAACACACGTAATCGAGCTGGGAAGAAAGTGAGCAAAATTCATTCCTCATCACTGAAGCGGTCAAGCACGAGTTCTGTGCTCCTGCTGTTCTCATCATGGTCACATGCATCACTTACACTGAATCTGAACTGTTCATAATGAGAGAATCTGTGAGTGCACCAGTGAGCCATTTAAACAATCAACACTGCAAAAAACAACATGACAAAACATACACTTTTCACTCATCTTGACAGTCACAATCCATTTAGTTGTACTGGAGCAGTTTCTTACCACATATGTTAAATTCGGGGGCATTTTTGTTTATTTCCATTCCCCCCCGATGAAGCACTGATGACTTAACCGAACTGAACTAACATGAAACTGATCCAAGCTGAATAACGACTGCCTTTTGTAGAAATGCTTGTCTAATGAAATCACAAGAAATAAAGCAACAACTTAAGTGACTAACGACTCCGCTTTACAGCAGAGTTCCCACTACTGTATTAGATCTGATGTTCCTCTGTCTTCGACAGCACTGCATTGAAATAAGCGCTTCAGAAATGAAGGTCATTTTGGAGCTGGAGCGAGTTACAACACTCTGATGAAGGATTATGAAGACAAAGATTTATTTTGGAACAACATGCACTGATGATCAGACTGCATTGAAAGCAGAATGATGCATGGGAAGAACGTGGTCACTGCGAGTGTTACCGGTGTGAAACTCTAAAACCCTGAAGTAAGATCTCATCGAGATCCAAGTGAAAGAGCAGCATTCTCTGTTAGCATCGAAGACTATTCCCTTTCATTCCCTCTCCTCACACTGTTTATTTTGGTGCTCTTTTACACCATGAGGCCTTACGGCACAGGAGAAGGAAAACATCGCGCCGGGCTTCCAGTCCGGTGACTCGACTGCTGGAAGCTGCTGTCCCACTCAGAGAGATGACGGAGGGAAGAAAACATGCTACTGTCCTCTGACCAATGTATTCAAAGTCTAACACACGTGAGTGACTACACGAGCGGGACACAGCTAAGAACAGAGAGAGAGACAAACATTGGAAGACCTGAAGCGCTCACCGGTTGGATGGTGTTTATGCTACAGGTGCATCTCAATAAATTAGAATTTCATGGAAAGGTAATTTCAGTAATTCGACTCAAATTGAAGTGAAACTCGTGTACTAAACTCTGATGTAGTTTCATTCTTTGGTTCTTTTAATTGTGAAGATTTAGGCTCACATTTAACAAAAAACAGTTCACTATCTCACCAAATTAGAATTCGGTGACATGCCACAATCGGCTAATAACCTCAAAACACCTGCAACGGTTTCCTGAGTCTTCAAAATGGTCTCTGAGTTTGGTTCACTAGGCTACACAATCCTGGGGAAGACTGCAGAAGACAGTCACTGATTGGCACAGAAGCTGGCTGTTCACAGAGTGCTGTATTCAAGCATGTTAACAGAACGTTGAGTGCACAGCCAACCGAGAGAACCGCAGCCTTGTGAGGACTGTCAAGCCAAATTTAATCAAGAATTTGGGTGAACTTCACAAGGGATGGACTGAGGCTGGGGTTAAGGCATCAAGAGCCACCATACACAGACCTGTCAGGAATTTGGTTACAGTTGTCGTATTCCTTTAGTTAAGCCACTCCTGAATCACAGACGTCAGAGGCATCTTAACTGGGCTAAGGAGAAGAAGAACAAAGTCCTCTTTTCAGAGGAGAGCAAGTTTTGTATTTCATTTGGAAACCAAGGTCCTAGAGTCTGGAGAACGGGTGGAGAAGCTCCTGAAGGCCAGTGTTAAGTTTCCACAGTGAAGATTCGGGGGGGAACGTCATCTGCTGCTGTTGGTCCACTGTGCACTTCATGCTTCCTTCCACTGAAAGATGCTGATTTCAGTTTCCAGCAGGATTTGGCCCCTGCCCACACTGCCAAAAGCACCAAAAGTTAAATGACCATGGTGTCGGTATGCTTGATTGGCCAGCAAACCCACCAGACCTGAACCCCCGAGAGAATCTGTGGAGTATTGTTAAGAGGAAAATGAGAAACAAGAGACTAAAATATATAGATGAGCTGAAGGCTGAAACCTGGGCTTTGATACCACCTCAGAAGTACCACAAACTGATCACCTCCATGCCATGCCCAATTGAGGCAGTAATTAAATCAAAAGGAGCATACACATATACAGCAAATGAACATAACTTCCAAAAAGCCAACAATTCACTAAAAAATTTTATTATTGGTCTTATTACATTTTTGTTAAATGTGAGCCTAAATCATCCCAATTAAAAGAACCAAAGACTTAAACTACTGCAGCCCGTGTGCACTGGATTTATATAATACACGTTTCATAATTTGAGTTGAATGACAGAAATAAATGAACTTTTCCACTGAGACGCACTTGTATCTCTGGCTAAAACTAGCTAACGTTGAAGTTAATGCAAACACACAGTTGATAAACTGTTCTCACGTCATCTACTGTACAGTGAATGTCAAAAACACATGGTTAAATGGTCATTTAATCGTGTCCTGTGATACATGAACAGTGTTGATCCTGCATGTTTTCATCCGTGATGGTGTTTTTCTGCTTGCACTGTGATCTGTAAACCCTCGCTTCCAAATGAATCGAGTTACCCACCGTATTTATTTTTTATATCCCTCCATGGAATATTTAATTGTGTCCACAACGGTTCAAGAACATAATAAAATGAACAAAATACTAGTACAATTATGCATTTTTTTTGTATCTGGTTTATCATGTATTAGTTAGTGTTTTAGTATGCAAGTTAAAATTGGGTAATGTGATGTAGTTACAGTCAATACCAAAAAAAGGCATATATACAAAATGTCATACAAAATGTATACAAAATCTTTTGTAACAATATACACTACCATTTAAAAGTATGCTTTTATTTTCCTAATTCCGCAAAGAAAGTGTTAAATTGATTAAAAAAACGAAAGCAAAGACTTATATTGTTACATTGTTATTGTTTTACCTGTTAGCAGTCAAAACTGTATTGCATTCCTGTGCGGAAGAACATGTGTTCATGACTTCTTCAGAAAACCTCTTCAGATATCTGAGCTGGTATTGAGCCAAAGGCTGAAAATGAAGTGTGAATAACCAGCCAAAGCGCTTGAAAGCGTTTGGCAGGAATCTGTGTGAGATGAGGTCAAGTGAAAACAAAGACGAGGAAAAACATGACAACAATAGAGGGCTGTTTACGACTAATGGGCGAGCGGCTGAGCGAGATGAGAGGCGACGCTGATGTGTATCGACGGCTGATCTCAGAGAATGCGGCCGTATGGATCAGCGCTAACTCCCTGTCAGAGTCCATCAGAGCCCAGCTAAAACAACAGTCCTCCTGTCCAGAGAACACTGGAAAACTGCATCTGTCAAATTCACACACGCTTCCCTGCAGTTATTGATGGACAGAGGACGACTGTTTAACAGAGCCAAAGGACACGCAAAAGACTTTTACAGGCTTTGAACAGCAACATCTGATAAAAGACTGCTACTCTGTATCTGTTTCAGCTTCCTTTCTGCTCTCAGGTGCAATGAATGTATTAATACTTTTATTCAACAGGGTGCATTCAATTGATCAAAAGTGAAATTTTGAATGTTCCAAAAGTTCTATTCATCTGTGAATCCTGAGAAATAAAATGCATCACAAATAAATATTTGGCATTGCAATGTTTTCAACATTGATAACCAATCGGAAATGTTTCCTGAGCCCCAAATCAGCATATCACAATGATTTATGAAGGATCACTGAAGACTGGAGCAAAACAGATGCTGTAAATTATATTTTACAATACATTAAAATAGAAAACTACGTGAGGCTGTTTTTTTAATCAGAACTGCACATTATGAAGTCAGAATTGTGAGATATACATAAACTCTCTTAGAAATATACTTGTGGGTTTATACTGTACATTACAATTCTGAGAAAAGAAGTCAGAATGGCAAGATAACTCATAATTGACCAAAAATAATCAATTACAAGTTTATATCTTGCAATTCTGAGAAGAAAACAAAGGGGGAAAAAGTTACAATTGCCTTTTAAGATATTAATTCAGTGGCGGAAATGGATCTCAATACAAGACACTTTAATATTTCTTTAACTTACTTTAACTTACTAAATATTTCATAATACCACTGTTTTTGCTGTATCTTTGCCGAAATAAACGCAGCTCTGGTGAGCAGAAGAGACTTTCGCCAATCCAATCACTGAAATCAGAATCGTAAAACAAAAAGCTTCTGTGCACCTGTGTATGAATAATGCATGGCATATGACAGAGCTTCATATGACAGCAGTCACGGCACTGTTGGAGATAGCACTGATAGTGGTTTGTTTTCCAGGATGAAGCTCGCAGCAGCTGTCAGTGGATCAGACACTCAGCTCATGTTCACACAGGTCTACTCACCAACACCAGACAGAAAAAGCAGCTCAGACACATCAAACCAAACGCTGGAATGGTCACTATGTTCCGCTGCCAAGGATCCTCATTAAAATACCAGAGGCTAAACCAAAGCATTCAACCTACACAAGTCTGAAGATCAACCCGACACACAATAGTCAGTACACACACGCTCAATCACAGGAAGTATGTGTGTTTCCTCACCTGTCTTTGCACACACAGCCTCATACACCACATGCTGTCCACTGGTGCCGCCCAGACCGGCCGGAGGCTCAGATAATGCTTTCCTGTGGACAGACACAGTGACCATTAGCATCACATCTCACCCCTCCTGATTACTTCCTCATCATCTCAGCATGGTCTACGGGACACTAAAATGGCTTGGTTTGATTATTCTTTAAAACATTTGTTTTGCACGGAAGAAAGAACGTCTGAACTGATGAGATTCCCAGTGTTGCCAGTGAAGCATATATTATTTATTGTACAGAATAAAGGAGAAAAAAATTCCAACATTAAAATGCATTCATCTTCCCAGTTCAACAATATGCAACAGTTAACATACAGACAAACCATCCATGCATCATCTGTGTGGTTTCATGAGCTCAGGGACCAACACAAATACATTTCTAGTTAAGACCTTTTTAAAGACCTGCACAAATAAAATGAAATGTGTATGAGCAGGGTAGGGCAGTGTCTGTAAACCCTTTGTATCAGGTGACTCTAAATAGAGTACAGTTTGATTCGACACACAGCCTTTCACATCATTTATATTTACTTTAAAAATCACAATACATTTGAGACAGAAACAGTTAATGCATGCCCTGGGAACTGAACCTGACCATTAGCTTTTTTAAAGATGTTAATAATTTGATGTTAATATTCAGCATCTCTACATCTACACAGCGCACTGCAGTTAAACAGATCTGTGTTTGCACATTTAATAATGTTTCATCGAGAAATCTTTAATCATAGTCTGAGCAAAAATATGAATTTGAAGCTGAAGATGGATCAAGTAAAGCTGAGCTGCTTCAGTCACATCTGGAGATTTGACCATTCTGATGTTTACTTGATCAAAATCAGCCAAGATTTGACCCCATTTCTACAATTACATGAAACCAGCTTTAACTGGATAAACATCTCTAAATGATCAATCAGAGACAGATTTAACAGCGAATGTTTGAGGCCTTACAAATGTACCAAATAATAGCATGTAAAGCGGTTCAAAAGAGTATCTACACCAACACAGCAGATTCAGTGAACTAGACATCGATTCACCCGTAGCACATGACATCAGACAGTGATTGTATCAGAAGCGCTGCAAAGAATACCATCGTTCTGCTGTTTCTTTGGCTTTTGAGTCCTAAGCCGTGAGTTCAACAGCCCTAATGACCTCTATCATCGCACCGCTCCCTGACAATTAACAAGCAGAATAATGTGGCCTCTCTCACAGAAGGCTTGGCCACTGAGAGCCAGTGCAATTATCTGAGGCAGAAACAGGGCCCGACACGCCTGTAACTTTGCACGTTAAATCCGCTAAGCATTTTTTGGGAACAATAAATAAAGCTCAGCTGGTATTAAGCTCCAGAAACAGGCCGGGAGCTCGCCAGAGCCATATTAGCGCACTAATGAGGGTGCACAGTGCCGCCTTGTAGGGTGCACAAAGTTGTCCTTTCATTTGGTGGCTCGAGCCCGGGCCAGCAGCACAGATAGAAACCCTCTAAATTATACGTCAGACCTCTCTGCACAGGAAAGGACACTTCAGTGTTTTATTGGAGTTTAGGAGCATTAGTGTTGGTTGGTCAGATGCCAGCAGAACTTGTTAACTCAACGCTCAATAGCCTGTAAATTCAGATTCTCTTTAAAAGCCAAATCCATATAGACCTTATAGAAAGCCTTACAATTTTCTTCTTATGTGAAACACAAAAGAAGATCTTGAGCAGCATGTCCGTGCTCCTGAAAGTGGAGATTTATACGGCCAAGCTCTACAAAAAGCACTATAATAGTACCATAATAGTTCATATGACTCATGCACTATACACTGAACATGTTGTTTCTTTTTATTTGTTTGTTAAATTGCCAGTAAGTGAAGAAATTCCTACAGTGCACTAATGCACTAAAGTCATACTGTAGGAGGCTAAGGGTGCAAAAAAAAACAACTAAATATTGAGACAATCTTTAAAGTTGTCCAAATTAAGTATATTACTAATCAGAATTTATGTTTTGATATATTTACAATGGGAAATAAAAAAAATAAACAAATTGGCATAATCTTACTGGCATAAGAAAATAATTTTGACCAATAAAATGTAAAGTTGATGAAAAATAGCAGATTAGAAATTTTTCTTAAAATAATTAAAATAGCAGGATACTCACTCTAAACTTCATCTTTTTTTTAGATTTTGTCTTAGATTTTCACATCCTGGCACACCTGGCATTAATGGTCATAAAAACATTTGTCTTCGTCCACAGCAGTTATGTGTAAAACAAAGTGGTTGATAATTCTGGGTTTTTCAGTAGATGATTTCAGTGCCAATAACTAGACGACAAATTTAGTTTATAGGACAGAATCAACATAATGAATATAAAACCATGACACAACATTAGACAGGCTGGTAACATGTCTAAAATAATATTTTCTTGTAAAATGTACCATAAGATTTGTTTTATTATAATCTATATAATCTAATAAAAAAATCTATATTTTTTTATAGTGTAATAACAATTCATATTTATAGTCTTTCCAGTTCTATAAGCTCTATTCAGCTTGAAATGTTTTGAATTATGAACTGGTTTTGTGATAATTTTGTTATACTAATAAAGTATAATAATTACTAATGCAGAGCATGTGACTCACTCACATCTATCAGCCGTTTCAGACTTCTGCAGTTTAGCTATGACGTGGGAAAGTGGAGTAGATGGTTTATTTTGACATTTCAAAGTGATTATTATTTGTTATAACTTATTCAAAACAGAAGCCCTGAAACATGACATCATACTCAAGGGCTAACACTAGGGATATAAACAGCACGAGTCACAAAATATTATTTTATGAGACGTTTACATTCTTTCTTAAGCTTGATGAATTATTTGAGATGGATTTATTTTTTACTTCTGTGTTTCCAAAAAAGAAGAAATCATGTCTTTAGAAAGCAAATAATGATTTAGATCAAGTGTGAAACACACACACACAAACTCGCGCACACACACCTACTGAAGTCTGCTGGATAATCAAACAGTTCAGTCCTGTGAAAACTAAAGCAAACAACCTTAATTCTGTTAACAATCATCTCCGGTCTGTCCCTCTGTGTGCAGGATTCGTCTGTTTCATATTTTTCTTTCATCTGCCGATTTCCAAACTTTTTTCAAGCTACGTCATATTCCTTTAACTTTGCTTTTTTTTAAATACTTGTGCGTAATAGCATTTTAAAGAGATGTTTTAGAAAAGCTTTTTCATTGCCTATTCTATTTCTATTGTTTGTTTTTACTGATACAAAACAATGTCATATTTCTATAGGCTACATAGTAGCAACTATGTTTTTTACGATTTAGTTTATTCCATTTTAATGCATCACAAATATAAGACTTCACATTGGCTGTTTAAACAACAAGGAACAAAACAGGGAATAAGGTATTCAAACTGGGAATAAGATGAACACAAAACATTCCTCTTCACTGAAGCAGCCAATGAGTTCAGTTCAGCGAGTTCTGCGCTCTCAAAAACTCCTGTTATAATCAGTGCAGCTGTGCATACGGCACTATGATCCTCTTAAGGTTATTGCACTGAAAATTACGTAAAAATTTTTCGCACATGAAAAACTAAATAAATACGACTTCACGTTGTTTCAATCACATTTACACACTGGTTCGATTCTCTGCATTTTCACATCTGGTCGTTTCGAATCTGGTGGTCCTGGAGGACCGATTACTGTCCCTTTAAAAACAATATCGCGTGTGGAGTCGCGTGACTCAGTCCGTTACGTTACCCTACGTTCACACCAGACGCGACTTGCGCAAATGAATCACGCGTAGTTGGACGCTTGAACATTCTGAATTTACTCTGCTCATTTTACTCTGCAAATTTGCGTCATGGGAGGGGCTTCTGCCAGGCGGTTCCAGTCTCTGTATATCGCAAAGGATATGACTCCCTTGACTACAGTGGAGCGAAACGGGTTTAAACACCTCATTAATACTCTCAACAGAAGATACACTGTACCGTCGCGATCACATTTTTCCTGCGCTGCCAGACATGTACAAGACATAACTTGAAAAGGTTAACATGCTCATGTTTCTTAGTAAGAACTTAGAGTAAAATTCATGTTCATATAGTGACATGACAAGATCACTAAGAACACCTCATG
>JAUMHR010000072.1:16947336-16962620 GCA_032361145.1 Enteromius fasciolatus | reverse complement strand
GGCGATCGGCTGAATGGATTCAAAAACGGTAAAACACATCTGTATTACTCTAGGGATGTTGGAAAATGAGCCTATTTACAAAAAAAGTGGAGTGTTTCTATATATTTATGCTTCCTTTTTTTTCTTTTTTCTAAGATTTGACCTTGTTTTAAGTTAAATTCCTTCTTTTTTAGTTGGTGTTTAGGTCTGCAAGTTTTTAGAAAACTCTAATCTTGAATGAGAGTGAAGTATTCTATGTTGGGCTTCATCAGTAATTATTAGACAACAATTTAGGCCTATATGACTAGAAGGTGATGGTCTGTTAACTACACTACAGTTACCCGGAGCACACAAACTGAAGATTAACAAAGATTTATAAAATAAGGAAATCATGTAGCACGGATAAAAAGTCTGGAGAAACCGTTGAGGAGCATTTGCTTTATATTGTAGCGTTGTTCAGCGGTATTTTTTGTGCCACACAATTGTGTCACAAGTATGCAATGTATTCTACACATCAGATTTCTTTGAATTGATCAACCTTTGGGAAAACATAAAAATATACAATTTTGTCACAGTTATCTCAGGAAAGATATTCTGTGTCCAAAGAAAAGCTCAAGAAATTCTAGTCGTCTAGAAAAGCTCAAAGGGTGTTTTTCTAAGTGCATGCACTAGATTAGTTATTTTTGTATTATATTTGAGTAAATCCTACAATATATAGTACTATGTGCAGGTTAGAATGTTAGTTTACATATCTCTTCAACAAATGGCTTCTTTTATAGTTTACAGCATTAGTTTTACTTGAAAGAAATATTTACTTGAACAGTACTATGTGGAACTGATTGCGTCTATGCAGTTGAGTCTATATCAAATTGAGTTGCATTCCAAGTTTGTGGGCTGAAATCTTATTGAATACCCAGTTTTTCTTGAGACTAGCCCGTGTTTACTGATTTGCATGCTGTGGAGTTTTTGAGGTTTTTTGTGTAGCTTATTTGTGCATAATAGCATCCTGTGCATCCAGTTTATTTATTTATTTTGCTAAAGCAGGGCCACGGTATGCACAAAATAATTTATTTTTTGACACCATGAAAGCATGTAAGAGGGGAAAAAGCTTGGCACATCCAGTGTATCTAATGGGACTAGTGAGTGTAAGTAGAGTGCTGCAGAACTACTTTGCTCTGTCTCGCTCTCATGCACACAAACACAGGCGCGCACACTTGAAAGAGAAGACTGAAAGTCTAATGTGACATTAAACATAATTTAATTTATCAAAGTCGCAAAAGGCTGTATGTTAATAATGTAGTAAGTATAAGCATGTAGCCTGCTGAGCTTTGTGTTGCAGACTCAGAATGAAGCGAGGCATTGTGTGTGTTCATTTACACTATGCAGCTTGGATCACTGGTAACACCGCAAACTCCATATCAGAATGTGTTGAATTGAACATGAATTTGGGAGTGCTTTCTTCACCAAATACGTTTTTTTGTGTTTGATAAGTCGTTTTTGCGATGGCAGTGGGTAATAATTGCATTGTTTATTACAGCATTTCATTATATCGACAATGATTTTGTAAATCCGCCATGACAGAAATGGATTTCAATGCAGTTTTCTCTCCTGCAAGGTTTTAGTACTCGTTATTGGCGGAATTAAAGGAATAGTTCACTCAAAAATGAAATTTCTGTCTTTATTTAGCTTCTGTATGAATTTCTTTGTTCTGCCGAACACAAAGGAAGATATTTTGGATACTATGGAAGTCAATGGTGACCCAAAACAGCCTGGTTACAAACTTTTTTCAAAATATCCTTTGTGTTTAGCAGAACAAAGAAATTCATGCAGATTTGGAAGTACTCGAGTGTGAGTAAATGGTGATGGAACTATTCCTTTAAGCAGATCAATGCAGTTAATGTAAATTTTCTTCCAAGAACCCACGTGATGACCCCTCACTATAATCTCACAAAATCCTGTGGGAAACAGTGGGACTGTATGTCTACAAAATGTTGATTTTAGTCAAAATACGATAAATATTTTTTTTCTTACGTCTCTATAAAGGCTTGCAAAGATTCCATTGTTTCCAAAAGGGCCATGTTGTCACAGCAGTAGAATAGAGTTGTCAATTCTATTGGAGTGCTAAATAAAGTTTCACACTAGAGATCTGGCGGGATCATTTTCTCCCTGACCGTTCCCGCTAAATTTAGATCTTGTTTCCAGAATCTTACATTTAAATTTCCACTATTGAAAGGGAGAGATAACAAATCAAATGAAAATGAGTTTAATATTTCTGTAAACACAGTAGGACAAGTTCATAGCAGTCCAGAGCGCCGGTGGTCAGTAAGAATGAGTATAGCAGATATTTTGCTCTGAAAGGATATCTGGGACAGGATATTGTTGAGGCCTGTTCATGCCAAGTACGATAACGATAAAAGATGTAGTTCTAAAAATGTTTTCCATATTAAAGAATAGCACGACTGTAACGGTAAAGGCACAGAGAAACGATGTTCTGAAAGTGATTTAGGTGATTTTTCATCCAGCTGATGAATGATACAAACATTGACAACCAATCAGAATCCATTCTGCTATAACGAGCTCAAGCGTTTAAAGAATAAACAGACAATGGTTCTTGGTGTGAACAGGGTGTTAGACTGCCAGCTCCCGTTCCGTGTACTCTAGACCGCTGCTGAATTTTATTCAGAAACTTGATCTTGCGTCGCAGAAGTGTGGTTGGGTCCCGTTGGAATGCAGACTTTATTTCAGAATCTTTTAAGTACTTCTATCAGACATTCTGGTGTTATGGATGTTGTTATTTTTAATCGGTTTACTTTTGCAACTGGCACTATAGTTACAGTTTATTTTATTAGCATTTATATTGTGCTTGTCATTAGAATAGGAACTTGAAATCGTTGTTAATTCAGGGTTTTTCCTGGGTCTTTCGGCGGTGGCTGATGGTCATCCGCAGAGAAAAATACCCTACCCTCATGATCTGCAAGCCAAACAAATTGCTTTGTGCTGGTTTCACCTCCCTCCGGTCTAAATTAAGTTATTTTATGTGTGATTTACTACACATTGTCATATAAATAACCTGATATTGCTCTGGATTATGAAGACTGATGCTAAACAACACTTAATTTCTGAGCTGTTCGGAGGAAATAATTTGTTTACACGATTCAAACAGTGACGTCTTGTGAGTTCAGTGTTGGATAGATCAGTTGTTTTAAACCATTAATTAAAATAATTGGTTTAAATTAGTCATGTCATGAATCAAACAGTAGCGGATATTGACGTGACGGGTGCTAATTGCAGTCGTTAGAACAACAGCCTAGAAAAACCCTTCATAACTGCATAGGATTTTTATTTTTTAATTGAATCTGTGTTTTATGGTAGTTGCATGACGAGGTGTTTTTTTGTTTTTTTTTTAAATAAATGAAGAAATTTTTATAAAATTAAAAAAAAAATGCTGTTGAAAGTACAGCAAAACATTGGTGGACTTTCTCAAAGAGATCATAAACAGAACCCATGTGAATCCAGCCATTTCATTCAAGTCTTTTGAAGAGACACAAGCACGTTATATGGGGAATAAAAAGTGTCATTTAGGTCTTTTGTTCACATAGACATTGATTAAAAAGTGATGATGTATTTGATTAAACTACCCTATGGATTTATATTTATTTTTTCATACAACCTTTTATTTACATCGACGGTAATGGACTTATTTGAGGGGCGAATCTCAGGTTTCGTTAAAATGTTCTATATTTGTGTTTTATTTGATTAGGAATTTAAAAGTAGTATAAATGATGACTAAATAGGCATTTTTGTTTGACCTTACCCTCTGTTGTATTTATTCTTATTCAGGTACACAGTTGTTGTAATATTCACTGCAGTTGTTTTACTAGGACTGGGCAATTTAATCGTCGATTTATTCATGTCGTTTCGTCAGTAAAGCCGGTTCTTTGATGAGCGGTAAATCTCAATCAGCTGTTTTTAAAATGAGCGGCAGTTTATACGCAAAGCCGTAGATCACTGGCGAGCTACGCACTATCGATTCGTTTCGGATTTTGAATGGGATATTGTGTAGTGCGCCAGTGATCTACTACTGATTGAGATTTACCGCTAATCAAAGAACAGGCTTTACTGACGTTTCGTAGACATAAATAAATCAATGATTAAAACGCACAGCACTATTTTATACACACAAAAAATAAAAATGGGGCCAGATGCATAAACATGGTCACCATGTCAAAACTTTCTTAGGAACTAGTTTGGCCAACTAACAGTTGGCAAAAGGCTAATTAGTCTTGTTTTCAGGTTCAGTTTAGACCTAGATCTGCCACTTGGAGGGTTTTCACACTTTGTTAAATTCAGATGTCTAGAAAACTGTTCACTGGATTTAGAGAACTTGTCCCGCAAACGCTGTCCTGATGAATTAGGAAATGCTTTTCTTGTCTTTTGTTTTTATTAATTCTCTGGTCAGTGAGTCTTTAGACATCACCCTGTACTTGGGTGAGTGGATTTTATTATTATTATTTTTAAGTTTCATTAACACTGACTAGTCATTCAGACAAACCACTGACAAGTCCATATTAATTAAACTTATCATTTCCCACTGGATTCTTGATCAGACAGGAATACATAGACAAAAGTTAAGACTTCCAATTAGATGGCTAACCGATCTAACAGAAATATCCTTTGTTACACACACATTTTGTAGATCCTTTAAGCAAACTGCTTAAAAGTAAAATTCTCCCTTGGACTAGTGATGTGATCCTCACTCCATATTGAAAGGTTTTAGGCGTTATTGACTTTATTATACTAGGTCAGATCAAAGCTGGAAGAAAGTGAGCGAGATGGGGGGGCTGGATTCAAACTTGGGACACCCTTAGTGCAATGGTATTTTACGCTCGCTGCTTACAAGGCTGTCGGCACTGACCTGTTAATTGTTAAAGTTGGAGAATTTAGTAAAAAAAATCATACTTCCGTAGTATTTTCAATTAATTTTTTTTTTTTACTTGTCAGTGAATCAAAATATCCAACTAGATATGTTATGCTTGTCATAAAATGAAGTATTGGCGTTACATTCAGTAGACTTGCTCACGTTTTTTTGCATTTGATTTACAGCACTGAGCATTACAACTAGTCTTACAAGTTTCTATTGATCTTATGAATCAGAGGTGTTTTTGATTGAGTTGTATGTGTGCGCTCACTGGATGGATTTTGAAATCCACATTTGCAAATTTTCTCATCCTCATTAAACAAACACTGTGCTGGGTAATATAGCCAAAATGCATAGTGTGTGTGTGTGCGCATGCGCAACTGTGCATGTTATTTTACATTCTGTCCTTGCTGTCTAATGAAACAATGTTCAAATTAAAGGCAATGCAAACAAGTATAGTGAGTGTTACTGTAAACCAGTGGTTTCCAACCATTTTCCCCAACACTGCACCTTTCCTTTATCTGACACACCCATTCAGCTCTCTACTAATGAGTCTCTGCTGATGAGCCGAATCGGATGCCCGATAAAACAAGTTGACCAAATAAGCCAGGTTTATTTCAGTTACTCTGACTTATTGTCAGTTGATTTGGTTCAAAATAAGTCATACTAACTGAAACAAGCCTGGTTTGTTTGGTCAACTTGTTTTAGGAAACCGCTCCCTGGAGTGTTTAAAAAGGAGACATGGGAAAACATGCAGTGTTGGGGGAGGCCTCCAGGAACATGGTTGGGAGCCACTGCTGTAAACTATAATAGCCTATGTGCAAAACTTCAATATACTGTAACATTACTAACTCTCTAAAAACTAAAAATAATAAAAAAAAAAAAAGATAAATTCTCCAAACTAAAAAAACTTGATGCAGAATATACTTGTGAAATCTGCTGTTTTCCTGCGCGTAACTTACTCCTTAAACGGCACAAATAACCTGACTTTCAGCATCACACACATCTGTCAGAGCAAGCCTCTTAAGACTGTGTGTTAACTATATCTTATGAGTTATTTAAATTTTATATTTCATGTAAAGCATGTCTCATGTTTAGGACAAACTGCTTTGTCAAAATGGTATTGTCTCATTTCATATCAACACTGAAGTGGTCCACTTGATTCCTCCATCACAGTTAATAACTAACAGTGATATTTTGTTGAGTACCTATCCTTTAATTTATTACACATTATGCAGTTTTTGAGTAAATGCATGTATATGAGCAGCATTAGAGTCTGTGAAAATAAACACACATGCCATGTAAGATGCGGCTTTCTGTTCTGCCTGTCCAGTTTTTATTAAGGTGCCTGCTGTATAAATAAACTCCCCACTGGAAGGGTTTCAGGGCAAGTATGGCGGATACAACTCGATTATCTATTTGTTTTTATTTGCTCTCACATATACAGGTGTCATTCACAAACTATAGCCTGAGTACAAAAGTTGTTGTATCAGTTAGTTCGTGATGTCTTCATTCGTTTAAGCAGATTCGTTTAACAGATGTTAGGTTATAAACCGGCAAGCATACCAACCCCGATCAACAACAGACTGAGAGAAATGAAAAAAGAGGGCGGCGCTTACTAATAATGTACAAACAACGTACTCTAGCTGCTAGAAACGACACTGAACATATCTGCAAGCTAGTAGAATTATAACACATGAAATATAACATGAATGTTCCTACATTTTAATATATAAATAGTGGTAATTGCACAAACTTACTTTTTGAATGTCCTGGAACATAATGACATATCTTTGTTTTTAAATATACATGCAGAACAACAGTGTCACCTGCTGGAAAGCCTTACACTGCCTCTGCAGTTAAGATAGCTTTTGTTGATGTTGACAATCTATATTATTGTTATTGATTGTAACTCTTCACGTTTTGGCAAAAAAGTCCCACCAAATCGGGTTCTTAATGGAAAAGTTGATTACTGACACAGGTATAGATTTAGTTGAAGACCATTAGTTGTCAAATCAGTTGATCTAATTTAAAATTGAGTATATGTCAATATAGAATCCAAAGACCGGTTACATGAATAGCTTACAAAAATATAAATTGGTCTAATTTGAATGTAGAAAGTAACTGATTACGTTTTACATAACGGTTGTGTCTATGTATACATTCGTCACATGTATTCTCCTCGCTCTTGTTGTAAACTTCAAGTACATTCTAATTATTAAAATCAATGCACTGTATACGGAGTCATGCAGAGACCAGAATGCAGTCCGTAGTAATTCGTTATGAACACAACGTCTTGGATAGTCTGACTGTAGAGAAAAATAAGCAATATATATATTTGAGTAAGTCGTTACAAACAATCAGAATACCCAAAATATGGAACTCTTACTATTATACACTATTGCATGTTTAAGGTATGAGTCCAGAATGTCCTGATCAAAAAAGATCCTAGGAAGATGCAGAAACAAGCTTTTTTATACGTAAGCAGATGCATGAAAAATAATATGATTGGGATCATCAACAATTAGCAGCATATCAATGAGAACTTGAGTGAAATGTTGATGCAGGAAGTGGCAAAGGACTGTGCAAGCTTTAGGGTGCCATCTACTGCATGCTTTGATCATCGTACTGAACGTGATTCAGATTTAGCATAGATGAGAACCATTTTCTCAGCTTTTTGATCAAAGGTGTTTCTGCAATGTTTCGTTCAGGTGTTGATTTAAACAAACAAAAAAAATATTCTGCTGGCAAAACGCTTCGAAACGCTTGTTTGATCTTAATTTGAATGAATCATTTCTGATTGTCGTTACTAGTTATTTCTCTGATCACAGATGAGCTTAGTTCTCCCTTCAGGTCTTAATGCTCGGATCAGATTTTTGGCTGAAATAGCACTGTTGTTTAAATTGTCATTTAAATGACTGCCATCAGTCTTTGCACAGAAGATGATGCAGAACACTGTGTTTGCAGAAATAAGAATCGTCCCGCCTCCTCCAGCACAAAGTTGTGACATCTGTTGCATTTCGATGACATAAAAATCGCATTAAATTTCAACATGCCCATTCAGACTAAAGTAGCATTGCAAAACATCAGATATGTATCCGATTCAGGACCACGTATGAAAGTATTTTGAAGAAATCTCATCTAATTTGTTCAGACTGTCATAAGAAAATCAGATATGGGTCACAATAGGGGGAAAAAGTCTGATTTGGGCCACTTTACCTGCTGTGTGAGTTAAGCCTAAGCAGGCATGATGTTATGTTTACGAGGCGGGATGCAATGTGACACGCTGGATACGTGGCCAATCAGAGCACACCTCCCTTTTTTGAAACATAAATACATCGCATTACACCAAATAATGTTCTTTTTAGCAATATCACATGACCCCTTTAACACAAGGTCAGATTAACCTAATTCTTATCATTAGTTTTCTCCATTGGATGTTACCTACTTTTTTTACTGCAATGCTCAGGTGAAATGCTTTCCACATTTTTCCACCTGAACGCAGAAGTAAGACTTTGGGTGAGGCTTCCGGTTTGGTAGACGCTGTAGGGAAATAACAACATGCAGTAAACTTGTGTGTTCATAATTAAGATAATGCATTAAAATACCCCACCAATTTTCAATGTGTGAACATTTTTTTCAGTGATGTGAACACATGAAAACACTAGGTATATGCTGGTTTTAAATTTTCATGTTGTGATTAATTGCTAATACTTTTATCATGGTATATGGTATTATCGCAATACTGAAATGTTGCTAAAAAATTGTTGGAATACAGTATAACAGGGTAAAAGGAGTCATACAAAGCCACTTTTCCACTAGCTTATATGAGTCTTTAGGGTCTTAATGGAAAGTTTGTAATATAGTTTGTTTTAACATTTCTCAAAAATTGTGTAAAAAAGCTAATTTTCCCCTGTCAAAAACAGCTCTTTAGAAATCACTGTTCTCTGTACTTCCCCTTTAAATCTTCACGAGCGCTGCTGACCCCACCACCCCTTTTTTCAGAGGCACTCTCAGAGGATCTTTTTTTAGCCGTATTCATAGTGAAACTTGCTACTTGGCACATTATTAGGAAAAGTGATTTGCAAAGATTCATTAAGACATTATACTCACTGCTTCTGTAGGGGAGGCTGGATCATGAATGATTCGCGGAGACATAAACACATTTGATCAAGGGTGCATTTTCTTCAGAACTAGCATTTTTGTTTAAATCCATGTTCACTGAATGTGATCTTAAAATCAAGAAAGAGGTTTGTAGGCTAGAATAGTATTCTGTCCTCTCATTCACAGAAAACATTACAATGATTTACATTTAGTAAAGTCAGTTTTGGGGTCAGCACTGTTTACTGAATATTTATGCAATTCACACCTGCAGAGGTAAACCACCTGTAAAGGTTTACAGAAGACAGTGCAAAAAATACAAAATCCAAGGCAAACCGGTGCAATAAAAACCAGTAGCGTTTAGTGTACACAAGGAGAGATGAGAGTATTAAATCAAATTCAAATTTTATTTGTCATGTTCACATACATACACAGTACGACATGAAGTGAAATGTATTGCACGACTGCTCCAACAAATTGACACGTTAAGAAAACAAGTAACAAAAACAATTGAAGTAAAATGGCAAAATAGAAGTTAAATATAAAAATAAGTACAGTAGATAAATATAATATAATTAAAAAGTAAACTATCAATAAAATAAAATAGAATAAAAAGAGAATAGAAGTAGAATATGATATGACTATATATATATATATATATATTATAGTGAAAGTGGGTAAAGAGGCATACTGGGGTCAAATGGTATGTAAATTCTTCTACTTTATATCTGCGTAGGCTTCTCCCAACTGCAAATAAGTAGAAGTATTACAGAAGGCAGATGGTTTGTAAAGTCCACTCACCCACCTATGCACTACCTACTCACTCACATGGTGTTACACATTAATACATGTTGTGTAAGCGTTATGTTCTGGTATCTTCACTTCAGCATCTAATGTTATGCACGAACAAATGCAATACTGCAATATACTACAAATTAATTCGGACAGAAAATGTGATCACATTTGAAACCCAGAAAAGAGCAATAAATGCAATGAGTATTTAGTTTTACTTGTATTACACTTTAGCGTCTAACATTATACACAAGCCTTTGGAAGACATTGTAAAGTGATGTCTGGCTAGCTTTTGCAGCTGGACATCGCTTTAAACTATTTATAAATATCGTCTCAAAATACATAAGTTTTATATAGTCAGACAAAGACTTATAACATTAAATAACTTACTCCTCAGAACCAAGTCGCTTCATAATGAAACCTCTCATCGTCTGAGTTGAATTCTTCCTCTTCACCAGAGTAGCGCGCTCAAAACATGAACCTTTAGTGAAAAATGTAAAAAACTAAAAAAAACCTGCATTCTTCTTATACCATTGATCAGTGGGCGTTTACATGAGGCACGCGTCTCACGTAGATGATTGTAATGACAAAGTAGCTTGTGGGCGTGGTCACATTAAAATGAATGAGATCAGATTGAGAAACTAGACATAGTGTGGATTTCAGACTGATAACTTTATCAAACACGGAGAGACAAAAGAAAGGACGCGCACACTGTTTATTTTCCTTATTTTGCAAAAAAAAAATTCGAATGGTGTATAACACTTACTTGTGTGACCAAAATCAAAGAGTACTTTTAGTGTCCTTTGCACTGATCATGCTGGTGTGATCCACACCCTCTTAGGGTTAATGTGACCGCAAACATGGAAGCAGTTCTTGTCATTTTAACATTATTAGGAGGACGCGAAAGATCAGAATCTCTCCGATTCCCTTGAAAAGTAGATTTTTCTTTTCAGGATCAGTCATTAAAACCTCAGATTGTCCACCCCATGGGTTCAAATGTTTATCTTCCTTTACAAATTAGCTATTGTTTAAAACAAAGTAATAATGATTACCTGGCAAAAATGATTTTTTGAAGCCAAGACATTTTTATTAAAGGGATAGTTCATCTTAAAATGAATTACTCACCCTCATGTCGTTCTGAACCCATAAAGCCTTTGTTTGTTTTTTTTGGAAAACAAATTGAGATGTTTTGAATTTTAATCTGAGAGTTTTCTGATCCTCCAATAGACAGCAAGGCTCCTCAGACATTCAAGGCCCAGAAAGGTATCAAAAGCATCATGAATGTAGTCCATGTGACATCAGTGAATGCTTTTTTTGGCTGAAATCCCCCAAAATGACAACTAACAGTTTCTTCTCTTACACATCTGTTTTGGGAATGCAGAATTTCCATATTCATATGTTCCATATATTTAATTTATTCAGAGAGCAGCGTACAATCAAGGAAACACAATAAGCGTGCTGAATCTTCTTTTGCTGTAGTCCCTAATCCTGCCTAATGCTGAAATGTATTTGTCTGCATCATGCTGAATGTTTATTGTCCAATAATATTTGCAGTTTCAGAAAAAATTTAGATCACATTTTACCTCAAACAGCAAATACTTCTGCAAAATTAAACGCACACATACATGCATATATTCTGTACTTCTGTAGGAAAAATAAAGGATCTATACCAACATGTTATTAGATGTCAAGATCAATCTAGTCTGTTACTTATTGCAATAGGCTTTGTTTTAGCGTAAAAAAACAATGGGTAACAAAACGCAAACTGTAAACTCTTTATTATGCTTATTTAAACACTACTAAACTATTTAGTTACTAGCAAGAAATACAATTTAAACCGAAGAATTCTAATAAATATACAAGGTTTTTTTTTTTTGTCTTCAATAATGCATGTTTTAATCGTTTTTGTTGTTGTTTATCAGCCAATTGAGTGGAGAGTTCTGTTTTTAAAAAGTTGACCATAAAACCGCCTTGTGTGCAGTTTAAACATTTGTACAACTTATTTCAGTGTTCATTATTAAATAACTGAAAATGTTGTAAATATTATAAATTTATGCAGAATGCCAGAGACCTTGTATATTTAAAGCAATGTTTTCAAGTGCTTGTTATGCTTAAATCATTATAAAACATCTTTAGTGTAGCATGTATTACGTTGCTCATATTTATACAGCTATATGGAAAATTATTTTAAAAACCAAAGGATGTTGCGTACAAATACTGCTTGAAAGAGGTCAGATCATTTAAGAAAGTGTTTTTTAATAAAGAGTCACTGAGAAACTGAAAATGATATAGTTTAATGCTCTGGTTATTTTAATCAATGTGTTCAATGCCTATATGAAGATGACTGCTTATTTTCAGTTCATGCTCTTAATCTTCATTTTAAAAATTGCTGTTTTTTTTTGTTTTTTTTCCCAGTTCTACAAACATGTTGTCCAAAGTGTGGAGAAATTCATTCAAAAGGTCAGTTGCGAATGTAACATAAATTAATAGATAGAAATAGACTGTATTTTTGTTTTCATATGTAAAGCGTTCTGTGTAGAATAGCGTCAATTAAAAGAGTTAACACTCTAATGCATGACTTTATCAGAAAGGAAAATATCTTAAAACAACTTCCTTTTGTATGAATTTGTAGTAGTATTGTGCAGGAAATGTAATGTTCCTGATGTAAAAATGTCTTTTGCACAGCCGGACTCTGAGCTTGTTGTGGTCTAGCCTTGATGTGATGATATAAAGCTGATGTTTGTCATTTCTAATACATGGAATATCACTGGCCGTCAAGTTTCCTTTCAAAAATGATGTATTGTGTGGTGATTTAAGGCCCAAAACCCACACGCTTTTTCATCATTCATTACTTGTCTGTCTTTTGTATGTGTAGTGCAAACCTGAATACAAAGTCCCCGGTCTTTACGTCGTCGACTCCATTGTACGGCAGTCTCGTCACCAGTTTGGTCAAGAGAAAGATGTTTTCGCTCCACGCTTCAGTAAAAACATCATTACCACATTTCAGAACCTCTACCGCTGCCCAGCTGATGACAAGGTGCGTTTGTTTCTCGTACCCCTGTAATCACATGGTAAAGCTCTTGTCTAGACACTTTTTTGCTTATTTTCCATATTCAACGTTTGGTTGCAGAGTAAGATTGTCCGGGTACTAAATCTATGGCAGAAAAACAATGTCTTCAAAAGTGACATCATCCAGCCTCTTCTGGATATGGCAGCAGGACTCCCACCCCCCAGCGTTACGCCCGTCTCTGCCAGCAGTGCCGTACCTGTCAACAGCACAACTCCTGGTATGTTATGTAAGAAATAATTGAGTAAACGAACCCACTTATACTATGGTTGCCACACCTCAAGACATCAGTCAGATGATCTATTTCAAGGTACTTGTCCAGTTTTGAACTTAAACTATTGTGAGGAGGATTGTTTTCTCCGGATCTCATACAATGCCACCTTTGATCATTCCAAAACATCATTTTAGACCTAGCAATAAAGAATGGAGTCGTGGAAACAGAAGGGAGAATTGCCTACAAGTCTGCATCTCTCAAAAGTATTTGCCTAAGAGTGAGGTTCCTGTGAGAAAGCAAGTTGTTTTCTAGTTGATGTTACAGATGAAGTCGCCAGAGTAGCCATAACAGCATTAGCGCTTATGTTAATGTGTGTGCGTTTCTGATGTAGAGAGAGCAGGAGAGATATAGTATGTGCTTTCTGTACATGATAAAACGTAATTTTGTGGCAAAACATGGAAATGAGCTGTCGTTTTTATCATATTGATGTCATATTGCATAGACATGTGTCTACGGTTGTAAGACCTCTGAAGTAATAGAAACCATTTCGCTAAGGGATATTAAACTGTAATGTGGTCAAAATGTTGCCTGGGACTACTTTCGTCGTGCAGTTCCTTGAAAATAATTGCACTCCAAAGAATTCTCGTCAGCCAATCAGATTCAAGCATTCAACGGCCCCTGTAGTATAATCACTCATAATGCATCCTCTGTGAAACTGCACTGTCGTTGCAGCATGATGGGTATTTGTTATATAGGGCCTGCATGAATAATTTTTGGTGACTGAAGGGGCTCTGAGGTACACTTTCTTCGAGTCCATACAGTATACCCCTTTTTCAGTATAGGTCAACCCTGTATTCGCATAAATCACATAAGTTTTCTCTATTTAAAATTCTGATCAAACTTTTTGCACCTTCTAGTTTACGTTGACACCTTGAGGCAAAAATCAAGTATGACAGCTTCTTTAAAAAGTCTGTCATATCCACTTCCGGGCCTAAACTGCACAAATGTTTGTAAAAAACCCTAATTTAGTTTGTTTGTTGTTTTGTTTTTTTTCCCTCCTGCTTTCTAAAGGAACTCCAGCAACTCCTGCCACCCCAGCAAACATAGTGCAGAGCCTCCCAGACTGGGCGTCTCAGATCTCCAACACGGACACAGTGGCTGCGGTCGCCCAGATCTTACAGAGTCCCCAGGGCCAGCAGGTTAGATTCCTCCATTACTGAAAACACTGTTCGATGCACAGCTGTATTTCTGATCTGTGTGTGTGTGTCTGTAGTTGCAGCAGCTGGTTCAGAGTCTCCAGATGCAGCAGCAGAAACCTCAGCCTTCTCTGCTGCAAGCGCTAGATGCAGGATTGGTTGTGCAGCTTCAGGCCCTGACTGCACAGCTAACTGCAGCTGCCGCAGCCAACACGCTCAACCCACTGGAGCAGAGAGTCTCCTCCTTTAACAAGGTGATGGAGCTTAAGGAGCACCGGTGGCTGAAAATGTTGAACCCTTGCATAACACATTATTATTTCATTGTGTTGTAGAAGCTGTTGGGTCAGTTTGATTTTGGGAACGACTCGGAACACGGCGAGGATTCGAAGAAAGATTCTACGTCATCTCAGTTGTACGTTTTTTGTTGTTGTTGTTTTTACATGCGACTTTGAAGAAAAGCCGTTCACTGTTATCTTGTTTTTACTATTATAATTTTACTTACTCAAAACCCCAGAATGATCAATTTTGCCATTAATCACTTACCCCCATGTCATTCCAAGCACGTAAATGTTTGTTCATCTTTGGAACATAATATTTTGGATCATAACCGTGAGGCTTGTGATTGTCCCATTGACTGCCAAGTAATAAACACAAGCTGCGTTTCTATTTAACGATTTGCGCAAAGCTTTGGTGATATTTGATAAATCTCGATAAAATACGCATATGCAAAATGACGCCATTTCCATTAACCAATGTTATGCGGCTAAAACGTAAGCTTTTGCCTCTCACGATAAGTAGGGATGGGAATTGATACGATTTTTACGATTCCAATTCCATTTTCGATTCTGCTTAACGATTCGGTTCTTTATCGATTCCCTTATCGATTCTCATTTGGAAGAAAAGGGACAACAGATTGTTGATTAGCATCACCAATTAAAAAATTTATTAAATAATAAAATAAATATTCTTCTGTAAAATTAACAAAATACAACAAAAATCATTTTGTGGCAATTCTAC
>JAUMHR010000072.1:16918559-16930090 GCA_032361145.1 Enteromius fasciolatus | reverse complement strand
GACTAAACTAGCCCAAAATCTCAAAATTGACCACCGCATAAAAAAACGATGTTTTTGCCTGTAGTGTCTCGCCTTAAGTCTTGATATTTAATGAAATTCTGCTTGGTCTTGAAGCCCATTTTGATGAATGTATAAAAAGAGTCCATTTTATATTTTTTTTGTTAGAGTTTTTGATATTGTGGTCACTATGGGTGAGATGCTGTACATAAGTTATTAATATGAGTAGCTGACTACGCTATACATCATCCAAAAATGGTACCTAGAAGGGTACAACGGCATATAAGTGGGGCAGTACCTAAAAACCCTTAAGGTACATCTTTTGCATTTTTTGACAGTGTGAACCAGAGCCTAAAACTGTAAAGTTAGATATTGTCTTGATCATGGTGTAAAATCATTAAATATGACCCAGTGTCTCAAATGTCACCCTAAAAACCCTCGTTTTATTAAACTAAAAAAGAAAACTTGTATACAGTAGGCTGTAAAAGTAATAGAAAGCTCATCTTTGTTATAGTTCATTTTTACACAGCGGATATTTTTATCTTCTTCATGTTTATGTTTCGCCTCTTACGATAAATGGTGGTAAGGATGGCCATCATTTCACTCTCTGTTTGTTCAATTAAGGTTCCATATGCTGAAGCTAATAAAATCAGTTGATCTATGATGCTTGTGTTTGCCAAACTGAAGCTAAATAACACCCACTGAAGTGAAACCGGTCCATGCAGTGCTCCAGAAGAACTCTTGTGAGTTCTAGCTCTCTTTAATGTTAGCTAGTGCACTTTTGATTGTGCCAACAGATGCTGTTAATTAGTTTTCTGCACAGCCCAGTAAAGGTCAAAGTGCATTGTTCTGAGTGTAATTAGCAGGATCATGCCTTTAGAATATGTATGACCTTGTGTCCCTAATCCCCACAAAGACATTCTCTTTTAAAAGGCTCCAGCTCCTTTAAACATTCACAATAGTGACTCTTATTGTCACCCTGATCCTCTTTACTCATTGTGCTCTTTCCGTGTTGAACTAATCACCAGTCAAGACATTTAAAACATGATCTACTAATTCGGATCATCCATTGGATGCTTATCTTTATGAAAATGGTCAGTTGAGGAGGCTGTACGGAAATGTTGACTCTTATCTGCAGTAGAAGTCTTTTCTGTCCTTTGTATGTTTTTGAATAAAGCCTTACCGAGCTCGCCGTTCCTAACATCACTCTGCAGTGCCCACAAAGATGTTTTCATCTGATTTTAAATGAAAATAAACCTCTAAACAGGCTTGAACTGCTGTTTTTGTTGAACACTGAACATGCGGCTATTTATAATAAAATATAACACCATTTTGTACAAAGGTGTAATAAAGCAAATTCATTTGTTTAATGAATTAGGCTGTGAATCACTGATCACAATAAAAACTTACTGGGATTCTCCAGTTACCCCTCCTTCAGTATCAAGTGTCTTCACAAGGAAAACTTGAATGCATACATAATTCAATAAAGCTGTTTTACATATAACAGAAGATAAATGGTATAAGTTATAACTGATATAAAGCAGACGGTATGATTGGTCGCTAGTTTATCCAATCAAATTGTCTTCTGATGTGACTTCATTTTCCATGGCTTTTAACTAATTACAAATTCCATCAGCTAATAAGTCAGAGAAACAAAAAATTGAAAACTATATGTTTATTTAGATCAATTACATCACTGCTCATAAAGCACTCATTACATTTTATTTGTTCCTTTGTTTGTTCATTTATTCATTTAGTTATTGATTCAGTCATTTATTAAGTTACATTACCAATAAGTGATATTTTACAACAAACTTGATGTTTTTTTTGGCTTTTTGTTTGTCCTCAGATGAAAGTGAGTGTTTAGATGGAGCAAGTTGGAATTGAGATTATATGCGGGGAAAAAAAAGTATATATGCTGACATTCAACCTCACTGTAATCAGATTTTGGGATTTGGTTCCCCAAGGAGTTGAAAACGAATCCCGCTTTAACCCCTCCTCCTTTATCCGTCCTTCCCCCTCTTTTTTCCGTCTGCCCTTCCTCCTGTCCTCGTCTTTCAGGCGGGCTTGAGACTGCCCCTCTGTGTGGGGGTGATGGTGCTGTGAAGGGTCAGATAGCACTGTGAACCCCCAGTGAAACCTGCAGGAGGTTAAAGAATGTGCAAGATGTAACTTCAGGTGGACTTCTTAAAGAGTTTATTCTATACCTAAAAACAAGAAACACTGGCGTTGTGGCAGGAGACAACAGATTTTCCCTGGTGCCGGAGCAGTGGTGTCCGGAGCAGGAGTCACTCACTCACAGTCTGGGAGGAGGGAGTTTCCACGTGTGCCAGTGTGGTTTTGTGTGAGTCATTTTGTCTTGTTTAAGTATGTGTCTTTCTATAAGAGCTGAGGTCGAGATCAGACAGACTGGATTCGTCTTGCTTTTCAAAGCATTATAGATTAAAGCTTTTCCACAAAGGTAAGGGAAAGGTGTTTTTGTCTGTTTTTTTCATCCTTGCCTTTGTTGCCTCTAACTGGATTAAAGAAGGAAGAAAAAAAACTGCTGCAGGTGTAGGCTTAGTGCCTGACTGCTGTTGTTGGGTAACTTTATCTTATTGCTGTCTGAAGCATTTTGTTTTCATTGAAACGTCCTTTGCCTACAGTTGATTTTAAACTAAAGACTTCTACACAGGACAGCTCTGTGATTAATTGAACTCTGATCAGTGTGTTGAGATCGAATTGACGGTCTGTCAGTTAGATTCATGAGATGTTGATGGTGGCAGAGTGTCAGTATTTGTACTATGATGTTGAAATATTCCATCATTTAATATTTGACAGGGGTGTATTGAGTACAGAGACATATGGTCAGTGAGATTTCGCTTGGGCAGTCAATCTGTGTTGAGATTAGGAGAACCCAGTCTGAGCACTCACTTATTTAGACTAAAGTTTTGGGGGGGTTTCTGGTTATTTTGAATGTCCAAGGCTTCTGGTGCCATTTGCTTCAGCTTATTTTAGTTGTGCAAAAACCATCCATTGGTGGTCGACCGATATGGGATTTTTGAACGCTGATGCCGATAAATTGGAAAGCAGGGTGGCTGATAAGCAAAATTAGGTCGACATAACTTTTATTTGTTTTAATTAATACTTAATACTTTTTGGGGTGTGCTTTGGGAATTTTATTTTGTCAAATAAATTCACACGGACCGACCGTCACACAGAGAACACACGATCAGGATACACACACACACTTCACAAGATCTCAATTAGATTCAACAAAGTTAGCAACTTTCTCAGCATAATCAAAATAAACACACAAACATTGGCTGAACAGAGACATTTTTCTGCCGATACCGATATAAAAAAAAAAAAAAGACAAATATCGGCTGATATATCGGCCTTGCCAATATATCGGTCGACCACTACCATCTATTATGCTGCATGATTGGTAATGTATTATCGTAATCATAAACTAGGAATGCACCGTCCTGTAATCAGCGGTAAATGCCATCAGGTGTGTGATTTCACATTGAGCCGTATATACTACACACAGCCATTGTTCACTGACGAGCAGCGCAAACCCTGTTCATTATCATTGTGGATTTGCGCAGCTCGTCAGGGAACAACGGCTGTGTGTAGTATTTACAGCTCAATGTGTAATCACCAATATCAGCCAATCCGGATCGCTGCATCTCTACCATAAACACAGAAACTCTATTCGTCTAGTTATTAACCTATTAAGTTTCGGACATTCACATAAAAGTTTACTTTTGTGGTGAAAAGTAAGATTTTTTTTGGAATTTTTTTAGATCAATAGACATGGTGTTTCTAACTCCTACTGTTTCACTTCATGTATTTAATAACTGTTAGGGAAGGTAAAGTTGGTATTTTATCCCTTTTTTAGTATCCTTCATTTAGTCTTCCATTGAGCATCCTTATGTGTATACAGTTATGCTGACAACTACAAAAAATCTGCTGATTGAAATAACCTGTTGTACCAATTTGTATGCAAATTGATAACCCAGCAATGCAAATAAACTGAATTTAAAAGACTACAGTATATAAAAAAATGTTAAAACATTAGCACATATGTGTTCTACTCCGACTATTCAGTTGTGATGTTAAATAAAGCGTGAAATGTTAGCAGAAAATGACAACAGACCCTTTATATAGTTTCTTGAGTCAAAAAAAGTTGACATAATTTTTCCTCCTCCACTAGAGCAAAACACTCCCAGTGGCTGGATGCTCTTAAATCTGTCATAAGGTCACTTTCCTTCATTCCTTCCTTCATGCTGAATGAATGACTACTGGTTGTAGTACTTGTACTACCACTGAATGAAGATAAAGTTATTATTGTTTGTCTCTGAGTATTCCTGTCTGTACCAGATGAATTGCTTGATATGAAATGAAAAATTTGATATGAAAAATACTGCTTTTTTGCTACTGAAAAAAAAGTGCATTGGATGAAAGACACTAATGCATGTTTGACCTAAACTGTTTTTCAATTGCGATTTCACCAGTTATCGGCTGTTTTTACACAATCCAACATGCAGATATTTGCTGCTATCATCCAGTATCATCCAATGTTATTGTGAGGTGGTGTAGTGTAGACTGGCTTTTTATATATAATGCTGCAAATAACAACATAGTCTGAACCCTCTGTATGCTGCTTCAAATAGGGCCCCTGTTTTGCCCCCTAAGGACAAAAGTGAAATGCTATGCCTGTATCTAAACACTGTTTTCAGCTGCTGCTGTCAAATCATGGGCATGGTAATATGACGAGGGAGAAAGTGAGCTGGGGACTGCATGTCTAATAATAAAGAATTCTCTTATGCAACGGCAGGACACTAACTGTGACGAAGAACGATATGGCTGGCTAGGACAGTGTTGCAGGCTCCATTGGCTTCTGTTATGTTGTGCACGTAAATGATGTGCCTTTTGCATGGCCTTGCTTTTGGTGCCAACTTAGCATTGGAGATTGTTCCATGAGCTGTTTTCAAAGTTGTACGGTTTATTGTATGAACCTTTTAGTTATTGATTGTAAACCACATTCAGTAGTCACTGAAAAACTGTCTTTTAACTGTTTATTTATTTAAAAGGAAATGTATTATTATTTCACTTCACAGTTGCCTTACTTAAGCAGGCTTGTTCATCAACCTCAAAGCTTTTAATTCACTCTGTGTGTAAATGCAAGAAGCATTTTCCTTCCTGAGCTGTTTCGTAGCAAACAGTCTAATTGGCATTGATGTTAAGCAGTGAATTGGGAGGTCAAAGAGGGGAGATTGAGGCAAAAACAGATGTCCAAAACGGATTCCGGCCGTCTCCCTTCAAAGCAAAATCAAACATATAACCTTGACAAAGGACAACAAAGATTTGAGCGTAAAATCAGATTATCTTTAGAATATACTGATGATTTCACAATTTCCCAGCACCACTGAATTATTGTATTAAGTTTTATGAATTGTTAGCTTACGCTGGAGAACAGACAAGACGTTTTTAAAAGAAGTCACCAAAACGGCAATTATTTGATCTAAACAGCACCAACAGTAATGTTGTGAAATATAATTGTTTTCTATTTGTAATATATTTTAAAATGTCCAGCAGTCATTTGTCTAGTCTTTATTGTTGGAGTTGATTTTAATATGCTGATTTAGTGCTCAAGAAAATCTCTTTCTATATTCACCGTTGAAAACAATTGGGCTGCTTCATATGTTTTGTTTATTTATTTATTCATTCATTTCAAAAGAGAACATGTTAAATACAGATCCGTGATCAGTGAGTACAATTATTTATTTCTTTTAAAGCCAACAAAAAAACTGTAACAAGACCACCTTGAAATAAAATGTAACCAGTGTAATTATACATGTAGGTATTGAGTGAATGAAATTAATTAACTATGCATATATACTGCATTGTTAGGGTTAGGAATGCGGTTTGGCAAATGGTTACTTGCATGTAAATTATTTTATTGTTATTATAAGTACATGTAAAACTCTTGAATGGTAGTGTACATTACTTTTGTAGCATGTTACTCTCAGTTCTGGAAATCACCTGATGAAATCACTTGATCTCTTCTCCTGCTAAAGCTAATGAGGATTTAACCTCTCTTAACTATGTTACGGCATCTCTTGGCTTGTTTAAAGGTCTTCTTGGAAATGTGAACACTGTTTTCTTGAAGAGAGAGTTTGCACAAAAACAATGTTGTTATACATCGGTGTGATTTTCTTACTTCTGGTGAATATCATAAATATATTAAATATAAAAAGGTTACTTCTTTTTTAAATTTGTTCTTTTTTTTTGATTCATCAAATTATATTCATATAGTCTAGAATTGCATTAAAGTGATTAAATTTTGAGTGGTTACAGACTGGGAGTGAACTGTCTGGTTAGTATGTTCCTTTGGACAGTACTGAGAGAAAATTCTGACCACAGCTTTATTTAGTATCCAGCTCAAAGCTTTTATAGCAGCGCTGGCCAAAAATCTTGTTGGAATTTGTATGTCAAAAATAAATAGCAAAGTGAAATCTGTTTGGAAAACGTTTGAGTAGAATGTTTCAATAGAACATGTCTGAGTTCAAATCTGAGTTAAAGGGGTTTAAACTGCCTCAGCATTTATCAAGATTTTTACATTAAAATAAAATTATTAATAATAGTTCATAGGCTGTTTTCTGCTTGTTTTGGTCCATATCTTGTCTTCAGAGCCATCTTTATTGTTTGGTTTCTACGTAGACCTGTGTGCTCACCTCTCTCGTAAATACTACATGTGTGAATTGATTCGGTGGGGGGGCTTTACAAACAGCAATGTTGATCTTCTTCTGCAGAGAACGGCGCTTATACAGTACGACATCCACAAGCTGTCGTTTTGGCAGACTGCCTTCAATATAAGCTGATTTTAGACTAATGGCAAAGTTTTGAGTTCTGAAACTTACAGGATGTTTTATAATTAAAACATTTATTTTTAAAGATCAAGGGAATTTTGGTTTCTCAGTTCATGCCCTTTAAATCTTAACACATTACAATATGTTAACTGCATTTCCTAAGATTTTGATATTTTTGCTGTATTATGAACCGTGTTTTAAAACTAACGTATGTGATTTGTGTCTTTCTAAGACCAGTATGCTTTTTCGTTTGTCCCACAGATAACCATACGTCATAAGGACAGAATGGTGACTATGCAGACAACAAGGCCATAACAGGCCTAACTGTCTTGGTAAGTCTGTATATCGCTGCCATTTTCCTTATGAGCTGCTTTACAGTGCACTTTGCTGGACAATCTCGGTCAGTTGTTTAATCAACAACACTGAATAAGTAATGCTGCAAGCTGGATCCCACCTGTCGCAAAAAAACCCCCCAAAACTGTGAAAATGCTACGGTAAAAACCTGTTAAAAGGTTAATGGTAAATTCCTATACATTTTACAGGAAAGAAAGGTAAACTGAGTTTCCCAGAATTCCCTGCATTGCATGTGTTGCAATACGTTTCTTCTTAGTTCTTATCAGTTATGTTTATTAGGGTTGTTTGTTACATGTAATGTTGTTAAATTCATGTTTTTTTGCATATTTCAGTTTAATGAGTCGCACCATGATGGTGTTTAGTGCTTGTGTAAATCACACTGAGCACCTTTTACATATGTTCAAATTGAAAAGCTGCTTTGGTTCATCATGTGACTTTATCATCACCACCTGTGCATTTGGTGCTTATCAGTGTATTTCAAAGATACAAAACAGATTTCAGTACTTTAACAGGTTGGTATATTAACATTATATTAGTTAATGAAATTATGGTATTTAACTGTAAATTTAACTTAAAACTATAAAATCTAAAATGTTGCTACCATATTTTTTTTATGATTTGAATTCTGGCAACCACAGCTAATTTTTTATTATTACGTAAACTCTAAGAATATTTAAATCCCAGAATTATTGTTTATTGAAAACATGTTGAAGACTAGTCGATAGGCTGTCGATTCAAAAAGGCCTCTATTGTCCTGTCCCACATACTGCCAAAGCAGAAGTGTTAGCATTAGCCGTTACACTTTGTTGGCTAAAGGTTGCAGGCTCCACTTTTCTCCACTTCCAACCCTGCTCCAAAACACCTGCCTGTAATTATCAAGTTACCCCTCAAACACCTTGATTAGCTGCTTTAATTGCGCTTGATTGGGTTGGAGCTGAACTCTGTAGCACTGTAGCCCTCAAGCAGCAGCAGGGTTGGAGACCCTGATTTAAAAGAATTGCCATATTGTAGCTTTTACTTCCACTGCATGTCACTGACACAGTCATTTTCTTGCTCTTCTAGATCCGGGATGGGAAACTCTGAGAGCCAGTATAGCATCCAGGGTTCTAGAAGCAATAGTTTTATCATTCCTGGTAGACAGAAACCCTTTTCTTTCAAGGGCCACTCTGCCAAAGAAGACATTATATCACCTCTAGGCTTTTGGAATGCTGGTTCAGGGTACCCTGGATTAAAGCCCAGAAACATTGGTCGTAGCTCCTCCCCATCAAAGAGCAACCGCACCTTTATGTCCCGCCAATATGACTACATCACCCATAAACTAAAGAGTGGTGCCAACAGTCAGTGGAATGGGGTTTCTGAGGACTTGTTGCCTGGTGGCTGCTTGATGTTGCCTTCTGAAAATGGTTGCCTGTATGCTAGTCACAAGGAGAAGAGGAACCCTAATTATGGTATTAACACAATGAAGACGCTAGAGAAAAGTCCCAGGCTTGCGGAAATTGAGGATCACAGCAGCCCCAGGGTCGTTATAAAGAAAGATGGTAGTGTACGAGTGGAGTTCAGCAACAGTTCCAATAGCGCCCTTATTTTGGATGATTGTACTGGACCGGTTCAGCTCCTCAAGTTTTCCCCCAACTCAGAGTCCAATTCTTGCTTCTCTGGTGTAACACCATCATTAGAAGCCCGTTATGAAGCTCCACAGGCAGTTGCCAGCTTCAAGAGCAGTAAAGGTAGCTCTCTGAGCTCAGATGGCTCCTTGTACGACTTGTACTGGGGAGCCGGTGTCGATGTGAACGATTCAGACAATGGATCCCCTAACAGCCAAAGACGAAGTATTTCAGCAAAAGTGGGATTTCATACTGAGCAGATGCCTGCCATTACTACAGCTGACCTCTACAGGGATCCCAGAATTGCGGCTACCTTCCCCACGGTTAAGGATTTGCAGTTTTCAAATGACAGCCATTTAAAGCACAGGTCCTCCTTTGTGTCTGTGATGGAGGAACTGGAGTCAGAAGGGGGCCCAGAAGAAAAGCAATATTCTTCCTTCACCTTGCCTAACAGGAGACCAATGCCTTTTCTAGACAATAATGGAAAGAAAGCATCCATCAGAAACAGATTTAGGCGTATTAGTGACTGGACTGGAAGTCTAACCAGGAGAAAAAATAAGTTTCAGGTAAGGTCAATTTCTTTTGGTGGGTTCTTTCAATTTAATTTTCATTCCATTTATTTCATTTGAACCCAATGTCAACTCCTGTCTACAGTTCCTTTTTAAAATTCTTGTTATATAGTTAGTGCAGCTTTTTGAGGCAAGCATTCTCAGTGAAAAAAACTGTACCTTATATAAGATTTGTCATTAAACGGGCATCGTTATGATTGGTTAAAGAAATAGTTCACCCAAAAATGAAGATTCTGTCATTTTCATTGTTCTGCCGAACACAAAGGAAGATGGGTTACCATTGACTTCAGTAATTTTTTTTTCCTACCATGAAAGTCAGTTGTGACCAAAACAGCCTGGTTACAAACTTTCTTCAAAAGATTTTTCTTTGTGTTCAGCAGAACAAAGAAATTCATACAGATTCAGAAGTACTCGACTGTCAGTAAATGATGACAGAATTTTCTTTTTTTTTTTTCATTCTTAGTCACATGCCTTGTATCAGTTGCAGGCATGACTGAGTGCAAGCATCAGTCCGTTGGGTTACTGACTGTTGTCACTTGTGCCAGGTGTCACTGCGGGCATTATTGTTTTGCCAGGAACACATGTAGGGCGCGATATTGAAATATACACCGTGCCCGTTCAATAAGACGGGGAACCCATGGGGCTCTACAAATTAATACCAGGATATTACATTGAAGCTGAAAAAATGTTTGGGTTTGGTGCTCTGAAGATGACAGGATTCCTTCCAAAGGCAGTGTTTGGCGTTTGATGGGTACCAAAAGAAAGCATGGGATAAATTCTGTCCTGTCAAAGAAAACGAAGAGATTAATGCTCAAATTAAAGATTGCTTCAATCAATGATGAGTACCTTATTTTATAAAATGGAAGCTATATGTAATTTGTTTCTAATCTCTGTTTACATCTATGTTTTAGTGAATGTGTCTTTTGCAGTTTTCTGGTGATTTCATGTGTGTGAATTGTTTTAACGATCGAGACATTCCTGTTGTTTGGCTTTTATGCTGTGTTTAATGGAACAGTATAATACTCTTTGATGTTTTCTGTGCAGTCCGTTTCTGTGCAAACAAGCATTACTCTGCTATTACTCACTTTATAATATGATATGATGCAGTCTAGTCTAGTTGGGTCGTTTAAAGCGGCTGTATTTTCTTCTCACATCAGACGAAAGCAGTGACTTATTGTTAAACTAAAGATATTTTTAAGAAGTACATTTTGGTAAAACAGAGGATGCAGTCATAAAATATGCTTAATTTCAATTACCTTGTATTGTTTATGTCTACATTTATGCAATAGTTGCTGTGGCTGATGAATTTCATGCTAACAAGCTAAGAATGCTAATAAATAATACCGCAGACTTGTAGACTGCTGAGAATCTGAACACTCCTTTTAACTGCGAATGTTTGAATGAACCCATTGATCAGATTCTTTAACAATGAAGTGCACTATATTTTACTCTCTGTGTGAGGTTGCTGTGGCATGCAAGAAAATTGCATGCTTTTAGTTACGTTTCATTTACTTCTTTTCTTTTGCGACTTTAGAGGAAGTGGAAGAGTTTGAGTGGTATGGGGGAAACACATGAGAAAAGGACTTCTAAAGACCCTGCTAATACCTCATTAAAAACTGCTTTGGGTGGATATTCTCCCCAGCATGATAAACATTATGAAATCTGTTCATTGTGTAAAGGCTAGAAAAAGGCTTTCCTTAAAATTGATATGAAAAGAAAAGTTCCTGGAACAAATTCCTCAAAATCACGTCCTACTAATGACTGTGACATGAACTGAAACAGGACATTATATATACAGTACAGTATTACAATCATGCAAATATATGATAGGGAGTTTTATTTTGTCACACACTTTCCCATTAATGGAATTACGTGCTTACGATACTATATTTATTATGACCTCTGTGAACATCAGATTACATTTTAGAAGAATTTTAACACTTTATTTTTAGGTGTCATTATACAGAGTAATTAGCTAATTAGGTACTTAGTAGTAGCCATTGTACTTGTATGAAAAAAAAAATGTAATTACAGTTTGTAATTATGTAGATGTAACAGTCAGTTACTGTTACACCAACCTGATCTCACGGCAATTCGTACATATTTTACGAGGTGGCTAATTCGTACAAATTTGTACGACCTCACTCGTA
>JAUMHR010000072.1:16891580-16916909 GCA_032361145.1 Enteromius fasciolatus | reverse complement strand
TAATTTCTTTTCGACTGAAGAAAGAAAGACATGGACATCTTGGATGACATGGGGGTGAGTAAATTATCAGCAAAAGTGAATTTCTCCTTTAACTGTAAATTTAACTTAAAACTGTAAAACCTAAAATGTTGATAATGTATTGTTTACGGTTTACTTCCAGCAACCACAGCTGCCTTTTTTCCCCCACGTAATTTATTTTACAGTGTCCATCAATAGGAAGCTTATTTATTCAGCTTTTAAATAATATATAAATCTCACTTTCAATGAAATTAACCCTTATGACCGATTTTTTTGTCCTGGGTCCTAGGAAAGTAAAAGTCTCAAGTCATTCATATTTGCAGTGTTCTCAGTCATAAAAAAATCACACAGACTTGTGTAGAAGGAGGTGAAGTAATAGTGTTAAAGCACTTTGAACACAAGGAAATGAATAGCCACAAAACACTGGGAACTTTAGCATTAATGAGTAAAGTTTACATTTTCATTTGAATATCAACAAAAAAAATTGTTTGTATGAAATGACCCAGATTGCAAAAATGATATTCTGAAGTAAACCCATGGCTGGCAGTCAATAAAGCAGCGCTCCTTCAATACCATGACTGACGTGAGACCCTGGAACAAGGCACTGTTTCCCCAACTGTTCTCCGGGCACCATTCACTGGCTGCCCACTGCTCCGGGTGTGTGTTCACGGTGTGTGTGTGTGTGTGTGGTTGTTCACTTCTTACTGCTGTGTGTGTGCACCCGGATGGTTCAAATGCAGAGCACAAATTCCAAGTATGGGAAACCATACCTGGCCACATGTCACGTCCTTTCCTTTTCTTATAAATTCAGGTAAATGTAACCTCAGTCTTACAATGTATTCTCCTTTGCTTTTGATGTAGGAGCCGAGAAATAACGAGCCCCTCGATTGCTTCGATAGTGGTGTGGATGGCCTCACTGCTGATACCAGTTCTCCCTCTCAGGTCTCCAGCCTTCTGACCGTCCCAAACGGCATGCCTCAAACACGCTCTCACTCTCTGTCACTGAACACCCGCAGCGGCTCTGCCAGTGCCCTTCATTTGGGTACCGATGTTCTGCGGCAGAACATCTACAAGAACTTCATGAGGGAGCTAAAGACCGGTCGGCCATCAGCAGAAGGTGGACGAGAAGATTGGCGTGAGAGCTCCTCAGAAGAAACTGAGAGCAGTAGTCAAGAGGTCCTCGGGTGTCTAGAGCAGCTGGACTTGCTCTTTGAGAAAGAAAAGGGTGTAGTTAGGCGGGCCGGATGGCTCTCCTTCAAGCCCTTGCTTACTGTACACAAGGACCGCAAATTAGAGCTGGCGGGCCGTCGAAAATGGAAACAATTCTGGGTTACTCTGAAGGGTAAGTGTGCTGCTGTGTTTTACAGTGCTACTCACCTTTGTGCAGTAAGAGCACATCATGACCAGTGGTGACCAGTTTTTTCTTGTAGGCTGCACAATGCTCTTCTATGAGACCTATGGAAAAGCCTCTTCAGAGCCAGAGTCTCCATGCTATGCCTTGCTAGCAGAGGATGGAGTAGTCCAGGCAGTTCCTGAGCACCCCAAGAAAGAGAACGTGTTCTGCCTCAGTAACACCTACGGTGACGTCTACCTTTTTCAGGTCAGTTGAAAACCTGAGCTTACAAAACTAATGGCCTCTTCGCTCTGAAAGCATGAGCAGAGCTGCACAGAAACTGCGTGTGCACAGAGCCCAAACAGTTGTCAGTCGACAACTGTGTTTAGTCATGTAATGATAAAACACTTATACTTTAAATTGGTTTAACAAATAACCTTTGTATATTTTTGTTTGATAGATGCTATTAAAGCATTACTCCACCCTAAAATGATACGTTTTGTCATTAATCTCTCGCCCCAGTGTCGTTCCGAACCCGTAAAAGCCTTGTTCTTCAGAACACGATTTAAGATATTTTAAATGAAAACGGGGAGGCTTGTGACTGTCCCATTCACTGCCAAGTAATGAACACTGTCAAGACCTAGAAAAGTATGAAAAATACTACTGTCTGAATACTCCATCTGCTATCAGTGATCCACCACAATGTTATCAAGCGTTGAGAATACTTTTTTGAAGTATGTGGGTAACTAAACAGTTGCCGGTTGCCCCATTGACTTCTATAGTCCTTTTTTTCTTCATACTACTATACATTCTTCAAAATAGCTTCTTTAGTGATCAGCAGAAAAATGTCATGTAGGGTTGGAACCACTTGAAGGCAAGTAAATGAAAACTTTTTTATGTTAATTATCAATTTAAAGTGGGGTCCAAAAGTTTGAGACATTACAAATCTAAGCTTCATAATGTAATCTAAACATAGAAATACATACATTTTCAGAATTTTCAGAAAAATATAATACAAAGTAATGTTGTTATTTAAAATGAAGTGATACAAAATTTAACGTTACTAATCAAATAGCCTTGTATGTTTTTGCGATGACCATATTTACACTTCTTTGTATAAAAAGTTACATTTCCTTCCTTGTGTGTTATTTTCCACTGTAGGCCTCCAACCAGACTGACCTAGAGAACTGGGTAACTGCTATTCATTCGGCTAGCGCATCTTTATTTGCAAAACGCTACGGGAAAGAGGACACACTGCGTTTGTTACATGGACAGATCCGCGGTCTTCTCCAGAAAATCGACATGGACAGCAAGATGAGAAAAATGGCAGAGCTGCAGTTGTCCATCGTTGGTGATCCCAAAAATAGAAAGGCTATTGAAAACCAGGTAAGCTACCGGTTAATCCGGTTTGTCGGAAGTTCGTATGAATACTGTATGGAGTCCTTTTTTGTTCCAGTCATGCATTTTTTAATTCATACTCAATTAATTGAATTTCTTAGAAACAATGAAGGTGCAGCTGCACATGCAAACATTTGAAGTTTAGTGCTTTAATTACGTCATTACGTTTGAGGCTTTGTAGTGAAATGTGTATGTACTGACAAGGTTAAGATTGTACTAAGCTCTCCATCTTTGGGATAAATCATCGAGGGCTTTGTCATGTTAACAGAAGGCATGTTAATCTTACCGCCACATACCACTTTGAAGGTTGCACGACCCACATAGCTTTATTTGACCAATGGTAGTAGTCGTTTTCCCACTGCCTGATAACAATCACGTTAAAGCTTCATGGGAACCTCAGGAGCTGATGCAGAGGTCAAAAGGGGAAGTTAGAGAGGTGCCAGACGCTGAATGAGAGATTTGGTAAAGGGGAAAAGGTTAGAATTGTCTGAGAAACTGGGTAACTTTGAAGTGTTGTCCTCACAAATGAGTGCCAGCTGGGCGGTTTAAAGTCTCCTTTGACCCCTCTTCACCCTTTTTCCCTGTAACTGAATTAAAATTGCTTTTAAGACTATCGAACATGTGAATTTTATATGAATCAGGGAAAAGAGCATCAAAAATTCTGCCCATTCGGAGGGAAACAGGCATTTTAATGAAAATGGAATTCAGCCAGGCTTTTATACAGTATATCAAATTTGCTAAAAGCTCAAGCTGATCTCTGATCAGACTGTGTGAGATATTTTAACGGTAACACTTTATAATAGCATTACGAAATAGTCAGTTTATCCTTTATAAAGCACTGTCCCAAAATTAATAGTCATTAGTAGGCAGTTAAATACACCTATAAATGGCTTCTTCCTGATTTATTAGCATTAGCAGGAGATTTAAGGTCTCTTGTTATATTCCTAACAAAAAAACGAGCACAACACAGAGGGAGCAATACTTTATAAATGATGAATTGACTATTTACTAATGCTATAATGATTAATAGTGTGTAGTTATTATAAAGTGTTACCGTTTTAACAGTTTTTTTTTGTTAACACAGGTTGATTTCGGGTCGCATTTCAAGGGGACGATTAGATCAAATTTCTCAAACAGGCTCCAAAGACTCAGACAAGCCAGTGTGTTTCTAATAGGCTCTTAACAACAACGAACATGCCTCTCTTCTTGTAGTAATGTGTATGTTGGTATCATGTGTCACACTTCTGAAAGCCTAGCATAAGATTCCCATGAGTTAACAGTGCAGTGTCTGTCCAGCCTCGTTATACTTGTTTTAATGATGTGAGGTTGAGCTGGCAGAATTTAATAAACCAAGAAACTTTAATGACACAGTGTCTCTAAACTCATTGGCAGTGGTATAAATGATGCTGGGAGCCCAAACTATACAAACAATGCACAAAAGCAAAGCAGTGTTAGCATTTTTAATCCATTGTTGTCAGTTAACTATTGCTAAATTAAATAATTGTATTGTTTATGTCTCAAAAATAATAAGTGAAGAATGTACAATAATAGCTTTCCCCATTAAATGGGACATTACAATTTAACAAAACAAACAAAAACCAAAAACTCACCCAAATATCAGCAAGACAAGTAGTCTTATGCCAAGCTATTTGGGACTAGTGGTATTAAGTTTCATATGCAAATTGATAATGTTTCTAGAGCTGTGACTAATAATCGGGACATTTCTCCTCAAAAGAGCAGAGCACTAAATCACTCAGTGATGTTTTTATTACATATAATCATGGCAATTGGAGATTAGAGAAAAATTCCCTTTTATGCCCTTTCACATCTGAGGGCAATTGCAGCCTTTACTCAGGCTGTTCCTGCCGCCATCAATCACTAATGATCAGTGCTGGAGAGTACGATGTTGCAGGATTTTAGCTCGATTTTATTTTTATCTCAAACCGTATGCATCACCCCTTGATCATCTTGCTGTCTGCCCTCTCAATACATTAGGAAAAAACCCGCTCTCGAAAGACAACACAGAGGCTGCAATACCAAAACAAACACTATGGGCACCACAACAAAAACAATCTTCGGCTAAACAATCGGCAAGAAGAGGTTTTCTTGCCGATTGGTTGGCGAACTTTTGTTTGCGGGCGTTAAACCCTACCTCTTCTTGCCGATTGGTTGGCTGAAGTTTGTTTGCGGGCGTTAAACCCCACCTCTTCCTGCCGATTGGTTGGCGAAAGTTTGTTTTTGCTTTGGCGCACATCCTGTACCCCTAGTGTTTTGCAAAATCGCATAGAGCACCTTTAAGGTTTCATTGTTACATATGTTACATGTACTTACTATTATAACAATAATGAATCAATCAATCCTAACCCTAAACATATAGTGAGTATGTTTTGTTAATTAATATTACTCAGTACTTAAATGTATAATTACACTGTAACAAGAAAATCTTAAAAAAAAAAAAAAGTGAGGCACTGAGATGCCTTTGAGATGCTTCTTCTCAGTAACACCTTTTTAATCTGTGGATAGATCCAACAGTGGGAACAGAATCTGGAGCGCTTCAACATGGACCTTTTCCGCATGCGCTGCTACCTGGCCAGTTTGCAAGGCGGCGAGTTACCCAACCCCAAGAGCCTGCTAGCCACGGCCAGCCGCCCGACCAAAGCTGCACTAGCCCGTCTGGGAATCTTCTCCGTGTCCTCCTTCCATGCACTGGTTAGTAGTCTTGTAGAACACAACAGTGAAAGCCCACTGTTTGAGTGGTTCCAGAAATATGTCTCACTCATTTTCTCCATTAGGATAGTTCACCTAAAAATGAAAATTCTGTCATTAATCACTCCCCCTCATGTCGATGAAAATCCGTTCATCTTTGGTACACAAATTAAGATTCTTAGACCTCTCTGACCCTATAGACTGCAGTGTAATTAACACGATCAATGTCCAGAAATGTAGCGAGGAGATCTGTAAAATAATCTGTGTGACATCAGTGGTCTAACTGTTATATAAAAGAAGCTACAAGGATGTTAAAAAAACATAAAAAGCATAAACAGCATGCTCTGTTCTGCGTAAGCGGTGCCACATGTTAGAATTAAAGCGTGAATAAGTGTAGAATATGTATCCAGGGAAATACAAATATCTTCACTTGTACAGTACCTTTAAGTTAAATTACAGCTTAACCAAATTTGTTGTTTTATAACACACATAATTGTGGGAGATTGTGAGAGACTGACCTAACTGTCATGCACGACGCTTGATGGAAGCGGGTGGTTGCTGCCGAGCTCTTTTGGCACAATGCACAATTTCTATGGCAACAACAGCTCTCCTTCTCTCTGATTGATGGATCAGGGCTGTGGGGTAGTTGTTGACAGGGAATTCAGCTATTTTACTGACAGGTTTACGTTATTGTAAAAAAAATTATTTACTGAAAACCCAGAAATTGCGACGAGAGGAAGCTACTACACTTCATTTGGAACATTTAATTTCCAAAAATGTAATACTTTTACCTAGTTACCATTACAGCCAATCTCTCTGTTGTCATACAGATCTGTTCCAGAGATGAAGCCACAATGCGAAAGCGATCTCTGTCTCTGTCCCAGCGAGGTCGCAGTAAGAAAGGAGTCTTTTCCTCCCTCAAGGGCCTGGATACTCTTACCAAGCGAGGTCATGAAAAAAAGCCTTCTGTCTCACAGGTACTACACCCACTCTGTCTGGTTTAAACAGTCGTGACTTGGAAAGTGCATTTGCATATCAATTTTTCTACCTTTTATGTTTTGCAACTCATGCGTCACGCTGGTGGGAAATTCCTCCCACAGGTGCAAATAACAGGACTTTGATAAAGAAAGACTCTAAAGGTAGTAATTACAGAACCAGCAGGATTAAAAATGTTGTTCATTCTCCCATCTCCTCCTCCTCTCTCAGAAATGCAGCAAGATAATAAAGCGAGCTATTTTCAGATGTACACTCTCATATCTGGTTACCAAGTGTAAAGCCTTGAGACATTGATGTTTCCTCCCAGTTGAGATCTTAATGTGCTGTGCTAATAATACTGCTAAATTAGCAGTTAAGGATCTGCACTGGGCTGTTTGTTTAAATCTAGAGAGGGTTGACCCATGAGCCGGAGAATTTTATAGATTTTCTGTCATGAGACCGTGCCCTTGAGCAAGGCATTTAACACCCAGTTGTTGCAGGGGTACTGTCTCTACAATTAGAGTACTTTGTGTTGTTTGGAATAAAAAGTGGCAGCTAAGTAAGTCGCTAATGCTTGTTTTGGTGAGGCAGCTGCACCTAGTAAACTGTCTTGGTCTGTATAAAAATTGTAGATTCTCCGTTTTGTCTTTTTTATTTAAAGGATTTGATTGATTTGAGCTGCTGTTCTTACAGCGGTCTTCCTCAGGTAAGGGTTACTAGTTTTCTAGACCACTAGTATAGCATGGCTCCTTGTAGAAATATAAATGCTACTTAAAGGAATAGTTCATCCAAAAATGTACTAACCCCCAAGCTATCCTAGGTTTTCTTCTTTTAGACTGAGTTTTTTTTAAATGTATCCTGGCTCTTTCAAGCTTAGTAATGCTGTTGGATATGGGCCATTATTTTGAAGATCGGTAAATTGGATATATCCGCAAGTACTGTGTCGTAAAACTAACCTATACGCATCCAGGGGGTTATCACATGTCCTCTGAAGCAGATTGATGGGTTTTTGTAACAAACATATTTCTAGTTTAAAAATGATAACATGAATAACTAACTTCTGGAAACATAAACTGCATCATATCAGCCAAGACGCACTCTCAGACCTACTGAAAACCCTTCAAACTCCAGCACAAGAGGTGGCAGTATGAACCTAAAAGATGGTATGCAGCCCAACACTAAATCCACTGAAGAAGCATGACACACGGTCTTGGGGAGGCGCATACAGCTGTTGCCGCAAGTTGGTTATTTAGGTTATAATTTTAAAACTAGAAATATTTTTGTTACAAAAACCCATCTATATGCTTTAGTTTAGAGGATATGTGAAAACCCCCTAAAGGCGTACAGGTTATTTTTTTGTCACAGTACTTGCAGATATATCTGATTTACAGAGCTATAAAATAATGGCCACTATCCACCAGCATTACCAAGCTTGGAAAAGCCAGGATCAATTAAAAAAACTCTGACTGTGTTTATCTGAAAAAAGAAAGTCATATACAGCTAGGATGGTTTGAGGGTGAGTAAAATATGCTGTAATTTTCATTTTTTGCGTAAACTATTCCTTTAAGTCCGACCCCCTGTCATCCTGCAAACAATAGCTCAATTCCAAAATGGTCCCACTTTATATTAGGTAGTTAGGTACAGTGTACAAATTGAGCGCTGCTACCAAGGTTGGATATGGGTAGGGACATATTTGGTGGAATGGTTAAGTATTGGTGAAGGGTAGGGCCAACAGTGTAATTACTGATGAACTTAATTACAGCTGTAATTGCATGCAGTTATTTCATAAGTGCTATGTAAAACATGTATGTGCACAATAAGTAAATTGTATCAAATGCATAATTTAATAAAACATAGTAGTTAAAGATACTTAATATAAAGTGGGTCCCAAAAGCTGGAAAACACTTCAAGGAATTCATTTTGGTTTGTAGATTGCACATGCCTTTCTCGTTTAAAGCTATTGACTAGATTTTCAAATCTAAATGATATGATAAGATACAATTCTAATTGTTCTTATACCCTTTTTTTTTGCTTTTTCTGGAGATTAAATATATGGGAAAATCAGTTTCACCACTAAAAAATATGTTTTCAAATGAGTTTTCTGTTTGAGAAAGCTCTATAGAAAGTAGACGGCATGACAATTCATAAACCTGTTCTTAAGTGAAGAAAATCAGAGCTGTCCCATCTTCATTAACGCACAAGGAACCCATTGGTATAAATGAACTCTGAATTATGTAACAACATTTAAGATATTTAATAAAAGTTTACACTAGGCCTAAAAAGAAGTTAAGATACTGTAGTGGTGTAACGATCTGTGTCAGGGTTGTGCGTGGTGCGAAGCGTGCGAAGAGACAGGCTCAGAACAGAGAACTTGGAATGCAAAAACATTTAATAAAACACTGGGAACCATAACAAAAACGGCTGACGGGGCAGCAAAACAAGACACAACTTCACATTAACGCCCGATAAACTGAACTGAAAAAGACACGCTTAAATATACAAACTAATCATACGAAAACTGACAGCACCTGGGGAGACAATTACACGCTAAGGACCGGGGCGGGGTTACAAATGACAGGAGCACATGAGGGAGAATGAAAATAAACACAGAGCACATGGACTTGAACAGAAAACATAAACAGGGGTACGATGGAACGCCTGGGGGCGTGACAAGTGGCCAGTATAAAATAATAATATACTGAAGTATTTGACATAAATTAACAACGTGTTGTTTTATGGCACTGAAAATCAATTCCATAGGACAAATTTTGGCCCTTAATAAAAGGTTAAAATGTTCATTTCTGTCACTAAGTGAATCCAGCAGTATCTTAAGTGAGCGAAATGTAAGAAAGTGTCCAGCCGCTGACATGTGTCATGTAATGGGAGATCCAGCCGGCTTGGCTAACGAGCCCCAATTTCATTTCACACCACAGAAGGCAGAGGTGTGGAGACAGAGGGAGAAATGTATTATGAATTATTAAAAGCCATATGTGGTAAATTGCAGCGTGCTGTACTGTTCCCCGCAGCGACACACAGATGGTGTGTATAAGAGCCCTATGCTAGGTGCTAAATATTCAACAGGACAACCTTTTGCTAAAGACACTGCAGTAGCCATCAAACCAAAGTGTCTTTTTTGTCTCTCTTTGTCTCTCACTCAGCCGAAGAACATCAGTCAGTCTTTAAGCCTACGTTTGGTGTTGCTTCTTCATCTCCTGTTTAGACTTTAAAATTGGGGCACCAGACCCTCCTAACAGTTCCTTAAAAGTGTATAATTATCAAATAATTGTTATGTCTAAACTACCTTTAAAAGTGTAAGATTTTTTCACCTAAGGAATTAGTAATTGTATATTTAGCATCAGAAGTGATTTTAAGTCTTACAAAAGATTTCTGTCGAAAGTAAATGCTATTCATCAAAGACTTCTTGACAAAAATGTATCTCCGTTTCTACAATAACATGCAGAAGCGCACCTTTTTCACCATAGATCATAATTAAATGCATCATGAGAAACAAGGCTGCTAAAAAAAATCACAGGAATAAATAGAAAGTGTTATAATACATTAATATTTAATTATTAGATATTAGTTATTTTAAATGATGTTATACATTATAAAGAAATACATATAATTAAAATGTATACAAATTGAAATCAGATTGTACTGTAGCACATTCTTTCAATAGAATTACATGTGAAATGTAAGTTTATATTGTGAGGAATATATTTTTCTGAGTTTTTTTTAGTTTAGTTTTTTAGTTTATCATCTGTGTTCTCATATTCATATTAAATTACATTAATTTACTCCATAAAGTTTTTTTTTTTTTACATTTTTATCTTTTTACATTTGTATAAAAATATAATAAGCAGGGCGACTCCAGATAGAGATATTATTTAATATGAACTATACACATATAAATTTATGATCTTTATTTACTGACTGTCTTTTTGATTTTGTTCTGGTTCTTCAGCTTGACAAATATTAATATTGCTCTCGGTGTGAATACACAATTTGTCTGTGCGTCATTTTGTTTATTTGCATTACGCTTGAAGTGAAAAGGCCTTAGAAAGTTTCTCATCTCGTATGCTAAGATGTTGTTTACATAGAAGACTTCAAGGCAAATCAGAAAATAAATAAGTCAATAAATAAAAATAAATCTAGTCTGTTTTCAAAGCCTAAGGAGAGGATTGAAAAGATGAGAGAAAAAAAATCACATTATAAGTGGGCCTTGGGAAAAAATCAAAAAATGTATAAGACTTCTACAGCTGACCATCCATGGCTGTAAAAAGGACTTCAGAGATCAATCAGCCTTGCATTAAATATCCTTCCTATACTAACCAGCTCTTTACTGCCAGGGAAGTCTCGAAGCTTTTGTTTAAGATCAAAATAGATTCACTACAGGAAATTGGCTTGGCTGAAGTTTTATTTAGAAACAAAATGATAGTTTGCCTGCTGCAGTGTTTGTAACCATGGCTCTGCTCTGTCTGACAAAATATGACTAAGAGTTTTAAGAGACCGCAGTGATTTGTTTTCTCCTTCTTGTTTCAGGTCTTTGACTCTGACACTGGAGGGCATCTAAATACTATTCCTCCTTGTAGTTTTGAGGTATGTTGTGTTTTTTCCTGCCTCTGTAAAACAAATACATTTGTAAAAGATGGATGTTGACATGCCTACGCGTTTTACGTGTACAAAATATGTTAGTCAAGTTATTCTGTTCATCGTGTACAGGGTTTGAAATGAACCTTTTGAATTCGGCTCCAAATAAAATAAACCAATTAAAATAATAAAACATTTTTTGATAAATACTGATATCCGAAATGATTTCAAATGAGAAACCGCAAGTAGGTGGTAGTAAATCACTGGAGTCCCTGCAACTGAACCGAATCATTCGAACAGTTGAATCATTGAGGAACGAAACACCGCCGTGTAGCTCAGAGACAGCGCTGTGGCTGGGTCTGGAACCATTTTTTGGGCGAATTAGTGCAAGAACTGCCCATATAATGTCTAAAATGTAAGTTTCTTATTAACCTGTTATTCGATCATCTGTTCAAAAAATCAGTAGCATTTGTGACCATGCTAATTTTGTCATGTGGCATGTTGCTTAACAATTTGAAATTTGATATATTTATAAATATGTTGAGTTATGTGGTCATTCTAATCTTAATGCGTAGACAGCCCTTTGCCCAGAACATGATAAGAATACATTTTTGATAGAGAACTAGCTGATTTTAAGCCAGACTGGATTGTGTACCATGTCTCGCTGTATGTACTTCAGTAATCCACGGAGACCAACACCCTGGTGTTGCTAAGAGACCATGTCAAAGGATAGAGGTTATTCTAGACAACAAGAGTCTTTTCTTCATCATTCCATCTTTAGCGTTCTGGGTGGAGGTTAGCTGATTTTTCCCACTTTGGAGAGGAAAGTCTGAAGCTAAGGTTCTGGTGCTGAGAGCCACACACACACACTGAGGAGCGTGCCCTTGGCTGCTCGGTTGGAAAGTTGACCGTTACTGTGGTGGTAAATGAATGCAGACTCATTCTACCGCTGGTCAGGGCTTCGTTCACACCACTCGCTGGACAAACATAGACTTGTCTTAGGTAACTCTGTTTATCTTTCTAAAAACACTGAGTGAAATGTGTGGACGGTCTGTACCTTACGTGACATGTTTTCTCTGGTGTGTGTGTGTGTGTGGAGGTGGATAGGCGGTTTGTTTCCAACACCAAACGATTTCATCTCCACTGAAAGAACCATGGTGTGTTTCATTTTGAGTGACCCACCTTAAAATGAAAACTTTGCCATTAATCCCCATGTCGTTCCAAACCTGTAAAAGCCTTGTCATCAAAACACTATTTAAAATATTTCAGATGAGGGGACTTGTCCCATTGACTGCCCAGTAAATTACACAGTCAGGGTCCAGAAAAGTAGTGAATGAAAGACATGGTCAGAGCACTCTGTTCAGATGATGTCTTTCATACTTTCCTGGACCTTGATAGTGTTCATTACAGTCACAAGCCTCCCAGTTTTCATCTAAAATATCTTAAATTGGCGTTCTGAGCACGAATGAAGCTTTTGCGGGTTTGGAACAACACGGGGGTAAGTGATTAATGAGAACATTTTCCTTTTGGGGAGGAATAACCCTTTAAGCAAGCATATAACAAGAACAATGTCTCTAAAATCAATGTCAGAGCTGGTTGAGCCGGTGTTCGAACATTTTGTCCTTGTTCATTACTGTAAGGGTAGGTTTAGGGTTGGGGTAGGTGTACACATTAAGAAAACAAAAAATAATAGGTAGAAAAAAATATTTATTGTAGGTTTCCAGTAGCTGTATACATTATAGTCAAAACCGCGAATATAACTCATAATTACTATATTTGCATTACTGTAAGGGTATGTTTAGTGTTGAGGTAGGTGTACACATTAATAAAACACAAAATTTGTGGTTTTTAATTTGTAATACCTATTTTTTAATGGGAGGTAGGAAAATCTGACAGAACACCGGTCCGCAAACAAAAAATTACTCTACTGGTCATTTGTCCAAGTACCTTATTACAACCTATTTTTATGTTTTAAAGTTACACACCCTCTAGTGGGCGTGTTGTGTTGCATCTGGCATCATGAAATGACATATGACTGTCATTACCAATCAAAATGTGTGTTTATTTAAATGCAATATGTGGGTTTTTTACACTGATCTCACAGTAACTCATGCATGTTGTACTAAGTGTAATTCATATGAAAAATGTGTAAAATTATGATTTATAATGCATGTACATTTTAGGTAGGATGTGCGTGATCGCATGGTCACATGATTTCATACCATCGTATATAATGCAATGCGCAGATTCTGAGGTAGATAAAAGAGTACAAAGCCTTGATATAAAAACGTTTTGTTGCTTATAAAGGGAACAATAGTGGCATATGCTCTGATGGGTCATATTTCAGGGATTTGGACAAACGACCTATACAAACATTTTGGTTGGAGGACTGGTTTAAGATGCTTTAGTTTTACATAGTGAGGCTTTGGATTTGTTATGCCTGTCTATACATCCCTTGGTTCCTTAAATGCTATAAATTGATCTATATCAGAGAATTGTGTTTTATGATCTATTAAATCACACCTGAGGTAAGGAGATGTAAAGTGTTACATCTACTGTAAATGGGTAAGTAACTAATCGGGAATAAAGTAATTTGACCTGATTGTTTCTTCTCTGGTTTTCTTTCACAGAGGTTAGGTAGCATGGCTAATGTTTACTCAATCATGCCACCTGAAGGCAGCCAATGGGATTGCAGCCAGGAAAGCACAACATGCATCTACATGCCGAATTACCAGACTGTTAGCGTGCTTCTCAAACCTCATCACACCGTCACGGATGTCTTGGCCGAGACCTGCAGAGTAAGATCAGTGCATTCTAAAGAGTCAGCATAGTGTTCATGTTGATTGGTTTGATTTACTAACGCACCATTTAGATGTGTCAGCAGTTCCCTTGTTTCTAATTACTTCACACATGTGCATGTTATGTGGTTCACTGCTGAGATTACCTGAGGCTGTGGGTGTCGTTATAATATAATAAAATATTGCTCTTTTGTTGGTTTTGATTGCTTTTATTGTCCTCATTTGTAAGTTTGCTTTAGATGAAAGTGTTAATTGAATAAATGTACATGTAAATAATAGGCTGCTTAGGAAAATTCATTCATTTATTCTCTTCATGACAGCTGTGTTAAAGCTTTTCTCACATAAATTAATTTCACAGCTTTTACTTGATATAGTGATATAGTAAATGAAATATTGTTCCATTTCAAAATGAAAGATTAAGCTAGTTTATTCCTGTGATGGGATGGCCATTACTTCAGTGTCACAATTCTTCAGGAATCAATCTGAAGTGCTTAAGAAACATCTATTATTATTATCACTAAATTGAAGTAGGTTTAAATAGTTTTTGTTACAATTTAATATATTTACTGCCACTTTTGATCAATTTAATGTGTCTTTTCTGAGGAAAAAAAACCCAATTTATTTTAAGGTCTCTTATCTAGTTGCTTATTAGCATGCATATTACTAGAATATTAACCATTTAGTAATTAAGCTCATATTAATGCCTTATTCTCCATTCTAACTAATAATCCTAAACTGCAAATTAGGAATTTATTGAGGGAAAAGTCATAGTTAATAGTGAATAAGTGAAGTGTTGCCAAAAAACATTACCTACAGTAAACCGTTGAAAGGTAGTAAAGGTGAAAAGTCAGGAAAAAGAGAAATCTCTTAGCTTCAGGGGATGTTACTGGAAAGGATTATAAATACTGAGTCGTCAGCAAAGAAAATGAATCATTTACGCAAAACAAATATTCTTTCACAATTTACTAAACCTTATGCTGTTCCACATGTTGTTTTCCACTGCTCTTTTCCTTTAATAGCAGAAATGCAACTCTTCTGAAGTCATACAATTAAGCTTTTTTTCTTGAATGTCTGTATCTTAAGATATGTTTTCCCCTCTTAGCTCATGGGCCTGGACCCTAGCCTGCACTGCTTACGGCTGAGAAGATGTGTAGGAGACAGGATGGAGGTATCAACTCCATCAGCTGATGAACTTCTGCAGGACTTGGTAAGATATTGATAATGGCAAAGCAGTTGGACCACAGCCCAGTTTATAAAAAGCAGACTCGTTGAGCTGTATGTCTACACTTCTTTCTCACCCTAGTCGTATGACGATTTGGAGGTCAGCCAGCTGAATGCCTTCACTCTACACATGTCTAGACCTAGTCTAACTGGAGACTTTGGTAAGCAAGTCATTGCAAAGGGGAAATTTATGTGGCTGTTTTTAAATACGTGGGGACTGATGTCAATTTTTGTTGTCTTATAATTTTTTTTTCTCTTGTCCTCAAGGCTTTGCAGTTACAGGCTTTGCAGACAACTTAAAAAACAGCCATATTGTTGTCAGAGAAGTTCTCCCTGATGGACTAGCTTTCAGCAAAGGTACTTTTGATTGTGCAGTTATTGCTTTTATAGGTAGCATTTATTTGGATATGTTGGAAACCCTTTTTGATATCTTCACATATGGGTATTATAACCGTTGTTTCCTTCACTTTTTATTTCACTGATAGGTCTGAGGCCTGGTGATGAGATCATGGTTTTAAATGGTTGTGAGGTGTCTTCTCTGGACCTGACTCTAATACAGACTTTATTCAACGATCAGATTCTGCAACTGACTGTGAAACGCCATCCACCCTCCATTCAGCACAGTTCAGATGAAGCAAACACATGGTCTCAGTGCAGGGACAACCTCCAGAACCACCAAAGAGCCAAGTCCTCGACAGGTACAAGACACACGTGCACACAGCACACGATCAGCAGTGCTTGTTATACAGTATGTCAGAGATCAAGTAGGTAGCACCTACGCTGACTGCTTACGTACCCGCTCAACTGTGCGTAATATGTCAAATTAAATATACCTGGGCCTTTGGTTTACTACATGGACTTACAGTTTATTTTCCAAGCAGTGTAACATTTCAACCAGTCAGGTGTTTATCAGACACAATACCATTATGGAGTGAATCTGTGAATCAGGAAAAACTGAACGTGAACACGCCAGCGCACAGAGGGTTAAAGACGCTGCATTCAGTTTATCTTTAGACTGTAAATTTAGATTTAAAATTCAATATTATTCCTAGAACTATTGAAATTATTTACTGTATGCAACGCAAACGCTTTAAAAACAACTGTGATTAAATTCCCTAACATTTAGCAGTCATTCCTTACTTTACTTTTTTAGTGCTTATTACATGAACATAGATTTCGTAGTAGGTTTTTGGTTAGTAGCAGGTTATAAAATGAAGTGCTACTAACACCTCTCAGCCCTCTCCTTCACACAAACATAGTGGCCACTTTCACTCAGAAACATCACATTGTAACAAACCTGAACAGCTATCAGATGATTACTTTTTAAAACAAATTTCTTAGAAAATGTAGTTTGTTAAGCACTTTCTAAATCGCATCACTAATGCACTAATTGCAAGCTGACAAGACAGTTCATGCTGCTATGTGGTCTTTATGCGGTTAAAACATCCTGAAATAAAGACATATAGCTAACACTTCAGGCACCTATATTTCACACCTGCGTGACAGCTGTGAGAAAGAGAGTATCGCTTTCTTGCTGCCGTTATTTTCAGCATGATAATTTGAAAAGTAGTCTGTTGACACACTGTTACTATCTGTCTGTTCATGTTTACAATATGGCACTAAAACTAACTTGCAGAAAAAAGAAGGATTTTAATGGCATTGAATTCTCGTATAAGTCTAAGAAGTTGTAATCCTGCTGTGGCTTGCAAGTATATACAAGTACAAGTAATATAGCAGTATTTTTAAGTGAACATAGCCTAAATATAATGCATTTTTGACAACTTTCTCTTCACTTATGCATTCAAAACTTGCTGTTGTAGACATTTGACACTTGTCACACCTCAGTTGTAAACTTCCTCCCCAAATTTCCTTCCCCTGACTTCCTCAAACTGGACTGTCTCAGTCATTTATAAAAGTGATAAACCGAAAGCTGTCTATAAACTGTGAGCAGGAACAGTGTTACGTGCTGGTTTTGGACCCTGTGTGCTTTTGTCCTGAAATGGTAGGTGTCTGACAGAATGAACATCACAGCACATTTGCTGCTACATTTAATTCTATTGTATTATTATTTCTATATTTTTTATTGTATGTAATATCTGTTAGTTCAACTTCTCATTAGATGTCGTAACTGCTTAAGTTAACATTACGTACTAACTTCTTAGCACGTACAGTACTTGTTTTTTTTATTATGTGCTTTGAATGTAACTACAGTGTCTAAGGTAATGTAGGCCTAAGATAATGTATTGTAGCATTGCAGTGTATAAATACCTTTCATTTCTCCTTATTGGTTCGTGTCCATGTCGGTACAGATTATTTCAGTAGTGTCTGCTGACTCTGAATTATTTATCATAAAAAAATCAAGCAAAACGTCTTGCTTGGAAATGCACGATTGATATGTTATGTACTGTAACACGGAATTGCAAGAGACTTCGGTGTGACTTAAAATCCAACAAAGGCAAAAAATGAGCTTTGTATTAGTTGTTTAGCATTTCCAAATGATTTAACCCAGCCAGCATTTACAAACAAACACTTTCTCTCTTCTGTCAAACCACCTCTGTGCACAAATGAAAAGTGTTTACTTATTTCAATTAACATTTAGGAGTGGGTATATCAGAAATGGAAGTGATAAAGGGCATGTGTGAAGAAGGAAAAAAAAGGTATAATTTACAATTGGGTGCTGTTACATTTGAGTACTGCATGGATGAGATTTTGACTTCAAGTCCAACAATCTTCAGTGATCTTTTAGTGTGCGCTTGGCTATAAGGGCTGTGAATGGATGCTGTCCGACTGCAAGCCAAATCACACTAGACCGCTCTTGATACAGCAGGCTGAAAGAAAAAAGAAATGAGAATATTCAGTCTTTAAAATAAAGAGGTACACCAGGACACTTGTCAAGAACAAAGGTGTAATTTTGAAGACAGAAACATGGTTAGTTACTTATGATATACTTACCTATGGATTAATTCACTTCAAATTCAGATTCTTTGGCTTAGAGCACACTGCCTATGCTTGAGTGCATCTTCACTGTATTGTGAGTAATGCATCCATTAATACATCAAAACGCATGACTTCTTTATCTTCTATGATATTTGAGTTTCCACACTTACGACCAAAGAGAATGAGTTCATACCACGGTTTTCCTGTGTAGTTGTTTACAGCAAGCCTCGGTTCCTGTCATTGAAACCACCCTTCAAGTCCTCATTTAGCAGCACAGAAACTTGCACAACCATCAAGAATTCGAAGTGGAAAGCAGTTTCAGAGACAGATTATGTTCTTCACAGTTTTAGACAGAGATAAGAATAAGAATATTTTTTATTTTGTTTTTCTGCATTTTTGTATGTATTTTAACCATATATATATATGTACAGTATTTATATTTATTGTGACGAGCATCCCATCACAAAACATATATATATGTAATTAATTTAATTACACTGTTACAAATAACAAGTCAGTGTAACCGCTGCAGCATGCAGGAACGTTTGTTTGTCTGTGGAGTACACAGAAGTGAGAAGAGCACTATACAAATTAATACTGAGCTTGATTTTCACCAAAAAAAATGTGACACTTAACATTAGCTAAGGGCACCAGCATAGAGATATATTATATATGTCATGTTTTTATATTATATATGTCAGAATTTGATGTTTTGGCCCAGGTATGTTTTTTGTTAAGCATCATTAAATTTGTGTGTGCGTGTGTTGATTTATTGATTTATTTTCTTTGTGTGTGCGTGTGTTTTACTCCACCGTTCACTTTTGAGTTGGTGAATATGGTGCATTATCTTTACCTGCGTACAGTTGTACTGTAGTATTAGCGTTTACTTGTGTATGTGACATTTTGCTTTAAATTTCTCTCCTCAGATGTGTCCTGTGTGGCAGAAAACTTGGGCTTGATTGTAGATGATGGTTTTCAGAATCCATACCATAAACATCGAACAGTTCAGCACAGCAAGGTAAAGAACAATAATGTTTTTATCGAATTTCACAAAGGCTTATTGTTTTGTTTGCACCGTGGGATGCTCACAAATGTCCCCTCAATGAAAACAGAGCATGCTAAATAATGTTTTTAATATCTAAAAGGGTTAGGGGATCAAATTATTATGAAACAGTAGGTTTTGTATAATTTAAAACAGTAGAAGAAAATGGAAAAAATACCTAAAAAAAGGTAACAAAATACGTGTGTGTGTGGGTGTTTGTGTACATTTTGAGCAGCAGCTGCATTGTCAAAGCCTGTCTGCCAGTGGTCGTTATCACTTAGTAATTAGCCTCTTCATGGATCTTTGGCCTTCACACTGCTTGCCTATTACTGTCACCAGCACAAGAGCTTGTATTTATGCTGAAGGCTAAAACACAAGAGTTACAGAAACACTCATATTGAACTTGATTAATCTTCACATGCTGGGCTGAAGGATGTTGTAGACCTCTCAGAGATGCATGTTTTCAGTGTCACACGATCCCTCAGAAATCGTTCTAATATGCTGATTTATTATCAAGGCTGTGCTGCTTAATATTTTTTTTGGAACCTGTGATAGATTCTTGAATGAATAAAACGTTAAAAAGAAGAGCATTTATTTTACATAGAAATCCTTTACAACAATATACACAACCATTCAAAAGTTTGGGGTCGGTACGTTTTTTATTCTTTTTTATTTGAAAGGTGTTAAATTGATAAGAAGTGATGACAAATTATATTATATTGTTAGAAAATATTTACATTTTTAATAACTTTTTATTCATCCTAGAATCCTGAAAAAAGTTTGCAGTTTCCAAAAAAAATTTTGGCATCACTACTATGCCAACATTGATAATTCTGATAATAAATCAGCATATTAGAATGATTTCTGAAGGACCGTGTTACACTTTAGACTGGAATTCAGCTTTGCTTTACAGAAAGTAAATTATATTTTAAAGTATATTCAAATAGAAACCCATTATTATAAATGGTACAAATATTTCACTATATTAGTTTTCATAAAAATACTAAAATAAAATACGGATACTAAAAATACTAAAATACGGATAAATGCAGTCTTGATGAACATAAGAAATATCTTTTAAAATATATTACAAATCTTACTGTTTCCAAACTTTTGACTGGTAGTGTACATAATATGCATTTATCTTACCTTATTTGTTTAGCAACTCCCAAACGAGTCATTCAGTGATTCATTTTTTCCCAAACCCCTCTGTTGATTGGTGGATTTCATTAAAAGCATTGTTTTTTAGCTTTTCAATGTTACAAAAGCGGTACCTAGTGCCAACAAATGAATTTGCATTTTCATTCAGACCAACCAAACGATCAAAAAAGATTCAAAAATCTTTAAATGATTACATTTTTAATGATCATTTAAACAGATTTGTTTAATAAATTCTACAGCACTACATCTATCAAACATCGATCTTGTAATTCACACCCTATCAACAATTTTTAATTTTAATCTTACCACCTCATATTTCAAATTGAGTTGCTGCACCACAAGTAGCTGACTAGACATTGACATTACAGGCAGGTGTACCTAATAAAGAAGGAAAGATGTATGGATGTTTTATAGACATGCTGTACAAAGTATTCAGAATCCTAGTTTCCAAATCCACTCATGTTTGTTTATATTTTCATAAAAAGACGGGTTGCTTGAAAAGTGGATTGTCCCATTAAGGTTTTTTTTAGATGTCTGCTTGTTTCTTTAGCTGAACATGGTAAACAAGAGGTTCCCAATCTATAGAGACTTATTTTTCTTTGAGTTGCAAGCCTGCTCCACTCTTGATGTGCAAATGTATTAATTAAAGGCTCATGTTGATGAGCTGCACTGCTCAGTGCTTATTGCCTTCTCGCACCAGAATAAATAACACCGGAAAACTCTGGAAGATGCATGTTTTCAGATGGTCATGAAGTGTTTTTGCTCCAGTTTTTCAGATGGTGAGTCCAATTTCACATGGACACGTGCTCTTCATGTTATGTTGTGATTTTTATATATTACACATTGTAGGAAGTTTTACCGATTTCTTGTTAATGAAGTCTCCTGTCTTGCTTGTGGCTGTGAGAAGCTTCGGTTATCATTGTATAATTGATCTGCTGAGGAGGTGGATTAGACAGGGGGAGGGATCCTTTTTATTGTTTGCAGATGAACAATTGTGAGTCCCTATGTACATAACAGTTCATAATTCTCCTGTATCTGGGTCTGTTTGCACTCGAGTGTATGAATTGCTGAGAGCTTTGAAGAGAGCTTTCTGAAACTCGGAAGTCTATAGGAAACGCATTCTTCCCTTGCTTTGTAATTACTTCTACATATTACATTTCTGTATATTGATTTGAATGTTATATGGCTGCTGTCACTTGACCCTAGATTACTACCTCCATTAGGGTTGAAGAGAGTGTAGTTTATATGATTAAAGTCAGTATGTTTAGCAAAAACTGCAGTGTGATATAATATGTGCTGCAGACGGCATGTGGCTGTGTTTCTATTGTCATTATTTGGTAACACTTAACATAGTGACCAATTCCCACTATTAACTAGTTGCTTATTAGCAAGCCTATTATTAACACATTGGCTGTTTATTCGTGCCTATAAAGCACATGACCATGACCATGTTTTACATCCTTAATCCTACCAATACCTAAAGCTAGCAACTACCTTACTATTGATAAGTAGAAAATTAGGAGTTTATTCAGGCAAAGGTCATAAGAAATTGGTTTGTTAATAGCGACAATTGAGCGATAAAACGATAACGATATGTATCACGATAGGCATGTGATCGATATCAATAAAAAATGTGTTCAATAAAACGTTCGATATTTTTTATTCTTCGTTGGCCCGTGATTGGTCATTCTTCATTTTGAACGAATCTTTAAAGTGACTTTGGAAGAACGAGTCATCTCGGGGAGTGATTCGTTCAGTCGCGCATGTGCATTGTGAAAAGTTCTTACTGGGATTAGTTGACCTGTTTTGAGTCTTTGGATTTGAGTCGTTCATTCATCACTTGAAGTGACAGGCCCATAAGCCAAAAGAACGAACAACTCGAAAGACTCGATAGATGACCTAATCAATTCTCTTTTGGGCTCCGACTGCATTTGATAGGGCAGGGCTTAAAAACGGAAAAAAAATCCATTCGGTTCACTCCGAGCAGAACTGATATTTTAACGTTTCTGTTCTTGCGTTCCGAAAATGGTTTTCTAGAAAAAAATTACCGGTTAATAACGACTGATCAAAATATTGGATGTTGACACTGAATGTGCCTCTGCAGGTTACCGTTATGATTCCAGGCCATTTTGCCCCGCATCCTTCAATTTTACAGCGATTTATTAGACCATTTGTCATTGAAGAAATATTAACGAAATAAAACCATGCTATATTCACTTTCATGAGATTTAAACTATAGCAATAGCACCTAGTTTGTTCAATTAACAAATTTCGTTTTAAAGTAATAATTGAAAGATCTGGCGTCTAACAGCGCACATCTAATTAGGTTAAACATTTAAACTAACATGTGATTTGCTTGCTTTGAACTGTTTTATATCTATAGATTTTGAGCAAGTTGTGATTATTTGAGAAGGCTAAATTATTTAAACATTAGCTGTGATTAGCTGTGTTTTTGTTTTTGTTTCAGTTAAATGTCATTCGCTCTCACGTCAAGTAATACAGCATTGTATTGCTTGTAGTGTGATCAGCGTGTACATACAAGGGTTACTAATGTTAGGAAAAAAACATTTTATTTATACTTTTTAAAAAAATGAACGAGATGACTCGAAAAAAGATTTGTTCATTTTGCTGAACGAGACTCAAATGAACGAGTCTGTAAGATAATCCAAACTTCCCATCAATAGAAAACAGAGTTTGCGAAGCTAGTTTGGTTGCATTAACAAATGCACTCACGTAACCTATCAACATAGGGAGTGATACGCTAACAGCCAATCATGTAACAGTATCACGTTTGGTTGTGCCATATTGTTGTCTCGCGCTGGTCTGCTGGATTCCTCTTCATAAACAGAAAATGAGAGCCACAGCGAGCAAGCAAATAAAAGAGGAAAAGTCTGACCGTAGTCATGCAAATTATGCAAGACCGTTGCCCCCGACAAGACTGGTAATACCACGAACTGCAGTTATTCATGATTAATCATTTGACAGCACTAGTTTAAAACATCATAAACCACTATTTAAAGCATTTCTGTGTAGTGTATTTTGGTCTGAAACTGTGTATAGACCCTTTACTGGCATGCAGGCCTAAAACTATACTCTTCAAACAAAGGTTTGTTTGTTTGTTTCAGTGCTCTCTTGTGCCCGTTTCCTAAATTCCTCTCAGTGTTTTCATCTGCCATAAAGATACAGATCAAGAAATGAATCTTATTCATGGGCAAAGGGGCTTCAGAGAAAGCTATTTAATATCAAGCTTTGAACTAGCTCTGCTTTTAAGTTTACTTCATTAGCAGAAGCATTTGACAAGACATGCTTGAAGTTGGAAAGTCTTGATCGTTCCAAAAAAATATTTCTGGCTGCAAAAACGTACACACACAGCCAAGCAAAGTGTTCTCAAAAGCCGGTTTGAGAGCAACCCCCGTAATTTCCAATTACAAGACCCTCAGTGTTTACGGTTGAACTAGGGGGGATGGGAATGAGTAAGCCAGTCAGTCAGCATATGGCAGTGAGCTGACTAATAATCTGGGCTTATTTAACAGTCCTGTACACAGCAAGAGATTGAGAAGAGATCCGTAGAACAGGAACAACTAACGCTACGAGCTTTGCCCATGGGCCGGGGTCAGCTCCAATGGCAGAGCAGACCAAACGGGATGCCAAGCCATGCATCTACCTCACCTCGCTCATCGAGCTCTGCTTCTGTGAGCACTCGCCGGTCGAGGTTCTCTGGTCCTTCCTTGCCATGTGCTGGTTCTGGCCAGACTGTGTCAAGGAAGGCAAGGATATCTTCCTCAACTCGACTCTTCTCACTGCACACCGGCTGCTCCAGAACAAGCTGGCTCGACTGCTGGAGGATATCGCTGCCTGCATGGCCTGCCAGGATGTAGCAGAAGGATCGGTTTTCATGGTACCTAAAGCTCTTATATTTACACGAATTATGGGGGGTATGCGATTTTAGCCATGAGTTAGTGGTCTGAGACAGATTTTCAAAATCCTAAAAGATTCCTATAGTTTGATCGTTAGTTGACATGTCCACAGAGAGCCGATTACTGGCCGTTGCGATCAAATTTGACCTCAGACGAAATTCTGGCAGTGTCAGAAGTCTTTTGAAGTGTGACTTCTCCTACGATGAACATCAAGCTATCTTCGTTTTTCAAGACAAGCTGTGATCAGAATTAAGGCCTAGATATACTTCAAACCAAATCAAAGAGCAAACTGAAATGACAGCATTTTTAACAAAATCAGCCCAAAACGTTCGTTTTGAGTTTGTTTTGGCAGTTCGATTTGTCTCACCAAAGCAAACTTTTTGGGGAGTTTGTTTTTATTCCTAAACATCTTTGAGCTACTGTACCATTGGTCCGAGGCGGTTATGCAGTTGATGGGTGTGTTCTGAAACTCCACCTTTTTTGATGCACATTTTTTATTTAGCCGAGGTCAGGCAAGAAAACAACATCTCTAAACAAGTCACTAAACATAGCTGAGCAGCCACCGATATATTTGCATCTGCATGATCGCTCGAGGAAAGACTTAAAGAATTCAGTGAAAGCAATTCACTTCTACAAAGAAATTACATTAATTTAAACCCCACCTCCAGCAGCACGAGGTGGCCTTTAATGCTAGACGTTTTTTACTAGACGTTACAGAATTCATCTGATATGTTGCCTTTGCCATGATAAACACCGGCTGTCACACTATTCTTCTTAAATACGCTGGTTTTGCCGCCATTTGTATACTTTTCATGATAACAAACATTTCACCTCTGCGTGCAATGCAGCTCACGGCCACTTAATAATGTGTGGGTTGATGTAAAATCATCAATTAGAATCTTGTTTTTGAGAGTAAAAAAACTACATACACAGACAAAACAAAATGAAATCCTGTGGCTCGTGACAATATATTGAGGGGTAAATACACAAAACGTTCAGTCTATGCAAGAAACTGAACAGCACTTATATAATTTTTCTTACCTCTGATACCGTCAGGCGTCCTGAGCTCATTCACAAGAGCTGGTGCGTGAATTGTGGCGATTAAGAGATTAAAAATTAGTGGTGGGCCATTATCGGCGTTAACGCGCTCTTATCACGCGATAAAAAAAATATCGCCGTTAATCTATTCACAAAGTTGGGTTGGGAGCTGGGTCTGCATTTCTTCACTGCATT
>JAUMHR010000072.1:16873364-16884528 GCA_032361145.1 Enteromius fasciolatus | reverse complement strand
AGTGATTAGCACACCTGATTCTGATCATTTGAATGGGTGAGCGAAAACTTTTGGTAATATAGTGTATATACATATATTTCCTATTTATAATATCAGTGTCTTAATGACTTTTTTTATCTGTGTAACAAAAGTCTGTGCGCCTCAGTGCTCGTTTGAACTCATTACACCCCAGCGACTGTCAAAGCATTATCTTTTGTCTTCCAATAAGTACAGAAACTCTCTCACGACCAATCCATATGTATTTTACAAGGTGGCTAATTTGGTTTAGGGGGGTGAGGTTAGGTCATTTGTACATATTAATATGAACATTGCATACATTTTTGTACAAGTACGGCCGTACAAGTGAGGTCATATGAATTAGCCACCTGATAAAATATGTACGAGCTGTTGTGAGATCAGGCTGGAAACTATGATTCAGTGGCACAGCTTTTAACTTAAACCACTGACCATTTTATGAACCACTGACAACTTAATGTAATAATTTAGAAATGATGATAAATCAATTGTTAATAAAGTATGAAAATACAATTATTACATACATTATAGGTATGCTTGAGAACAAAACATGTATTGGTAAACTGCTGATTAATTCCTATTAACGTTGGAACAATGCTTTATTAAGGATGAATTCACTATTTACTAATGCTTAACTGATGATTCAGTGTGCAGTTATTATAAAGTGTTAACCGTTTATCTGTTTATTCTAAATAAACGCACTTCTCTCTAAGCAGAACTGAGGCAGAGAGATGTGACAGTACCAGGAAAGCAAAACGTTGACTTTCAGAAAGTAGCTATGGATCAAAAAGTTGCTAAATGTGTCACAAGTCTGAAAAGTAGCTTAACCTCAAAGTACATGTATACTAAGACAATGTGAACTCCATGCATCTGATTGGATATTGTGTTCAAACATGTTTGTGATTGGCTCCAGTGCTCAATGCTGCTAAAACACACTGTTTGACACTGTTCACAGAGCGCTGACACACAAATACACGAGTCTATGCTTGTGCGTATACAGTTCATGTTAATTACACTTAAAGGAGTAGTTCACCCAAAAATGAAATTCTGCCATCATTTACTCACCTTTGAAGATAGTTTGTAACCAGGCTGTTTTGGTCACCATTGACTTCCATAGTAGAAAAAAAATATATGTGGGTCAATGGTGACCCAAAACAGCCTGGTTACAAACTTGTTCGGCAGAACAAAGACATTCATACAGATTTGGAAGTACTCGAGGGTGAGTAAATGATGCCAGAATTGTCATTTTTGGGTGAACTGTTCCTTCAATGTCAGTGCATGTATACACACACTGCATATTAAATGCTACCTACATACTGAGGCGTAGTGTTTATTTTTCACTGCAGTGTTTTTGAGGCTACGTAATCTCTGTTTAACTAATGTGTGAGAAGATGTCCTGGGAGCCCCAGTGTTTGCTTTGGGTGGTCCTAAGCTTTCTGTCAGAAGATTGCGGCTTAGCTTACCTATTCCTCCTGCTCTCTCTCTCTCTCCCGGCACACTAAACTGACTTTGAAGCTACTGAAGCACATGGTCTCAAGAGTGGCCCTGCTGTAATTAGTAAACCGAACTGCAGAAGCGATCTGCTGGTTCCTTGTGAGATCCCATTTTCTCTTGCCGCTCTCCGACTCATTTCACACGAACACTCTTTGCAACGTAGTGTGTTCTCTGTCGCTGTATACCGATTGGTGGTTTAAGGGTCTTTGGTAAAAAGGATGCACAAGTTAACATACGTGTAAGGAGAAGGCCGAAGTGCTGAGTTTATAGGTTTCTGCAGCAGCTGGGTGCATGCGCTCTGTTCAATATGGAGTCTGTCTGGCTGGTTTAAAGCCAGAAAAAGGCTTTGGTGTTGTTTTTGTCCCCTGTGGTCACAGATCTGTCCCTGTCAGCTGTTTCACTTGTTCACAGCTCTCTGAGAGCTGAAACCGAGATGCTGCAGCCTTTATTTTGAGACTTCCACTGTAAGCAGTATCGCTGTTTGTATCGATGTACCACTTTAATAAGAATTTGGCTGGGAACCTCACCACTGTAAATGCTGACAGAGCTGGACACAAGATGCACAAGAAGTCGACATTGTCTTACTATTTTCAAACCTAATGCAATGTTTAGGATGTGACGCAGCTATGCTGTAGGGTGTGGATCCAGCATAAATAATGTATTACATATATGGACCATTTCTGTCACAATGAATTTGTGCGTATGTTCCAAGCTGTTCCTCCACAACAGCTAGAAAAAGCTTTCAAATTATTGTTTTCCTAAAATGCACAAACAAAAGGAATGAAGTGCATTTATTGTAGATGCACTAATATATGTGTATATATATAAAATTCACAAAATAAGTTGTGTTAATATGCGTGTGTGTTGGGTTAATTTATTATGTATATATAAACACGCATGCATTTAGCATATATTTTGAAAATATTTACATGTATTGATTTATTTTCATATAATTTATATGATATATAAATATATTCATATATAAACTACATATTTTTCTTAAATATATACATGCTTGTATTTGTATCTGTATAAACATAATACACACAGTACACACGTATATATTATGCAAACAAAAGCTTTAATTTTGTGTTATTTTACAACACAAATATTTTAATATGATTTTTTACTTTAAGTTGCATGTGACAGACGGCAATATACCGGTGTGAACATTTAGAAGTATGAATACTAAAATGTGTTTAATGTCATATTTTACTGAACATTTTGCTGCTTGCTGTTCCTCTGTAATCATTTGTGAAATTGACTACTTTCTTGAGTGAAAATTGTTAATGAAGAAATGTAAACAGAAAATAGCAAATCCTATAGCCTTGTACCTTGATTGATTACTTGACATTATTCAATTATTGTGATGTGTCTCCTGCAGAGTGTGGATACGGTGTGTTCACTGTACCACTCCTTCCAGGAGAGCTCTGGAGGCCTGATGGAGGGCCGGGAACAAATGGGGCCAGAGGCTCCCACGCTCAGGCCCTGTCCACGTCATATGTCTGCCACAGAGAGACTGCGCAAGGTCATCCAGGAATTAGTGGACACAGAGAAATCCTACGTAAAGGTGAGAACTGACTCTGTAATCTCCTATTAACATTGATCGCCATGAGCCCTCGCACGAGTAGACCCTGTACCATACTCTGTCTTCATTAAAACTGAACTCTTTCGCCTATGCATTCGGCTAATATGAGAGTTCAGTTCTAAACCTCAGTTTAATGAAGGACCTATGAGGTGAAAAAGGCTGTTTTGGCAGAACACGTTTGATGGAGAGCTGGAAGAGTCTTCACCGAGTCCCGAAGGACCGCCTATTAATTAACTCCTCTAGCTGCTGAATAGAAACGCCTCCCCTCTCGTCTGTGTTCTGAATAATCCTGAGCCTTGCATACGATCGCTTGCGTGCAGCCAGTTTTAGCCTGCTGATGTTCATGGTGAATCTATAGGTGGCATTAAAACTCTGCTGTAATGGTAACGTGCTCCTGGTGGTTAATAGGTGTCAGGGAGGTGTCCGATTATTCAAGCGCTCTGTGATTTGTTGGAGGGGGTGGCGGTGCCATCCCAGAGTCCTGTGCCGGAGCCATTTGTCCGTGATATGCTGCATCGGCACTGGCAGACTGCTATAAATCAGCCTAATGAGAATATTCAGGTTGATGCACAGACAGCCTAGTGGTGCCATAACATGGCCACAGCACATAGTGCAGGTTTGAGAGCTGTCGGGGAGCGGCTTTGAATTTGAATTCATTTTCAGTTTTGGATGAAACCGTTTTAGTGATGCAAAATCATTGAAAACCAATCTCTGACGGCGCAATTCCCTCAAGGTTAAGCAACACAAGGGAAACATGCCAGCTGTGTGAGTCCTAGCTGGACCGACAATATTGATTTCTCAACTATATCCATATTTGAATTTTGATGAATGGGGATCTCTTAGATCTTTACGCGTTATAGCAGATCATCTTCCTCTTTATTGCTTGTTGAAGCATGAAATAAACACACATGAACATCAGAAGAAAACCCTTCACTGCTCAAAACTTGCGTTACTGTTCTTGCAGAGGTAGAATTGCACCACTTTATAGTCTTTGTTCACAGCATACACTGCTCTGTCAGGTTCAGGAATCAGTCCTCCGTAAATGCGCTGTACACGCTCTAATATTTGTGTTCAGCTGTTCAGAACACTGATTCCTAGTCGCGTCCTGTTTTGTGCGCAACAATATATCAATGTTTGAGTGTGTGAACTCTTTCGTTCACAAACGTGTGTGCTGCATCTGCGGACACCATTAAAGCTTCAAAAACATGCTCCGAACACAAAGACTGCAGCAAAAGGTTCTAAGCATGCATTTTCATGCGGAAGACAAAAACATGCATTGTGTTGGGCTCGGTAAAATATACATTTAAGTTGGAGAATGAACTGGAGAAAGTACTGTCGGTTTATAAATGTAATTCACTTCAGAATTCACTGCAGGGGCGTAGCACCAAATTCTGGGCCCTATGCACAAGCAGTGGCCATGGGCCCCCGTAAGCTCGAGGTCCACAACTACCTACGACACCATTTAATACATCAATCAACTGATGCATTTACCCAAAATATTAGCATTTACATTCATTAACAACATTTATTGTGATCTTAAAATTATATTTAAAGGAAAATAAAATTTCACTCCTCAATGGCCCTCCCCCTGCTTGGGGCTCCCCTAACGCCCCTGGATGTATGGTTTAATATGAAACTTAACTATTCAAAATAAATCTTTTTAAAAGGCCTTTTAAAATCAACAAGACATTTGTATATATATTGAAAAATACAAGAGGGTTCATACATTTTTATGTAGTACTGCCCTGCTATTAATGAAACTGAATTGTGTATTATTTGGTCTTATCAATAGTTTAGTGCAGGTACAACCTCCTCTATGCTTTCAGTTTAGTGTTTTACATTTGAATTACCTTGCGTGTTTTGGTTTTCTGACCTTGAGTAAGGATACTGTAGTATTACTCAAAAAAAAAAAAAAACAATTCTGGAGATGCTCATGCTAAGAGAGCTAATGATGTCATTTTTTGATCCGTTTCTTCTATACAGGACCTCAACTGCCTGTTTGAGATTTACCTGAAGCCTCTGCAAAAGGAGACCTTTCTCACCCAAGACGAGGTAAAGCAAACCCAGTACTGGAGCCGGTTTCAGGGGAACGGTGTTGGATTGAGTTGTCACAGACTGCACAGTCATTCATTGCAGTGATACATCTTGGGTCATTTGCCACAAGCTTGCTTGTCCCCACTAATGTGACTGATGCTAAAGACTTGAACATTCAACTTGCCAGCTTTCAGACTGAACTAGAAATGACCCTGACATGACTCAGGATATCCCTGAGGAAAGATCAGTCAATATGTGCTGAAGAGTAGGCCATATTAAAGCCCCCTTAATGAACACTAGAGCATGCCCTTGCACAAATTAGACAAGGACTAAACATAAAATGGCTTTACCGCTGCCTCTTAAGTTACTAGTGACAATTTGAGTGGCAATAAAAGCCAGCGATAGAAGAAGCAAGTACAACTAAAATGAAATCTGCAGATTTAAACCCATTTCCTGTGAAGTACTAAGTTGTACCCTGCGATGTCATTTTCAATCACATAATAAAGTTGTGGCTTGGGTGCCTTTTTTGTGTTTCATACATGTTTTTGGTTTAATGTTTGTGGATTTTCTGTGCCCAGATGGAAAGTCTATTTGGCAGCCTTCCAGAGATGCTGGAGTTCCAGAAAGTTTTCCTGCAGACTCTTGAGGAGAAGATTAGCTCCTTTCCCAACTTTAACATGCTTGAGACCCCTGTGCAATTCAAGGTGGGCATGCCAAATGCATTCATTTCTTATCTGTAATGCACAGCATTTTAGTAGAATAACTTTGCCTTTTTTCCAATTGTTTTTTATGGAGTAGCTCACCCCAATAATTTAAATTCTTTTATCATTTTACATTTACACGTTTTTTGACCTACAAAAGGATAGGTTATGATTTCAGAACAGGGTTTAACTAAAACTACTAAACATTTTTCATTGAAAAAAAACTGGTAACACAGTATTTCACCAACAGTAACCAATAAACTTGAGTTGAAGCAGTCTTTTTCAACAGCTAAAAAACTGGGACAGCTTTGTAAAGAGCAGCTCGAGCTGTGAAATATCTCCTTTTGTGCTAACCCATGGAAAAAAATCAAACAGGTCTGAATCACACAAAGAATTGATGAAGTGTATGTTTCAAATTTATATCGCTGAGCGAACAGTTCATTGAAGGGAATCAGACTCAAATGAAAAACCTCATACTCAGATGAAACTCCTTTGTGCCAAGCTCGCTTCTCATCTCACGATGTATCATTGCTGTCTTTTGTTCCTCATACAGAAGCTGCTCTTCTCATTGGGTGGTTCGTTTTTGTATTACGCAGAGCACTTCAAACTTTACAGTGGCTTTTGTGCCAACCACATTAAAGTGCAGAAGGTTCTGGAACGAGGTACAACACATTACACCTCAATCACATCATCTTTGAGCAATAGAGAAATAGTTTATTACATGTCACATAACCGAACCAATTTAATGTCTGTTATTCTGTATGGGTGCTTCTGAAATGTGTAAAGCCGGAGCCGTTGTTGGTTTATCTTTTCATTATTTTCTGCAGAGTATTAGTGATTAGTGACTATAAATGTTGAATATAATTTATGTGCGAAACATTAGCCTGGTTTGCCTTCTTGGGCAAACTGCCCAGTTAGAAATGAATGAGAGGCTGCCCTGCCCACATTTAAACTGTACCTCGGCCTCCTTTTTAATTCATCCCATTACAAGAGGAGAGCAATCCTCAGAAACTGCTCTTTGAGGGCTATAAGAAACAGCACGCTCTGTTTAACCACTGCGGCGGGAAGGACGCTTGCACTGCAGATGCAACAACAGGAGTATGTGTAGCAGTCTGTCAGCGGTGCTTGTAATTATATATCCTCACACACTGCTTCTGTTGTGCCAAGGTTTCCGTTTGCAAAGCGCGAACGACTTTTTGTGTCGACTTGTTAATTGCCTGCCAATTGCTCCCTGAAGTGTCAATCCATTTGGGGCGAGGAGTGCCTCAATTACTGCTCTAATAGCTCCTCTTGATTTGAACGACAATGCGAGTGATACATTTATCATTCTGCGTGCTGTAGAGGTGGTGAACTCCCCTCACGAACTCCTGCCAAAACACTTGTTCGGTGCCAACTCGAGCCTCGATACTCACCTTGGTGTTGTTCATTGTCTGCAGTGTTGCGTTTATACTGCAGTGGTTCTAACGAGGTGTCAGAGAGCCTGTGCTGCCTCCTTGTGGATGGATTTTGTGCCCTGTGTGCTTGCCTAAAGCCATTTACCTGCAGCGGCCATTAAGAATGTGTTATTGCTAGCTCGGTGGGTGGTGCTGGCATTTATGATTACCTTGTGTCTGCAGCTAAAACGGATCGATCGTTTAAGGAGTTCCTCGATGCAAAGAATCCAACCAAGCAGCACTCGACCACACTAGAGTCCTACCTAATCAAACCGGTGCAAAGAGTCCTGAAATACCCCCTGCTGCTGCGCGAGCTGGTGTCTTTAACAGACACGGACAGTGAGGAACACTATCACCTCACAGGTACACACAAGCACACAGCAGGGCTCTGGATGTCTAGTTTTGTGTTGGTCATTGATTATTTTAAGTGGTTTTAATACCTGTGTACGTACATGTGTAGTATGTAACCTCAGTGTAAGTACATAGTATCTATAGCTCTAATAAGAACAAATGTGTAACAGGACACTGGTAACCAAATGATTTGGTAATGAAAGTACAAATACTAATAGCACTTTTTGGGGTAACACTTTATTTTAAGGTGTCATAATACAGAGTATAGTTATGTAATTAGTAGTAGCCATTGTACTTACATTAAATGAAATGTACTTACCATGAAACTAAGTTAAGGAACAGCTTGTAATTATGTAGATGTAATAGGCAGCTACTGTTACACATATGTTACAGATATAGTCTGTTACACAGCGAAGTATGATTTTGATACACTTTATTTTCAGTAGCTTATGCCTGGTTAATATTCTATTAGATGTATTTAGGTTGTGTACTAATGGGTTAAATCAAACTAAGGTGCAGCTAGATAAAGCTGTAAGTACAGTATAGATAAACATGAAGTACAATCTAAAAAGGTACGAAATCCCTGAGCTGTTCATTTACATATTATGAAAGCAACACAACATTTATTGTGTTCCGCAGAAAGGTTTGAGTTGCATGAGGAAAAATGTCCTTTTTATGCGAGCTAAACAGATGCATTACAGGATTATTATTAGTAAGGTCTGATAAGTCCAGTTTGAGTTCACACAGTAATTTTGACTGCAATATGACAGCTATTTTTAAAACTCAAAGCCCAGAATGAGTTATTTTAAGACACGGTATTTTTTTCTTATTACAGAGGCACTTAAAGAAATGGAAAAAGTTGCAAGCCACATAAATGAAATGCAAAAGATCTATGAAGACTATGGTGCGGTATTTGACCAGCTGGTAGCAGAGCAAAGTGGCACTGAGAAAGAGGTACAGCTGCACACAGAATCTGAACGCATCAGGGTAATCCCTGGATTTAACAGGACGTTCAATCATCATCTCTTTTCTGTCTCAGGTCACAGAGATTTCTATGGGACAGTTCCTCTTACATTCCTCAGTGATGTGGCTCAACCCGTTCCCATCGCTGGGCCGTATGAAAAAGGACCCAGAGCTGAATGTTTTTGGTGAGGCTCTGGTCTTTTCCCATGGTCTTTATTTTTATATAAAGCTTATTTCCCATGAAACCATATTCTTATTTTTCATGTGCCAAAATTAATGTTTTATATCTTAAAAGATTAAATAAATAATGCAAATATGAAGGTTTATTTTGTCACGCAACACTCTTCTTCAACTTCGCACAGAGCTTTTTATAGATCTGTGAAAGTATGTTGGGCTTGTTTCAGATATATTGGCAGCGGTTCTGCAGAAACAAAGCATTCTGTCGTTTTCTAAATTTAACATATCTGCTTGACTCATAGTCTCTGATTTGTCTTAGTTTTTAAGAGAGCGGTGATACTGCTGTACAGGGAGAATAACAAAGTGAGAAAAAAGATGGTAAGTCCTGTTTTCACATTCTGTCTAATTGCTTTGCAGTTGCTTAATGGGGTTACTCATTATTATTATTATATATATATGTTATCTTATCATTTCGTTTTTTCCCCGCATTACATCAAATTTGGTCACCCATGTGGTAACACATTCATCCATAAACATCCAAATTTTGGAACAAAATGGGTCATTTTGATAGTCCACTAGACATTCTACTAACTATAAGTAACTTTGTAACCACATGTCAACTAGTTCTCATTATTGTGCAGCTACATGTCTACTATCTCAGAGTTAGACTGTTAGGGCAGGTTTAGGGTTAGAAGAAGTTGACATATGTGACCCTGGACCACAAAACCAGTCATAAGATAAAATTTTACAAAACCGAGATGTATAAATCACATGAAAGCTCAATAAATAAGCTTTCTATTGATACATGGTTTGTTAGGATAGGACAATATTTGGCCGAGATACATCTATTTGAAAATCTGGAATCGGAGTCGTCCAAATGAATATCTTATCAATGCATTTTACTAATCAAAAATGACATTTTGATATGTTTACAATAGGAATTCTTCAAAAAATCTACATGGAACATGATCTTTAATTAATTTCCCAATGATTTTTGGCATAAAAAAAAAAATCTATAATTTTGACCCATGCAATGTATTTTTGGATTTTGCTACAAATAAACCCCAGCGACTTAAGACTGATTTTGTGGTCCAAGGTCACATATACTTGTAAGTTTCTGATAGATAGTCAGTATGTCAGGGGTCCTGGAGGGCCGGTGTCCTGCAGAGTTTAGCTCCAGCCCTAATCAAACACACCTGAAGCAGCTAATCAAGCTCTTAATAGGTATACTTGAAGCTTCCAGGCAGCCGTGTTAATGCAGGTTAGAGCTAACCTCTGCAGGACACCGGCCTTCCAGGACCGAACTTGGTGACCCCTATGTAGCGTTTAGTGTGTAGTATGTAGTGTTTTGTAGACTCATCAAAAAATAGACATGTTTGTTGACATGTAGCTGTTTTTACAGATTACTTTTCAGAAGTCACCATTACATTTACATAATACAGTTTTAATATTTTAGATATAAATACAAAACGAGTCTTATGTCATGCTTTTGTTTGCCAGCCAACTTCAAAATCAGCCCACGGAGAGCAGGATCCATTCAAGTTTCGCTGGCTCGTTCCCCTGTCAGCACTACAGGTCAGACTGGGCAATGCAGCAGGTAAGAGCCACATCTGGCTTTGTGTGATGATCACACATTTATAATTTCCACATGTACAAATAATCAACCTTTTGTCTGAAGACACAGACTGCATCTGGGAGCTGATCCACACCAAATCACAAAAAGAGGGCAGGCCTGAGACGCTGTTCCAGTTGTGTAGCAGGTTGGAATTGCCTAATTTCAACTTGGTGTCCCATTTTATTCCATACGGAGCTTAACATTTCACATTTCTCATTTGCAGCACCCCGGAATGCAAAGTGAATATCATCAAGGTGATTCGCTCCATCCTGCGGGAGAACTTGCGTCGAAACATGCAAAGACATGAGCAACAGCCTGAGAGAACCTGTAAAAAGCGACTAACTCCCCTTCGAAAAACTCTGCCAAATTCTGCTAAGATAGGTCAGTGTGACCTCCCCTTTACTTACATCGGAAGTGGCCAACATTGTGATGCATTGGAAGTGTTGATGCGTTTTTATTGGTTAAAAAAAAAAGAAACGGCTACATCACAAGCTGGCTTTGAATGTCAGAACCTTTTAAAATGTGTAACAAAGGACATAGCAATCAATTCCCTCTAAAGTGCCAGGACAGAGTAGCTGTGCAGCAAGGTAAGAAACACTGCATTGCAACTCTTGACAGACATGGTAACACTTTATTTTAAGCAGAGATGTATAAAGTACTAGAGACCCAGACTTGAGTAAAAGTACAAGTACTCTATCAAAAAATGACTTGAGTACAAGTAGAAGTGCTCTTTAAGCACCATACTTAAGTGGAAGTACTAAAGTATTCAAAAAATTTTGTACTTAAGTATTGC
>JAUMHR010000072.1:16861294-16873264 GCA_032361145.1 Enteromius fasciolatus | reverse complement strand
AAAAACAATACTCCAGTAGAGTACAGATACGGCCTTTTAGTACTTAAGTACAGTAGTGAAGTAGTTCTACTTCGTTATCTCTGATTTTAAGGTGTCCATTAGACAGAGTAATAACCTTGTAAGTACTTAGTAGTAGCCGTTGTACTTAGATAAAGCTAAATGTACTTACAGTACCACTAACCGTTTGTAATTATGTAGTTGTAACAGGCTGCTACTGCTACTTTTATAACCAAAAGTATTATAAAATATATATAAAATTACAAACTGTAATTACAGGTTGTTCCATAACTTAGTTGCATGAAAATATTTTATGTAAGTGCAATGGCTTCTACTACTGTAAGTACCTAATTAGATAATTACTCGTGTATTATGACACCCTAAAATAAAGTGTCACCACAGACACTAACCAGACATCAACAATATGACGTTTTTTACAAAAAACGATAAATGTCATTTAAAAAAAATGTCATGCATTATTCTCCAAGTATAGCACTATCTGAACCCTAAACACATTTTGTCAAAAAAAAAAAAAAAAGATTTCTCTTACTGCAAAAGCAGACAAGCACCCTTGTTATTTTTGAACAGAAGACGCCAAGTCCGTTTTAGTGAATCGGCGTGCTGTATTGAGGTCAGGCTAATTTCACTTTGAAAGGACGCGCTAGCTGAGAAGAGTTTCATGAAAGCGGACTAAAAGTGGTCAAGGATGGATAATGTCGATAAACTTGATGAATCTGTGTAAAACTGTAACATTTTCACTGAACCTTGCAATAGCAGCACAGTGCAACCCTGAGAAAAAAGCTCTGTGTATTGGGTGTAATCACATCCATACATTCTATAATCAACATTTGTCAGGCATCTGCATTGTCATCTGAGGAGATTACATAAATAATGTTTTTTGGAGTTGTTTGGAGATTGGAAAAACGACATACGACAGTGATAAGAATAAGAAAACATAACTTGCTTAAAGGTTGTGAGTCAGAAGCGCCAGACTGTTCTTCTCTTTGGTTGTGAAACTTGGAGCTTGCAAACACTCGCATCAAACGAGATCTCAACATTCATTACTGCGTTCATGTGTGCCCTACAGGTTCTTCTCGACCCTTTTTACTCTCCAAGCAGCCTTCCAGCTCCAACAACGATCCCCTGAGGCTGCCTCTACCAGACTCCGATTCAGCCAGTGTGAGCAGTGGGACCACCAGCAGTGCCAGCGCTCACCAGGATCATTCGTCTCACCCGCAGCTCAGAGAGTCCAACATCATCAGTGACGAGGACAACGAGACCAACAACCAGGAGTGGAGAGACCATCCCAGTGCCATCGAGGCCCAGTTCTGCCAGCTCCGGCTGACAGAGGAGGAGGTGCCTGCTCCCCATGTGCTTCCAGAGAGTGGAGAAGTGGACACCCCAGAAAGGCAGTCTTCTATAAAGCGAGCTCACTTCAGCGCGGTAAAACACAAGCCTGGCAGAGGCACGAGTAGCTTCAGATGCAGCCAGGCGGCCCTACTGAACATGCGTCGACATAGCCACTCTTTGGACAGCCAGACTGAGACGATGGCGAATAGCGTGGACCTTAACTCACTACTGGAGAAGGAGTTCAGCGTGCAGAGCCTGACCTCTGTCGTCAATGAGGACTTCTTCTATGACAACACAGCAGGGGCTAAAAACGTGACCACTTCATAGTGTGTGTCACCTGGCCACCACAGAACAAAGCGTAGCATGGTTTCAGAGCCTATATGCTTGACTTAATCCCATGCAGCCTTTCTAAAGTTATCAGCCAATTCAGTGATGCAACGGAGGCCAGACGATTCATTAGCACCTTCTGTGGAACCACAGTTTGACAGATATTCATTTAAAGTGGTGTTAAGTGTTTCGTGATTCTCCACGATCCACAGGACTAATTCACTGAACTGGCCACGTTGCAACCAAATTACTTGCCTTCGCTCTTTTTACATGGCATCCTGATGCAAAACTAAGGCCAGTCTGCTCTCCCACACACACGTTGTAGGAGCTATCCAGCTGGGAGAACTGAATTCTGTCTGGTTTTTAAGTTTTGCCTTGTGTTTTGGACACTACACATGTTTTTTGCTTTAAATCTAAACATTGCTTCTATTTTTGTCATGGGTTTGCTTTGTATAAACTATTTAATTTATTAGCAAGCTTCTTTTTATATTTCTTTTTAACAGTATTCCAAAAATGTTGGGTTAAGACTTTGGCAGGAGATCTCAGCTCCTCATACTTCTGTTACAAAAACACAGTCAGTTGTTAACAATCAATCAGGACTTTAAATGTGCTATGCTGAAAATGTACCTCTGAATTAAAGCCTGCAGTTGTCCTTTTTTAAAATGTTTAAATGTGTAAATAGTATTTTTTTCCCCGATGGATTTCAGTAACTTAATTTTAAGAGTATACATACTTTTGACACTTCACAGCAAAAACTGTAATAAAAAGGTGTCTGATTACATTGCTGGATTTTATTTTTTCCTAATGATTACCTGATTTCTGCAACAAAAAATGCATGTATAAAAGAATAGTTCACCCAAAAATGAAATTTCTGTCATAATTTACTCACACCAACACAAAGGAAGATATGTTGAAGTTTGTAACCAGGCTGTCTTGGTCACAATTGACTTCCATAGTAGGAAAAAAAATACTATGGAAGTCAGTGGTGACCGAAAACAGCCTGGTTACAAACTGTCTTTAAATATCTTCCTTTGTGTGAAGGCAGAACAAAGAAATTCATACAGGTTTGGAGACGGAGTAAATGACAGAATTCTCATTTTTGGGTGAACTATTTCTTTAAGTGACAGACGACTGAATCACACTTTCAGCATTGGATTTGAACAATATGAAGACAAGAGACACATCTTAGGGACACAAAGAACTCAAATCCTATTAACACACATTGAAAGGCCTAGGAGAAAAACTATTTTATTCATTAAAGTCAAATTATTTTTAGGTAACAATACCAAACTTTTGTTTCTCTGAGAGATGGTTGTCAGCCTCTAGCATTCCCAAAGATGTTTTATGAGATGACAGGTTTTCTGGGAAACCCTCTCTCTTCTTCAGTTCAATAGATAGATGGTGACTAGGAACTATCTTAATTGATGTCATTTTTTGTTTCTTTCCTACCTGCAAAGCAGCTTTATGTGATAAAAATTCACATTTTTCTCAAAGTATATCTCCCCTAAATTCAATTTGATCCCCCTGCACTTTCTTCGCCATCATCGAGTGCTTAAATGCCACACTCAATGTGTTTTTTGTCAGCTGACGCTTCATTTACCTCACTGCTGGCTAGTCCTCTACAAACAACAACCATCCAAGAGAGAAGAAAAAAGAGAAAAATTCATGCCAGCCAATGAAACGGTCACCATTAAAACAGAGTCCGTTGCATTAGTGGTTGTCGTTAATACCTTCCTCCTTTTGAAGGTTAAGAACTTTACGTTTGCTGCCCAGTTGTCTCTTTGCCTGACGCTTGAGTCTGAGTTCTTCTCTGAAGTCATAGTCAATGAGGCCATGGTTCTCCTCGCAAAGCTTACTGTAGGCGTCTGCTAAAGCCCTGAATGCAGAAATAGAGATCTCTGTGGGCCGCAGTGTGGGATCCACATCAGCACTGCTCAGCAACTCTTCCGTCAGTTCTTGACGCTGAGACTCTGGGAACAGCATTCTGCAGCAAAGGAAAAAAAACAGTCATCACACGCTGACACCACGAGTTAACGTACCAAACTAGAGAAGAGGCATGCAAGTGACGTTATATGGTCTGTGTGGATGTTCGCTTAGCGCTTGTCAAGCTAGAAAATGCGCTTCATGTTGCTGGTGGAATTACAGATGTTCTCCCTCACTTCAGTGACACTAATTGTCGAGCTTCTTTCTAAACTCTAGCTCGTAAAGGGCCAACTTCCTGCGGCACTGAGCTCCAACCAGCCCCAACACACCTGCCTGGAAGTTTCCAGTAACCCCAAACGCCTTGAATCGCTTCAAATTCATGTGTGTTTGATTACGATGAAAGACCATGGCCTTTCAGGAGCGGGACTGGAATTATTTCATTGTGTGTATGTAAGGTTTTGCTGGATGAACACTTAACACTGATTGTTCTTCATATCTCTGTATCCACTCTGACTAAAATCCAGGAGAATAGAGGTAAAGAGATAGGAAAAGTAGTTTGCAGAATGCTTACTCGAGTCCTCTGCGGCAATGCTTCCTCCGGAACTGGAAGGCGTTCTTGACAACCTTCTCGACCAGCTTGAAGGGCTGCTGGATCTGGGGCTGAGCCAGCGGAGTGAAGTGCACCACCCCCACATCCACCTACGCACACCGCGGGGTGACGAGATGAAAACACACACACACACACAGACAACAGTGTTACAGTCAGACCTGGAGACCATTTTCACAAGCTACTCCCACTCGAGTGAGGGGGAGAAACGGAATGGAAACTAGCACGGGAGAGAGCTATGAGAGAAGAAAAGCAGGAGGCGGTGGGTGACGCTGCACGATGACAAGCCAGTTCCGGTTGCTACAGTGACACCTGTTTGAAGGAGCATCAAAACAAGCCTCTTCAAATGTGAATAGTAAGTCTATTGTTACACTGTTGCTTCCTAAATGTTCTTATAGAGTCTAGTGATGACGTGAGGGATGCTTCCCTGGTTCGGCAGTAAAGGACGGTGCTTCTTTTCATTATGCAAAATCGACACAGACGTCTGCTGTGCTCAACAAAAACCTTGTGCAATTGTAGAGGGAGGCGTCATTTCGGTAGCTCCAGAACCAGTTACCGACCTGTAGCAGAATTCATTGTTTATCTGTATTTATCCAGAGTGTGGATACCGGACTTAACCGGTTGAGTAAAAGCTAAACATCTATAGGGGATATATTTAGTAGCATTAAATTCTAGAAATGTGCTGGTGGTACGCCCCCAGAATGGAGACGTGTGATGAAGATAATGAAGATAAAATGCCCATTGATTTGCCCTGCATTTCAGCGGCATGCCTTACTGCGAGGTAAACCCATCTGGTTGTGTTGCAGTGGTGCAGGACTCTTGGCTTCCCAGGCTTTGGCTAGATTCTTCCACTTGGGCTCATTTTAAATAAAATATGAGCAGGCTGCAAAGCTTTGAAGAGCCCTTCCGGTGTTTAGGGCTACAAAACAGCATTGCGCTGGAGATGTGACGAGAGCTTTCAGAAAGCATCGACTCATCTGCCTCAGCTATGCAGAAGGAGAACCAACATTCAAGAAATCAATTTGGCCACCTGTCATTTACCCAGCTTGGGATGCTGGTTTTAGAACGAGACACTTCATCCTTTCCCTCTGCGAAGGCGTCTGAAATTTTAACCAGGTAGATTCAAAATCCATAAGAAATCATTTACAGCTCACGATTTAGAAGCAACTGCATAGTTACATATGCTTATACTACAGGGGGTGGGGACATTGAATGCTCGAATCTGATTGGCTGTGTGGAATTATTTTCAGGGAACCGCGTGGCAAACGTAGTCCCAGGCAGCTCTTTGACTGCATTATAGTTCAATATCACTTCAGCAAATTATTTCTTGGTTTTGGAGTTTTGCTTCCTTGCCGCTGTTGCCTCTGGCTTGCTTAGTTGGGGACACCTGATTTCTAGTGATTATCATCGTCTTGACTACAGAGACCGTCTCTGCATTTAATAAATAAATAGTTTAATCTGGTCATTATACATTACCATCACTCTTTTCTCCTACTTGATAATGTTCAGTGCTTTGCTACAATCTGTATTGTTAAAAGCGCTATAGAAATAAAAGTGATTGACTGATTGATTGAAAGGCCTTAAAATAACCCAAACCCATAACGACACTGGCCAAACAAATAATCCTACAATCAAAAAAAATGATTCACTGGATGAACTCAATTTAATTGAAGGCAGGATTTCCATCCAACAAATATGTGTAACCCCAACAAAACAAATGAATGCAATGGAATTTAATTAAGTTGGGTCAATTCAATTTGATCAAATATAGTTTTAATGAAATTGATACATTTTATGCTTGTTGAACTAAAATTAATAGACAATTAAAATAAATTAATAGAAAGACATCCTTTTACACTGAAAAAAATATTTTTTGATTGGTTTTTGATGGTTTGATTAACTTAACTTTAGGCATTAGCCAACCTGTTATGCATAACATAAGATGGTTTTGATATTTCCATGGCATGCCCAGAGTATTTTTATTATTATTATTAAAATAGCGATTTGATTCATGTTATCAGGCCCCTAAGCACATGCTCTACACTCTACCACACTGGTAACCCCCCAAAACACCAACATACCAGAAGGTCTTTAAAAATACAAACATACTGTAAAAGAGCATTAAACATGAACAAGTCTCCCAATTTTATCATCTTAATAAAAAATGCCTAAAATAACAACTTATTTCAAGATTTTCTTTCCTTATCTAGCCCTGTGCAAAGCATGATGGGAAGAGGAAACAAAACAGAACGGTTTCAAGTCGGTTTAACACAATGCAGTTGATTAAAAAGGGAACCAAACAAAATAGTGTTCAATGAAATTTGAGTGTACTCACTTGAGTGTTTTAAGTACAAAAACTGGACGAGGTGGGTTTTTTTTCTAATAATTCAACGACCCGTTGTCGATTACTCCTTACACAATTATTCCCCGCTTAAAAAGTTATTTTAATCCTGGTAATAATGCAGTACACAAATTCCCTACACACACCTACGTACATAAATGGGTCAATTTCAGCAAATACTGTCATTAATAACCTTCACAAATTACATGTACAACTCTACACAGCACCACTACGCACTACGTTTGCTCCCTACTGTACTGTATATGGTCCCTTCCTCATTTGCACCTGAGTGCAAGTGCTCCCTTAATACAAAGGGTGTGAATTTTAATTTGTGGTTTCTAATGGAGAATGATCAAATTGAGGTGGCAGTCCCTCAGGGCTATCTGAGTAACCATTATTTCCTTTACATAACTGCCAGTGAAAGAACAGAGTACGCGGCTGGAAATGCATACAGTGAGGGAAAATAGTCCCACAATGAGTATGGATACATTAATCATGACAGCACTTTCAAAAGACAACCGCTCTTACTTCAGCTCAGATGAGGAAGCCGAAAGAGAGAATGTAACCAGCGCAAGCTGACAGGGCTTTTGCCAGTGAGGCTTGTTTTTACTGTAGGGATGACTCGTCCTACGCTTTACGAACAGCCCAGGGCATTGATGGGAAGCAAAGGATCTACTGATGTGCTTGGAGAAACAGATATGAATTGGTTCTCATGGAGACTCTCTCCAGCCAACTATATGAGACAATACAGGCTTCCTGGAAACACAAGACCGAAATAAGAGGGCTAAATGAACAGTGGCCCCATGTTTAAGAACTTCACGAATGCTAGATCAGTCAAAAGCATTCCTATTTTATTGAACGATAAAGTCACAGAAAAAGCACAGAGGCAATAAATCAAGGTAGTGTGGAAACCCATGCACTTCTCTCTTGCACAGCAGAAAGTAATTTCCATTTATTATCATGAATTTAAACAGCCATTTCTGTAGCAGTTGCAATAAGACCATTTTGACATCTGCATTACAGGCAAACCGCTACGGCGGGGAAATGAAATGTCTCCATCAGCAACTCTGAATAACAAATGGATCTCATCCTAAACAATAATAAAAAATAAAGCGCACGGGGCAAATAGGAAAAAGAAACACACCCCCATCCCGTCTGAAATGACAATTTCGATGTCCATCTCAAGCCTTTGCACATGATAGCTAGAGGGTGATAAAATCAAGGCACCATGCATATAATTGCTTTCTGTGCCTTCACACGTCAGTTCCCGACACACACACATTCCCTACATGTTAGCGGCACCCCTTACACATTGTTTACACATTTTTGATATTTATTTTCCTGCACAATCCAAGCAGCAGCACTTGAGGACACACAAACCAGCACCAGCATTTTAAACCCCACTACGGTCCAAACGCATTCAAATGAAGATCCTCTCCATGAGACACAAGCAAGGCTACTCAGCTTTACCTGTGTGAAAGTATTGATTTAGACTTACGGCTCTAATTTAGATTTTTTTTCCGCTTGTAAAGACAGACTGACATATAGATAGGTTCGGTTTTGTCCTTCTTTGCCCTCTTTGTCATTACTAAACCAATGCCATAGAGCCACTCCCACCCTGCAGCGAGGAGAGGACGGATGGAGGACGGCAGGGGTGGGGGGTGTAGGGGTTTATAGGGGCAGCAGCTGTGAGTTCATCCTCCTGCAGAGTGAATGTTCCTGCTCAGTGGCTAGTCATATTATGATTAGGGCGATAGTGGTGCATTGCCACTTTAGTGAAACTTCTTTAACAGCAGGTGAAAGGGCCATGCCAACATTCAATGAGTCTACTACAAAATGCTATGGGTAGTTGATGAATCAATGTGTACTATGGCATGACGTAAAAATAAAAATAAAAGAAAGGAAAAAAATTAAGAATGAAGATATTTTTTTTATCCTCATGTTATTGGTATGTTAAGTTTTTGTCTATGTTTGTGCTATGACACTACAGAACATTCTAGAACATTCATTTTTATTTGTGTATATATATTATTTGCCTATGTTTTTTGTTTTAAGTCTAAATATCTGCCTGGTAGAACAAGAAGACAGACTTAATGCTTCTCTAATAAATGTAATCATTTTATGATATTTCAAATCATTTTAGGGATATTTATTTCTTCTTCCTTCTTTTCTACCGGAAACAAAGATGTTCAATAAGAATATGATTCCCCCCGTTAAATTCATATAGCCTACTTAAAATCCAAAACATTTAATATATGCAGCTTAAATCAGATTAAAAAAAACCTCTTTTAAAATGAACGAGTTAAACATTTATTTACTGAGGGGGGGAATGGATAAATGAAAGCATTCTAAATCGAATCAAATAGCTAAACAAGGACATTAGATCGTAGACGGGTCTTAAATCGTCGTGCCGTGAGAGCATGCGGAGCAAACAACAGACTTTCATGCGCGTGAAGTTGAGAGATCGCTGCTGCGTGACGTAGAGCATCATTCGTGCAGCTTTGAAAACAGCATCGTCGCTCCATCACTGATGTCCTCTAACACACCGCTGCTGCTGCCGGAGACACGGATAACATGAACGGATCGCCAGCGACACAACTACGGGCGTTTATACTCTGTTTATGTATTTAGCAGCGTGTGTACGTGTGTGTGTGTGTGTGTGCTCGGAAACCTGACGCGTCATAGCTCGCTCTGCACCAGCCGAGGTAAGGACAGGATTTCTGCATTCCGCTCCGTATTAGAAACACACCGTTCAGCCTGCACTATGAGTCATAACATACAAGATTTCTGTTACTGCCTTGATAAAAACAAAGGGGAAGTTGTGCGCTCGTGCGTCTGAAACGATACTTTATTTCCGTTACCTGACCGCACGGAAAACGGAATCAGACTTCAGTTATCAGACATGGCAACAATGCCTGCACTAACAACTCCGTTCTCCAGCAGAGCTGTGGGTATGAGGCACGGCGGCTGTAAAAGCACAGTTAGGAACCTGCTTCCTCCTCATCCTGTGTGCACACTTCTCTTTGTTCCCAGCGCGCTGGGGGAGGAGGACACTCGTTTAATTCTCTCACTTATTTCCTCAGGCAGGCGGCGGTGCTGAGGAGACTCTGCCGACGCAGTTGCAGCCGAAGGAGAGGGGACGAGGCAAGCTCGTGTGAATGTTGGGCGAGTTCAGGAACGCGGCAGGATGGCGTCCACGGGCACGCAGATCTTCGCCTTCGTGCTGGCATTGCTAGGCATCCTAGGTGCCACGGTGGCCACGTTGCTGCCCAACTGGAAGGTGAGCGCGGACGTGGGCTCCAATATCATCACTGCCATCTCACAGATGCAGGGGCTGTGGATGGACTGCACCTGGTACAGCACTGGCATGTTCAGCTGTACGCTAAAGTACTCCGTGCTGGCTCTGCCCGCGTACCTCCAGACGGCACGCACCACTATGGTGCTCTCCTGCGTGCTGGCGGCGCTGGGATTGTGTCTGGCCTCTCTGGGTTTAAAGTGCACTCGCTGGGGCGGGGGACGGCGCGCTAAGCGTCACGCTGCCATGGCCGCCGGCACCTGCTTTCTGGCCTCGGGCTTTCTCTGCCTTGTTCCTGCCTCCTGGTACACAAACGAGGTTATCGTGAGTTTCCTGGATGCCAACGTGCCGGAAAGCAACAAGTTCGAGCCGGGCGGCGCCGTCTACGTAGCCTTCATCTCGTCTGGTTTTCTTTTCGTGGGTGGATCCATTTTCTGTCTGTCCTGCTCGGGGAAGCGACACGGCCCCCAGGATTTGATACTTCTGCCTCCGGACAAACTCCTCTTGCAGCAGCAGCAGCAGCTCCTCCAGCAACAGCAGCAGGACCAGCTCCAGCACCAGTACTGCTCTCTCTCCCCGCTGGACAACAAGACTGGCTACAGCGTGCAGGACTACGTGTAGGGGACCGAGACGAGTGCAATGCACTGCCACTCGACCTCTAGGCTCTCGTGATCACAACACGAAAGGGCGAGAGGGACTGAACTTTGAAGCGTTTCCCTTATCGTTTGTCGTCTCTCCCCTTTTTAAGATCAGCAAGCACAAAACGATGGAAGTATTCCCTTAAGGATCGTGAATACTGAGGGGCGAGAGGCAGCAAGACTGAGCAAGGCGATATATAAAATGCACATATCCAGCATCCTAGTAAATCGTATTAAAGTGTTCCCCTGGGAACGGATTAGCAACGAGGGAATGTTTCTGCTACTTCAAAACCCACCCCCCTTCCCAAAGATCTGAACTCAGAAGCAATCGTTTAGCTGCTAACAATCGTTTGGTAACCTCTGTTTAAGTACGATGGCAATATGTCTCTAAGAGGCAACAGTTTGGGAGATTCTTTGCTTTGCTTTCTGTTTGAGTAATGGTTGCGTTAATGAAATCTCTTGTCTTATTTTGGTAGCTGATAGGATGATTGATATTCTGCCTAAGCATGCTTTCTGGAGCCTGTGCATAATGCAGTGGAATGCCTGATGTAGACTGAATTGTAGCCATATAGCCTGTGCCTAAAGAGCTCTAGTACATAAACCGCTGAAACTGTTTGGAGAGAAGTAGGAGGAGAGAGTGTACAGGGGTCGCTGGGTCAGGCATGTATGGGAAATCCATATCGATGCTGAGAGGAGACTGCCCCTTCTTTCGTCGAATGGACGGTGTAATGTTGTGCTGTACAACACTTTTCGCATATTGCCCCAGACAAAAGCCCACGCTCGTTGTGCTGCATGTGTGTTTTTTACTCATGCTGCTACTCTCACTGCCATGGAAACAGGATTCTACACCCAAATACGTGTATTGTCTAGGGTCACTCAGAGGATGGTGGTCCTGTCTGTGACGAGCTGGAGACTGTCGTAAATCACTCGGTGTCTAGAGACCCAGCCTCTGCTCTCAGACAGGAGGGCCCATACCCTGCTGACCACCTCGAGCTTGATCAGCAGACAATGTGCGTGTTTAACAGACATGGCATCAACAAAGACGGGATTGAGTTTCAGTAACTGGCAGCGTTTTTATGAGGCATGTGGCACCTGCTTGGGTCCACTCTCACAGGAAGTAGGTCTTTGCCAAACGAGTTTCTTTTTTTCCCCCAATTTGAATAAGCAGCCACATTCGTCTAGAAATGCCTCAGCAGTGTGTCTGCTGACAGATTGTCACCTACAGTGGGCTCTTTACGTCATCTTAAAGGAATATTTCAGGTTATTTATGGCCATCATCTGTGCCATGCTGTTGATTATGAGAAAAGGGGAAACAGTTAAACATTTTTATTAGGGCCGGGACTCGATAAAAAAAATTAATCTAATTATTTACAGGCTTTGTCAATTGAATTTAATCAATTGAAATTAATCGCATTTTAATCGCATATAAATATTTGACCTGAGAACAGTGAGAAGTTTTTTTCATATGGATTGTTAGTATACCATTGAATAA
>JAUMHR010000072.1:16839449-16852306 GCA_032361145.1 Enteromius fasciolatus | reverse complement strand
TAGAAGATTCACTGCATGTTAAGTCATACTCAAAGATAAGATTTTCATTTAATATTTAATTATTATCCCGCTTTTCCTGACATCAGACACCTGAAGACAAACACCAGTGATGATTAAATATCACACAGATAGGTCTGAAGGTGAATTCCTCTCCTTACATTTCAGTCAACCAAGAAATTTGATTTGCTCAAAAATTTGTCTTCCAAAAGCACACAGACTTTTGTAAAACTGGAAGGAACGCAGCGGATGGAGGAAGGTCCTATCAGCACGTATCAATCAGATATCTTATAAGTGTTGGCCTGTGTTTTTTCAAAGAGTGCAATTAAGCTTTTTCTCAGGGGTACGTCTACAGTGCATCATCACTCTTGTACAATTTTTATCTTGAGATGTTTCAGTAAGTTCTTGTGAGAAACCTCATGAAGCAGCATACTTCTTTCATCAGTTGTATAAAAGCCTCGGTGTGCAATGAAATAATCATCCGTGCCATTTAATCCAAGAGAATGCGAAATTCGTCCCACTTTCCTTTCTTCTCTTCTTCATTCCAAAGCACTCTGGCTGGATAAAATATTTACAGACAAGGGAACTTTGAGCGCGTAAGGTGCTTTCTTTTACGGGACCCTGTTATCCACAAACCCCTGGCATTCCCCAAAACTCAAAAATCCAGTGGAGTAAAGAAGCAAGGCTAAGGCTCTTATTTCCTCTACTGTACAAAAGAACGGCGTACCAAATGCCCTGTGGGCATCATTACACAGTAAGCGTCGCCATCTCTGATTCCATATCTAAGACAACATTGACTCTGTGCTCTTCTAATGAGCTAACACCCACATCCTTCCACACGAGCAGTCAAACACAGAGAGACACAGAAACATAAACGGCAGAAGAAAGGGACTTACGTTAGGTTTTGGAACAAAGGCACATCCTGGGATGGTGAAACAGTTTTTGACAGTGCAGAGATACTGAGCCATGACAGACAGACGGCTGCGTTGACGGCTTCCTGTGCTGGCTGTTAACCTCTAGAAACAAAAGAGAGGACAAAGACTGTTTTTTCTTCCTCCTAAAGAAAAAATGCATTCAAATGCTTACGCTTAATGTTGTTTTTTTTCTTGTTACCTACTTTTACCCATTACATGCAAATAATTTGTATTTGCTACATTATGCTATAAAAAAAAAGAAGAGATCCCTTTGCCACGTCACTAGAGGAGTGAGATAGATGCACCGGAGCCTGATTTTTTGAAGTTTGATTTTAAGAACTCCTTTTTAAGATATTAGTTACTGATCATATAAAATTCATCAAATACTTGATGAAGTTTCATATTTGAAATTCTAGTTTCCAGGTCACAGTATGAAGGACTGAAAAAAAGGTGCTGAACCTTGCTGCTTTAAAGCGGGCCAATTTGAGAGAATCAAGCTCCACGCTGTTGAACAACTTTTTTTGAGTTGTCTCACTTCGTGTGAGATTTAAGATGGCGGCATGAGAGTGTGGGAGAGCCTGAAAGCGTGCATGTATCACGCCAATTTCAAGCTGCGTGACAGCAACACAAATATAAAACAACACCATTTTTATCCTCTTTGCACGTGGAACGAACAACATTGCTTTGTTGCCAACGTGAAAAGCATAAATTTCATTGTGCCAGGCCTGCAAAAATAAAGAAAAGAAAAAGAGAGCAGAAACTTCACATCAAATAGAAATGATCAAGATCTGTTAAAAATAAACCTCACCTTCAGAGGTACTTACAGCTTGGAATAGCACTAGATTATCCTATTTCTGAACAATAAATAGGCTTTGGCGTGGTATGCATAGGGCTAGGGATTGTTCAGACAAGTTTGTATAAAGGTCTAATTTTCTAATATGTTGCTTCATCAAAATATAATCATTGCAGATTTGCATCACGCAAAGGAGGGGTTTGGAAAAACTAATCATTGAGCAAATTATTTAATGCATATTATAAGACAAAGTGTTTTTTGAACGAACCTTTAATTACCCAAATTCCTCCAAATAATTAATACCAAGAATAATAGTTACTTACTTCAGCCACCTCTTTTTGGAAGGTGAGTGTAAGCCTTGTACGTCCAAACATAAAGCACCCAGATCTGTTCGACACCTGCTCCAGCCACTGTATAATGAGAGGAGTCGACACACTAAAGGGCAGATTCCCGATGATGTGCAGGTTGGGGGGTGCTGAAATACAAACACATGTACATAAAGAACCTTTCGTGTGCTTTCAACAATAGTGTACACAAATTATGCTGCTGTCACACAGAAGCAGGCAGATGACCTTTGCCAAGGTGGCCCTTGATCACCCAGAAAAGCTTGATTATTAGATGGCAGATATAAAAACTTAAACTTGTTTGTGTGTAAATAAGACGGTGGCTGTGATCGGTGTTAAAGGAATAGAGTAGTAATTCCGTCACCATTTACTCACACTCGAGTAGTTTCAAACCTGTATGAATTTCTTTGTCCTGCTGAACACAAAGGAAGGTATTTTAAAGAAAGTTTGTAACCAGGCTGTTTTGGGTCACCAATTTTTTTAGGATTGTTTTGTCCTACGATGGAAGTCAATGGTGACCAAAACAGCCTGGTTACAAACGTTCTACAGATGACAGAATTTTCTTCTTTGGGCAATCTAAAAAAAACAAAGGTGTTTTGGGTGCAAGAATATCTCAATCACTAACCATGTGTACGCACAAATATCTGCGTCAAATGTGTATACGGATGGTTTCACGAATAAATTACGATTCATCAAAAACTTCTGTACTAAAATTTATTCTAAATATTTTATAAATGAAAAAATTCAAGAATAACTCATAGCACATGTATGCAATAATCATGTACGCCCAGGGCCTTACAAGCATGTATAAGAACCCTACATACAATTAGATGTTATTTACAGGGTGGGTGAAAAGCAACTAGACATTAAAAATTGATAATACAGCATAATTATAAGAGCGTGCATCTTTAGAGAGCGCACAGATATATCTGCTAAGACAAACATAAATAGCACATTTTTCTGGCTTCCACCTCCGACAGCAAATCCTCACATGCATGCGGCTCCATATTCAAATAAAGATTTTAAAATGCAGGCTAAGTATCACTAATTAAACAATTTAACATATGTTCAGGTAATAGTCAGCCTACAATAATATAATCACAATTATGGCACCGAAACAAAAGACAGAGAAAACTTTAACGATAATGCCATTTATGTTCTTCTCTCTCACGCTCTTCTAATTATACTGTATTATAAATTTTCACCCACCCTGTAAATAACATATCTAGTTATTTATTAAACTGTGTTTGAGACCACTTATAATGTTTACCATCTTCCCATGTCTTAGATATGTGGGCCGGGAAGCCTCTTTCCAGTCTGTATGTGAGAATATCTCCATGTGCTATCCTCATTCTTCCAGGAGCAGCTTCAGACAAGAGCTGAAGAAACAACAGAAGACCCAAATACTTCAATAAACATGCTTACTCAGCCTAATGATATGAAATAAAATTAGAAGCAGAACAGAACACTCTTCTGTTCCAGATTCATACCACATTAGTATAATTTATTTTTTGTTGTTGTTGTTTTTTTTGTCTTATTTAGATTATTTAGTCTTATTTATTTTTGTCTTATTTAGATGTTCTCGTGGTTATATGTACTGTATTGTGTCTTTGCACAAACTTGGCAATAAAGTTAATTCTGACAACAATATAGCTTATGAGATTAGCAAGTGCCTTGGTGGAAGAGTGAAGTAACATCTCACAGCAAGAATCGGCGAATCTTTCTCAGTCCATTAAGATCAGATGCACTGTAGTACTAAAGCAGCTGGTGGCCACACCACTGACTGCCCCGCTCTGTTCAGGTACTCATCCTGCCATGTCCGTGAGATTTGTTCAGCTTGTGTGTTAACTGTTAAATCTTGTTATGCCTAGACAAATCATTTCACAATTTTAGTGTTTTTTTAAAGTCTCTTGGTAAACACTTACCAATATTTTAAAAAATTACAAATTAAAAATAAAAATAGCTATTTTCAGCTAATGTAATTTTTAAAAAGACATTTTAAAATATATTTAAACAACAAAACCGTTCTTTTAAATTGCAATATTTCACATTATTACAGCTTTTAATTGCATATTTTAATAAAACAACAAATGCAGCCTTGGTGAACTTAAGAGATTTCTTTCAAAAACATTAAAACATTTTTAACTTAAAATTATTTTTCTATACTTTATTTTTTATTATTGTAATTATTTTAAACTTGGCCTATAGTGTTTGTTAGAAAGCAGGCACTACACTATAAAGGTACAAAAGCTGTGGTGGTACCTTTTCAAAAAGGACATATTTGTACCTAAAGGGTCCAAAAAAAGTCACAAAAGTGTACCTTTTGAAAAGATACCACCCCAGTGACAGCTTTTGTTATCTTCTTAACATTAAAAAATAAACAAACAACACAGAGGGATACAGTACTATTCATTTCAAGATGCAAAAAAATATATAAAACTGTACGCTTTAATTTTTTTTCTATGAAACTGAAGGTTTGTTTTTCGTTTCTCGAGTGTGCAGTTGTACGATTACATTTTTTACATCTTGAAAAAATATGTCTGTGTTCTGAATCCCTCTGTGTTGAGTTTGTTTAACTTCGCTGTTTAGAATATACATCTGCTTTATAAATGCTTTACAAGTCCTCACTTTAGATCAGCTCACAAAATCAGACGTCTGGCAACTACTAAATGCTTTAAAACTACCGCATGAATTACAGCAGGAACATGTGTTAATAAAGCACACTGGACAACTATTATCATGTGTCTAAATAATAAGATTTATTAATGTCAATTGAAATAATTTATTAATCATTTACTTTTTACTTTCTAAATGGTCTTATTAATCACTGACAACTCTAAATAACTGGTTTGTAAATAATTTAAAAAAATGATAAACTGATCATTAACAAAGTATGAAAATACAATTATTAAACATCATATATATGCTCAAGAACAAGGCATTTATAGATGCACTTGTAAACTGTTTACTAATGCATAATAATGTTGGAACAATGGTTAATAAAGGATGAAATAAATGCTTACTAATGCTTAACTAATCATTCATAGTGTGGAGTTATTATAAAGTGTTACCCAGATTTGTGTAGATCCGATGAGATGTGGCTTGAGAATACTTTTAAATGCTCCTTTGTGTTTTTGCATGCACATTCTGGTTTAGTATTACAAAAAGCACCAGTTTATTTCCATGTTTTTGCAGCACTGAGTCACACAGGCACTTCTGTTGAACACTATGGCCAGTCAGAGGTGTTTCTGTAGGTCAGGGGTGCTCAATCCTGCAAAGTTCAGCTCCAACTCTAATCAAACACACCTGCCTTTAATTTTCAAAGGATCCTGAAGACCTTAAAGGGTTAATTCGCCCCAAAAATGTAAATTCTGTCATTAATTACTGACCGTCATGTCATTACCAACCGATAAGACTTTCGTTCAACTTCTGAACACAAATGATGATATTGTTGATGAATTAGAGAGCCATGCGTAGACAGCAACACAGCTGAAATGATCCAGAAACTTAGTAAACACATTAGTAAAACAGTCGCTTTGAGAATACTTTTTTATGTGCAAACAAAACAAAAATAACAATTTACTCAACCATTCTTCTCCCCTTTATTCTTCCACCATTTTAGAGAGTATCACGGCGTAAGCGTATGCTGGTAAACAACCACAGATTACGTACGTGTGTGCTTTCCTCCGGATGTAAACAAGGCTGATTACGTCAGATCTGTTAAAGTGTGCATATGTGTTGCACTGTGATATTCTGTGATACTACACTGTGAAATTTTTTACTTTGCGCAAAAGAAGCATTCTCCTAGCGTCGCTAACCTGAAGCTGAACCACTGATGTCTTACTGATGTCTTACTGATGTTTTTACCATGCTTCTGCATCTGGGATCATTTCAGCAGTACTGCTGTCTATAGAGAGACGGATGGCTCTCTGATATAATTAAAAATATCTTCATTTGTGTTCCAAAGATGAACAAAAGTCTTATGCATTTGAATGGGAGTAATTAATGACAGAATTTTCATTTTGGCGTGAACTAAGTTGCCTCAGGACCGTCAATCACCAGCTTCTGAGGTTAATCAGAAGAATCCTCTCTGAACTCATTTTGGTTTTCATAAGCTTACACAGTTCTAGATGCTTGCAGATCTACCTAATATGATCAGAGAGAGAGAGAAAATGCATACACGCTGTAAATTAGAGATTGTGTAGTTATTTATTTATCAGGGGTTTTATTGATTTATCGGGAGCTTGCTATACTATTTCAGTTTAATTGGTTATAATCATCATTTTAGAATAAATTCAAACCCATAACCTGAAAACTAGGGACTGGAAATGCTACTGAGCTATCGAGTGATCCTCTGCTGCCATCTACTGGATATAATGACACTTTCATGTCATCTCCACAGTCTTTTTTGGGCACATTTTTTAGTCATCTCCATGAACAAAACGTGACTTTTATTGCATAACTGTAAAGTTAAAAATGATCAAAGTGTTATAAATGTGTTTTAGGGTTGTGTGTCTTTGTCACCTTTGTCACCTTTTTGGACGGCCAATGGAAAAAGCTAAGGTTAGTACAAAAGTAAAGTTAGCACTTACACTACAGAATTCACTGAAAATAATATGAAAACTACAGTATTAGTGGCCGCCGGCCGGTTTAGATTTTAAAGATGACAGTAAGCTAAATAAACATTGCTTGCCAGTCTAGTGGTCAAAAATCAATAATGCCAAAAATAGTCAAATATTTGAAATGGCCAGTTTATTACTAAAGCAGGGTTCCTCAAATCTCACCCTGCACTGCAGAGTTTAGCTCCATCCCTGATAAAACCCTACTGATCCTGAAGACACTGGTTGACATGCTCAGGTCTGTTTGATTAGGGTTAGAGCTGAACTCTGCAGTGCATTGAGGATGTGAGGATGCCTGCTCTACAGAACACATGGATTTATGTTAACCTGTAATCCTGGAATAAAGCGTCTGTCCTTCTCCACCACTAATAAATCTGCTGCTCCAGCTTTCAGAATAGATCTGGTGAGGCCCCCAGGTCCAGGTCCCACCTCACACACGTGAGCATCCTTCAGGTTTCCCGCCTGCCGGACAATCTTATCTGAAATCCATAAGGATTTGGTCATTTACCCACGTCACACAGTGTGCTACTTTATTGAAATCTATGGACTTTTGTGAACAACAGTCGGACTGACCTGTGAGTCTCATGTCTAGGAGGAAATTCTGAGAAAGCTGTTTCTCTGCTCTCAGATTATACAGTTTAATGATCTCCTTTATGGTAGGCAGAGGAGGTAACCGAAAACTGGCCAGTTTCTGTGTGGCTGCCATCTCCCTTCAGGTACAACTGAAACACATTAATGTATAACGTTAACGTGTCTGTTTAAATATTACCTCCTGTTCCTAACACAAATTAAAATATCCATATATTTCAGAACAACATCGGCTACAATGCAAATATACTTTTTCAATGCATGAAGAAGAAATAAATATCCTAAGTTACAGAACACTTAAGCAGAGAGTCTAGTCCAGCAGTAGCACATGGCATTTTTATATGATATATTATTTGTCAAATACCACCCAAAATATCTGGATTTAGAGACTCAACGAGTTTTTTTGATATTAGGGTAACACCTTGTGGTTAACCTTCTGAACTGCAGAAACAAACTGTCAATTTCACACCATAAAACTTTATAGCATGTGCAGGTCTTTTCCAATTCATAAACTATTTGCGATTTAACTGTAAGCTATAGTAAGTTATATAATACAGCAGCGTCCATGTATATAACAACAACGCCTATCCGCCCTGGCTGTGAGCACTTAAATACAATCACATAGTTACTCACTGTTTTTTATCTAAAATAAGACACGCATCCTTTGGTAGAGATTTATAACAAAGTCTGTACATGTTACAATATGTCTGTGAGCAGTGTTAGACAGCGCCATGCTAATAAACCAGAAAGCATTACCTCTGTCTGTTAAACATTTAATGCGCTTAGAAATGTGTTTTTATTATTTTACTTCTTAGTCAGGCGCACATTTAAACAAGGGCTATCTTTAATAAGAACAAAACTGTTTTAGGCTTAAGGCGACACAAACAGGAAACACGTTTTCCTCACCAGTGCAGATGTCTTCCTGCAGCGGAGGCGGTTACCCTGACGATCTGATCATTTCCGCCAATGCAGTGCCGACAATCAACAAACTAACCAATCGTGTTCGTAAGGGGCGGGGATGTTTTGGTGCCCTTGAAAATGTGTAATTCGACGTCGTTTGACCCACACACATTATAATAATTATTAATTATAATAGTATACAAACACAAAACATTACTATTATTATACTTTTCTTTTTTTTTATTCACATATCTGGTGAGGTTTAAATAATATTACTACTTAAATGTCTCTGGTGTATATTTCCAATATCTGGTCACCCTACAGTCAGCACTCTTCAAATTACCCCATCAAGTATTTTCAGCTTTTCCTTTTTTTTTTTATCCACCCAAGCCAAGATGATGGATTGTAATCAAATTTCTATCCTAATGCAAAATGTTTTAACAATAAAAAAAATCTTAATTCAAATCAGCACTAATTAATACTCTGTCTGAGAGTATATCAATATTAAGACGTCATTACTACCAACTGTGTTTGGATCATTAGAAATTTATTTCATTATGCATCCATTTCTTTAAATTGTGAAATACAATATATTGTCTTATCTATAAATATATATCATTTATAAATAGATGATGTATATATAATATATAAATGTATAATATATAATATACATATAATATATAAATATATATAAAATATAATATACATATAATATATAAATATATAATTTATATATATATAAAAATATATATATATATACATAATATATAATATATAAAATATATATAATGTATAAATGTATAAATATATATATATAATACACATATAATACATAGTTACGAAATTTCCCAGCTCTAGTGAAGTAAAATATGAGAGAGAGTACAGAGGATACAGAACATAATTTTTATTCCAAATAGCCAAAATGGCATCAAATGTTAAAAAAGGTAATAGTAACACGTATAATACAGCTGACAGTACAGAAAACAGTTGTGGTGCAAAATACATAATTCTTTCATGCATGCTAAGCCAGTCTCTGCTCAGGAAACAGTGTTTTGCTTTGCATTTCTTCAACAACCTCCCCAAGTCAGTCTAGACACATGGTCAGTCTTCTGTTTTGTTGATTTAACAAAACCAAGAAATTCCATCTCTGACACGGCCTGAATGAAACGAGCGCTGTCAATGTTAAGAACAATTCATATTGGAAAATGGTTTTATACACAACTTTAAAAGGCAAGTAACGGTATACAATTAATAAACTGTACATTTGAGTCCCAAGCTTTTCGCTTTAATATTACCTCTGAAAACGCTGTAGTCAACAAATTAATAAACACTTTTTCATTACTAAAACAGAATCAGCAAAGAGTACAAAAGGATACTGCGTAAGGCTGTCAAATTTGCCTCCCTCCTCAGAATTAGCATCTTGGTCCTCAGCAGCTGACATCACAGTCACAAATGCCTGAAAAGGACAAATTCAGTACACACCGTTAAGAAAAGAATCCACACAGTTACATGATTTTATTTCAGTATGTTTATACCTCAAGCCAGTCATACAGATTTATCAATCTTCCACACTCAAGATGAAGCTTGTAGACAATGCAGAGGTCTGGTGCAGCACTGGAGATGGTGCCAGTATCTGTTTTCAGGGTTTCATTCTGCAGTAAAAACAGAGCTACTATTAGACCACAATATGAAATATCAGGAATGCTGAACACTAACCAATACTTTCATTACATGGAGAAAAAAAAAAAGAAACGGGACCCATTTACACTAGTGCATTTTTTTGTTTTAGAATAAAAACGCTCCTTGTTTACACTGGTGTCTTCTAAACAATCTGTTTACACTACACAACCTAAAACACGTGACCATTCATGCAGGTACAAGTATAGATATGTATATGTAGGGGGCTTCATGTTTGCGTTTGGGATGCTCTTCATTGCAACACATTGGCTCATTAAAAATATGAAGAATTGTATATACTGTACTTCTTTCAGCTTTATATAAATACCTCAACTACATACATCAAAATGAGTGGTCTGTTACCTGCAAGTAATGAAAAGGATGACTGAGAGCAGCCTGAATGGATGTTCGAGGGGTGACGTTGAGTCGCTGTCTCAGGACCCCCGAGGAGCTGTAGTAGCACACTTCATTGAGCGGCTGGAGTTCTGCTGGAGTCAAGTATTCTCTGAAGAGAGACCAAGAAATCTTACGCTGCATGAAGGATTTGTGAGAGAAGCAAGTGCTTTGCTCATTATGTTGTCTACTCACCTCACGAGGCTGTCAATAAACTCAATCGCCTCACTTCGGAGCACTTCGTATGGGCTCATTTTCTTTGTTCTTCGGGACTCTTTTTCAAGCAGAGTCTGAGCACAGAATCATGGTAATGTTAACTTTTAATCCATCAATGTTATTTCTCCAAAGCTGAAACCAGAGTACATCATTTCTAGTAGGGTCCCATAAAAGGGATTGAAATTATTTTTTTTCACTCAACAGCCAGTTTGGCTACTGAATTTTTAAGTTAATGGTCATTCATAACTTCTACTAGTCAAAAAAAACCCAAAACAAAAAAACCATGGACAGCTGAATCCTAACGTTTTTGATATTCTTCATATTCTGTGTGACAGACAGTTCACAGCAAGAGAAATTTAATTCATTTCTACTTTTTATTGGCATTTTCCTTTATGAAAATCTGAATTAAACTTGCCAGTAGAGGGCAGCATCATCACTTTCAGTTCATTTATGGTTGTTCAGAGACACAAAACAGTGCTGTTGCTGTGTTTGGAAGGATTTTTGTTGGTGAATTAGAGCCGTAGATGTTGTGTTGCCACTGTTTAGACCTGTTCACACCAAGCACGATAACTATAAAGATAACAATATTCCACACAAGCGAACGATATAATCTATTTATTCTCAGCGTACAGATCTGCCGCGAAAGACTTTTTCCCGGTTCGTTTCTAATTTAGCTCAGGTCAGGCAGAAGATCAAGTCAAACAGCTGAGCTGTCACAAAAAGATCTGTATCGTGCTGGATTTTTACTTAACCAGAGCTGCTACAGTAATTACGTTATCATCAATATCTTTAACGGAGGAATTTGTGGTGAAAAACTACCATGCTGCTTAAAAAAAAGTCAATCAATCCTAAACCACACACCAAAAGCACTCTTTAGCTCCACTTTAGAGAAGCAAGATGAATACTATGCCTTTTGAAGCTGAAAGAGATCGGTTTTCTGATATTCCACTTTTCCTGAGATGATGCCATTTCCTGAGGAATCCTCTGAGGAGACACCTGACAGGCAAAGCATTGTATTACTAAGGTTATTGTGCATCTAGTTTTTTTGCTAATTATTCCAGATGATGATTACAAACCATATTTAACCATAGCATAAAAGGCAAATTCCATTTTTACAATCTTTACAACCAAAATAAATAAAAGCGCATTACTGCATCCTGTCATTACAGTAAAATTTGACCCAGAGTTGTTTTCTACACCGTAATGCAGAAAACAGATTCATGCAAAAACCACATTCAGAAAATATAAAACATGCTCCCACATGCAAAGACACCAGGTTTGAGTAATACTATGATTTTAAGAAATATCTATATCTCCTCAATAGAATAGCAATAATAATGAATGTGTTCTGATTATTATAAGCATGCACTGCACAAAGGCTGCCTGCGGCATGAGTTATGATTAACTGATTAGGTTTTTAATGTTCATCAACCGGAAAGAAAAAGCTGAGCTGATTAGTAAACTCATGTATACTAGAGTAGAGCATATGCTGATACAGTGCACATGCATGTAAAAGCATCGTCTTAAACAGCCTTCTAACAAGAAACAGCTGGATAGAAACACAGAGCAGCACATGAAAACAGTTGTCTGAGCTGAACAAATTTTGTTTAGTAAGAAATTGTGCACAAGCTATCATGGAAACTAGGATGCACTGATAATGACCGGCCGATACGTTTGTCAATAAAGCACAAACATATTGGCCGATCATTAGCGGTGGACCTCTAAAGAGAACATGCTTTCTGAATATAAGTCATGTTGATAATTTGCTAAGACAGAATAACCAGGGAAACAGTTGAGATGCTGTTTTTTGGAACACATACGGAGTGTGACTTACCCTCTAGTGCTTCCAATCTGCCAATAAAATCTTCCAGTTGTTGCAGAACACTTTGCATTTTCTTGGTACTTGCAGATTTAAGAATTTCAGCACACTTCTGCAGAGCTGCAACAAGCTCATCTTTTGCTAGAATCCTGCAAAGAAATACCAGCTAAGAATGAAGAGTCACACTAAACTTTGATTCGTTTCAAACCGGACTAAGTTACCTCAGAAGCTGCAAGGCCGAGTCATAGTCCTCTGTCTCCCACAAATTCTTTTCAACACAGGATACATGCAGTTCACGTATCTATAAACACAAGAACAGCTTCATATGTGCTGAGCATTAAACACTGCCTGTTACTGAGCTGGAAAAACAATTCTAGATCAATAACCAACAAAGTTTCACACAGCGCCATGATTAGGCTCATTTTAAATGAATATACACATCTTTGATTGTCTAAAATTTACATTTGTCAACTTTCTCATGTCACTGATCAGGCCTTAGAGGGTTTGGTTTATGGTTAGTTGTAGGGCTGGGAATCACAGGGTACCTCACGATACGATACGATACACGATATATGGCTCACGATACCGATACTATTA
>JAUMHR010000072.1:16772611-16796952 GCA_032361145.1 Enteromius fasciolatus | reverse complement strand
TCCTCTAATATAGACGAGAAGTAATCAGATCTAGCCCTTTTTAATGCTTTTCTGTAAGTTAGCATATTTTCCTGCCATGCTAAACGAAACACTTCTAGGTTTGTTTTCCTCCAGCTACGCTCCATTTTCCGGGTTGCTCTCTTATGTGTGTATTACATGGAGGTCTGGATTTGGAGTCACACTCAAAATAGAAGTGGAAAAACAAACTACAGGCTGATCCAACTTTGATGTAATGTGCTTAAAACTCTATTCTGCTCCTGATGAGGTGGAGGATGTCCTTCTGAGGGATCTCCTCCCAGACCTGGTCTAAAGCATCCCAAAACTCCTGGAAAGTCTGTGGTGCAACGTGGCGTTGGTGGATTGAGCGAGATACAATGTCCCAGATATGCTCAATTGGATTCAGGTCTGGGGAATGGGCGGGCCATTTGCCAATCTTGGTGTTTTCAGCCAAATGCCAGACATCCTGCACAGTGTTGGGTTGTAAGCACAACCCCCACCTGTGGACATTGTGCCCTCATACCACTATGAGCTCCACTACCTACTACTAGACTCTTGTAGCAAAGGAACTGAGAAGTGGTCTGTGGTCACCACCGACAGAAACACTCCTTTATTGGGGGTCTTGCTAATTGCATATAATTTCCACCTGTTGTCTATTCCATTTGCACAACAGCATGTGACATTGACTGTCAATCAGTGTTGCTTCCTAAGAGGGTAGTTTGATTTCACAGAAATGTGATTGACTTGGGGTTACATTGTGTTTTTGAAGTGTTCCCTTTATTTTTTTGAGCAGTGTATATCTAAATACAATAATTATAGGCCTATACACACACAAGCTGTAACAGATTGGGGATAAGAGAGTGATAGACATTTTCTGATGACAAAGCAATGATAAGATCCGTTTTTTGATTATGATTGTGTAGGAATACTTTGTTAACAACATTAAAAAGATAAGGAAGATAAGAGAGAGCACAACACAGAATGCTTTGGATTTGTCTAAGAGCAATTAAATCAACACTAAAAAGAAAAACCTTGGAGTTTGCACAGCTATTGTCCTTGGCATATCGGACATGTTTAAAGTCATATTGCATGTTTAGAATAATTGTTGGGAGTATTACTGGAATAATTATTTGGGTGGATTACAAATTCACTAGTTGTTAAATTGCAACCTTTGGAATGTAATAAATTCCCATAAATACAGAAATTATCCTGGAACACGTTCAAAGCAGATTTTATGACAGTGTCCAAAAAATGCAAAAAAAAGAAAAAAAAAGAATTATCAACACATACTGTGAAAATATTATGCTAAATTATGCTATTATGTTCCTTATTAGCGCCTTTTGGTTTGCATATACAGGAACATTTAATATTTGGGAAGATTATCAACTTGATTCAACAACACATTCTCACTCCCAAGTCGTCACATTTTGGCGCTTGGGGAAGACACCCTTTGCGTCACATTTTGACGATCAGGGTACCCCTTTTTTCGTCACTTTTCGACGCAAAGGGTCTTCACCGCTTGGGGTTTTGTATCTAAAACAACTGAGGACCCTTTGCGTCGAAAAGACATGCATGAAAACTAAACTGAGCTGGATAACAGCTAAATCAACTAAATCATCATTGAATTAACTGTAAGTAAAGATTGTTTACTATGTCTCCTTAGGGCTGCCTCAAAGCAGAAATCATTTTTGTTTAGGCTACATCACTAGAACATTATTTTCCTGAATAACACAGTAAAGCTGCTGAACGGACAAACTGAAACCTTCAACAGAATGTGAGTGATTTATCTGGAGACTGGAAAATGTTGCGACAGTGGTTTGAACTGTATTGAGTTGCAACAGAATAGTGTCAAGATACAGCTGTCCCTTTTCTTCATGTTGTTGTAGAAGAAGATAATAATAACATCAAATAAAAAAAAACAAAACACAAAAACATTTAATCTAAAGAAGATCATGGCGAAATTTGAAATGAAATGTAATCCAAAAAAGAATATGACACAAATAAGACAAAATCAAAAATGTAAACCAGGGAAGTTTTTTGTTGATTCAACACAAAATGGCCCTATATAAAAAGCAAGAAAAATGTATGGGAGTGAATGTATGCAGCGAAGTATAAACAGACATGCAGAAATTTACAAGATTAAAAAAGATAAAACAGAGGAAGTCAAAGCAAATACGTTTAATTATAAAAGATAGAAAACATTTGATTGTTTTGTGAAGATGTGTCAATCAGTGAAGATGCATGCTGTAAATGGCCATTTTAAAGAAGAATCTGTATGTGGAAAAAAATTCAAGCATATCTGGAAAAAGAGGAATGGACAATAGATCTTAAAATGGGAGACACATCTTTGCATTTTAATCTTTAGATTTTGATATTGGGTTAGCGCGTCCTGGTTTTGCTGAGTTCGATGTGACCCCTAGGTAAACATATTTTGATGACCTTGGAACAACATTTTAAAGCAAAAATATAGTGTTGACCATATCTCTACACCTAAACCTAACCCTACCCATGAGTAATATCAGAGGAAACGATGACTGACACTGTTTCTCTACACTTTTAGACAACACCTGAAACTGTTGTTTGGAATTTTCCTGTTATGGCCTCCTAAAGATGAATTACTTTGTTGTTGTTCTTTTTTCCCCACATATATAATGTATAAATGTAAATGTATGGAAGTGTACACAAATTAGCAATACTGGACATATACTGGATACTGGATTCTGAGAAAAAACGTCAGAACAGCGACTTTATATCAGACAGCTGTAAGAAATTCCGACATATATTTCGCAACTCTGACTTTATGACTTGCAAGTGTGAGTTTATATCCCACAATTCTGAGAAAAAGGCAGAATTGTGAGAGATTTATTAATAATAATAATAAAAAACGCAATAACCTTTTATATTCATTGGCGGAAACGTGCCTCCATAGAAAAAAGATCAGATCTTCATCATGATTTGTTTATGCTGATGTTACAAAGTTCACTTCAAAGCAAACGAATATTAAACATTTTATCTCAACCCACCACTTTGCCAACAAACGTTTGATTTGTTTCTTGATTGATGCTTTAAGTCAATCTTTAGAGCACATTTTTTATTGTGATATTATACACACAAAAAAACGTGCACTCGTGAATTGTTTGAATATCTTTATTTCCCCCCTCCTTAGTCTGTACTTTGTCCTTCGTTTCTGTGCTATATTGAATGTTCACACTGAAATATTTCACCTCGTTAGTTAATTCTGGTGAAAAGAACCTCAGAATTGCAAACACCACAATCCCACACCAAGTAGTCATGTGGATGCCACAATTTACACTGAGCATTCAGTTTACTTAAATTGAATGTTAGGTGGAAGACGAGTACATTGACACGCTAACGTTAAGTTAAAAAATAAATACTTTCAAAAACAACAACAACAGCAAAAAAAAAAAAAAAGAAAAAAAAAAAAGAGAATACAATCCCACAGGGATATATCATAACTTTTTCATCCTACATAAAATTGTACATTTTTAAAAATGCTTTCATCTAATTTTTATCAGAGAAATACAAAACGGTATTTTAACACAACCATAATAATGGTACATCAAAATGTTAAATATTGTACAAAATTTGTTTTTTTTTCTTTTCTTCTCTTCTTCTTTTAAAGCACTAAACAGAATCCATTAACAAACAAGGTGTTGGAACTACTATAAATGCAAGAGTGTAACTGGATGTACCTGTCAGCAGCATGTGACACAGTATGTGGTCCTGAGAACAAGGCCTTGATTAATATATATAACCATCAACTCTGCAGCCCCTTTGTCAGGATAACCATAGGCTGCATATCTTGAAGTTGCCTTAACAGAAGTTCAGAAGAAGTGGATAGGTTTTCATACATAACAATTTTAACATTCTTGACAGTCTCAATCTTTAGTGGATTTCTGAAATTAACAATGCACTGGACTTGACCTCTCTCTGGGATGATCGGTTGAAGTGTTCGCTGTCGTTTTGATGGATTGGACAGAGAGTCTTCGCTGAACTTCAGGACGGATGTCTCAAACTCTGAAGGGCTATAAAGTTTTAGTGCAACTTCATTTTCGACGTGGTTCCCTTGAGAGTTTGACGAGTTCAGTATGGATCCTGAGACTTTCAGCAGACATTTAACATGCTCAGCAGAGCAGTTCCGAAGACTCTGTTTTCTCTCCACACTGATTTTGTTTCTACATTCCGACTTTCGTGGACGACCCCTTTTCCGTTTGATTACCGGCAAACCTTCATTAGCTGCGGCCTCCGTGGCGGGCTCTGAGCTTACATCTTGAGAACTGACCTTTGAATCCTCCGTTTGATCTCCATCCAACACCGTTTCTGCAACCTCAACATTTTTTGAGCCATTATCTGCTTTGGGCGTCTCGTTGCTTTTCTTGCAAAATATGAACTGGCTTCTCCGATCCTCGATGTACCGTTCTGTGAGACCGTGAGTGGTGTAATGTTTTATTATACTGTGCTCAGCACTCATTACTGAATCGCAACTCTCAATCATGCACGGGTACTGTAAAGGAAGTCTTTCACTGCACAAGGCAGATGCTTCATCGGTGGATTTAAGAGCTGGCTTTTCTACCGTCACCCAATGGTTCTGGGCCTTGTCCTCTTTCTTTTTCGAATTCTTCTTCTTCATTTTAATGTTGTTATTTGCAATATTCTCTTTTCCATTGTTAGAACCTGCGCTTAACTTTTTTGCCTGAACATCGTCCCTAACCCCATTTGCTTGCTTCTCTTTCATAGTTTCAAAAGTGGCATCATGTTTCTTCATGAGGTGTCGGAGAAGGTTCGACTTGGTCGTATATACCCGGTCACAACCTTCAAACTGACATCTGAATGTGAGGTCCACGCTCTCGAAGTCTCCATCTGCTGAAACCTTTATTGCTTTGTGGTCATTTTTGATATGATCGATGTACTTCAAATGACACGTGAAGTGAGCAGAACATTTTGACTGGTCACACTGAAACGTGCCCACCTCAACACCGGATAACAATGCACTTGCCTTATCCAACGTGCATCTGTGGAGTAAAAGATAGTGTTTCAGCAAACTGGTAACTTTCGGCACTACTTTAGAGCATTGCTTGACTTGGCATCTGTATTCCTGCACTTGGACAACTCCTTCGGTTTCTTTAGCACCGTTTTTGTCATCACATTCTGACTGATGCATAGCCCTATAATGGAGAATAAGATTTTGCTGGATGGAAAAGGCAGCCACGCATCCTTCGTGCACGCATCTGTACGGGCGGTACATCTTTTGAGCATCACTTGAATCACCAAAACTGATCTGGTCTACTGGCATTTTAGCTTTCTCTTTAAGATCAACCATCACGTTTGAATTTGCCTCAATATTTGTCCCAATTTCTCTGTGAGATTGTTGAGTTGCATATTCTGTTCTTTTGTCTGGAGCATTAATTGCGTCAAAGAGATACGGACTTGCACCACTCAGCTCCTGCGCTGCAAAGACACCTGGCACATTTAACTCAATCTCTTCGGTCAGAGAGGGGCTTTCTAGTTTTATATTTGTAACCAGATTTACTACATTTTTCTGTGAAGCTTCCACAGTCCTGGAGGTGTCAGTGCTGGCAACCGTAAGGGATTTTTGACTGGGGCATTTATTTTTTCTTTTGGCATTGATGCTGGCTTTTCGTTTAACATTGGAATCGACAGAGGCAACTGTCAAATTCGTACTAATCTTGGATTGAGGCTGTTCTGAAAGGGAGTCTTTTCCCTGGCCGATGGCGAGACTGGTGTGCGCATTTTCTTTCGATTTTCTGATCTTTCTATAACCGAGACCAATTTTCAAGCCAGACATTTCCTCTTTAGAAAAATGGTGGACATTTTTGTAGTGAATTTTAAGGCCTGTGGTTCTGGTAAATGTCTTCGAGCATAGATGACAGTTGTAAGGTGCAAATTTGTCAGGGTTTTTCTTCATTTCATTTATCTTTTCTTCACTGTAATCATGTACACGGCTAAGGTGTTTAAATAAAGCTTCTTTTGTCATTGCCCCATAAACACAGCCTTCTTTACATCTAAAGGGCTTTAAAACGCATTTCTGCTCCTTCTGTGCAGCTTTTTTTATTGGGGGACACTGATCATTTCTGGTGACAACTTCGGAGCTTAGATCTTGAAGGTCAGTGCTCACTGACACACATTTGTCTTGACTAAGTATGTCAACTAAATCAAGACGCTGGAGTGCCCTTTCAATTTCTATGATTTTGCCATCTTCACCAGTATTTGCAGGGGTGAATTCAGCTTCAGTTTTGATTTGTGTGCCTGTGTTTGTTACAGGTGGAGAGAAGAAACTGTAGTCTAGGTTAGGCATTTCAGAGGGTTCTAGAGAGGGCATATTAGTGTTTTGGAGGCTTTCTGTGCTATGCCCACCTGTTAAATTGTCTCCATTAAAGATATTTGCTTCTGATGGTGCATAGTGATTGTGCTCAAGTATGTTGTTTGCAGGGAGAGGCATCTGCACTGTTGAAATGTCAGGATCATTCAGAAAATCAAGAAATGACACCGGTAAATCAGCAGTGAGATCAATTTCATCTACGGGTTTGCACTGAGAACGTTTTGATAAATGACCTCCTAGTGACTTTGTGCTTGAAAACTCTCTATAGCACCTGCAGCAAATGACTTTCCCATCCTGTATTATGGCAGGCCATTTTGTTCTCTTAGATGATTTAATTTTTTTGGATTTCCCAGTTTCTGCTAAACCTGAAGCGCTCTGGTCATCTGAAGTGATTCCTTCCTGTGACAGTTCGTGATTACAAACATCTTCCGGACTTTTCTCATCAGTCAGTGGGTCAGCGCCAAAGAAATCTTCTCCTGATTCCTTATATTGAGGGTTTAAAAGATTCGACATACATTTGATATCCGATGAGAATAACGCGTCGGTACTATCAGTGCCGATGTCTTTGCTTGAATTTGCCAGTGGCTGCACCGAAACGGGACTTTCCTCGGAAGGCAAAGCTGAAAAATATAGGCTGACATTGTGTTCAGACAAAGATCCTGTTTGCAGCAAACCAGTGCTGACGGAAATATCATTGAGATGGTTTTGTTCCATTTGACTGAATCCAGGATTAACCTGTGACAAGTCACAAGTCTGATCGCTGTTAAGTGCATGTAGTACTCTAAGAGAGCTGGACACGTATTTTGAGGCTTCGTTCATCACACTGGAGGGTGTGTGGGCATTCACAGAAAGAGGGATGATGTCATCGTAAGGTGAAGGAGATGCGTAATTTAAGACTGTGTCAGAATGGTATGATGGGTTTGTGTGCTGGTTGTCTGATAAAATCGTCGTGCAGTAAGGATCATGTACAGAAAAACCCGAATCCAAATTTTCCATTGAGGGTGCTTCCCATGTCTGAGTTACTGGTAACTGCATCAGACCTGTCTGGTTTGGTGATGTTGCACTTTGAGTGTTTTCAAGCTGAGAGCAAAACTTGGCACTTGGAGACTGCATACTATTGTGACTGGAAAAAGCAGGACTTTGAATCACCGAGTCCATCAATGCAGTGTGTTCAGTTTGTTTGGATCGGCTTGTCCATTTTGTTATCTGAGAACTAGGGGTTGCATGATCAGAAGATGATTTTTTTGAAGCAATTTCCGCAATCCGTTTGTACTTCTTTGACAGCTTCCACTCATCGAAGGCCTCTGAATGAACGTTTTTGACATGCCTCGATAAACTTTTTGAGGTGCTGTATTTCCGTGTGCAGGTTTCGAATGGACACACATGAGTCAGACCTTCTTCTCTGTTGGCTTTTGTCACGGAGGGAGATGACTTCAATGTTGGAGGCTCAGGCTGACTCTGTGGAAAAGAAAACAATTTTTTGTCTTTCAGGAGTGTTTGAGTTTCACTGTCAGCTTCGTTTAGTGCATTTAAAAATATTGGATTATTGCACTTGATGGAAATAGGCTGCAGTCTTACATAGCATGATTCAAGATGTGATTGCTTTGCTCTCCCAAGACAATGAGAGGTCTTCGCTCCTTCAGGCTGAGTAGCATTCATTTGGGAATCATTTTTGCTTACCGTTAACTGAGCTGTTCCTGATACAAGGTGCTTGGGCTGTTCTGTGGAATCGTGAGCGGTGTTTACTATGTTTTCAGCTGTGGCTTTCATTTCTGCTGGGGTAGACTCTTGAGAAACCTCTTTAATTTGGCTTGGAGGCAACTCTAAGGCAGGACAAGTCGAAGCTGGTAATTCCAGTTGAGAAGGTGAGCCCACATTAACAGCAGAGCGGTCCTGCTTTGTGTGTCCTTTCTGATGCAAATTTAGCTCAGACAGGGTGTAGAACACCTGGTCACAGTTGCGATTTTTGCAAGAGAACGACACGTAGTGCTGCGCTTCATGATCATACAGCAAGTATGTCTCGCTGAATACTCTCTCACAGTTGGGATATGCACACTGTGCCTTAAAATCAGCATGTACTTTTCTGTGTATCAGAAGCTCAGCGTGAGAGGAAAAGCTGCAGTTACATCCAAGCTGAATGCAAAAATATGGCTTCTCACCACAATGCATCTGTAAGTGATCATTAAGGTGGGTCACATTAACGAACTGGCGGTGACAATATTGGCACACAGCCTTCTGACTCTGTGTTTCAAGGAAATTTGTTGCTTCCTGCTCATTTTTGTGGGCCTTAACATGTGCAACCAAGTTCCTGAAGTACTTGAAAACTTTCTGACAGCTTGAAACGGGGCACGAACAAAGTTCAGTGTTGTTAACATCACGAATAGGGTTGCCCTGTTTTGGGGATGATGACTTAATTTTACTTTTCACATTTGTGATGGGACTACCATTTGAAGCACACAAATTATTGCAAATTGTCCCTTGGCTATCTTTGCTGTAGTGCTCTTCTTTGATGTAGTGCTCATCTGCTTGGCTCGAAGTACTGCTAGCTGGTGTTAACTTGGTGTCAGAACTGGGACGTTTCTTGCTCACACCCATAGCAGCAAGGCGCTCCTTACATGACTGTTTTACATGTGATGCCACATGGGGCTCTAGGATTGCTCTAGTTTCAAAAGTCTCTGCACATATTGGACAACGGAAAATCCCATCTTGGACATGCTTCAATGCATGCTTTACAATCCGGTGTCCAAGGAACTCTTTATCACACAAAACGCAATACTGCATATACGCTTGCCAATTGCGGAATCGAGCAGAAACAAATCCCCTCTCTCTTATCTTTTTCGATTCCTTTTTCTTCTTTCGTTCAACCTCACTGAGTTCATATGTAGGACTATGGGTAAAATGCAGATTTCTAAAATATTTCTCGTCAAGGTCATGGACTTCATTGTCTTCACTGTCAGTAAATTTGTCAGACAATATCGCTGCCGCCTCCTGACCCATCAAAGCAAGGCATTGGCGTTTTAGGGTTTTCCAGTCCCAGAACTCTGGATCGAAAGGCCACTTAGTCTTTAAGGCCAACAACAGGTCACAGCGTAGTGAATTTAGAATCGGTGGATCATCCTGCTCAAGCTTTTGGTCGGGCTCATTGAAGACAGTCTCAACAGCATAATAAGCATCCAACGATGGTTTTATCAGGAACTCAGTGAGTTGACAAGCCTGTTTTACTTCCAAGTCTAAAGGCAGCAAACAAGAGATTGTTTGGCAGATGGAAATATTGCAACCCTCGTTATCATTGACTCCCATTTTTAGTGCTTGAATGCACATTTCGATGCACACTGAAAGTCCACCTTTCTCAACCTGAGGAAACACAAATGTCACAGTCACCTTAATGCCATTGCCATAATTTCCAAATCACATTGACATAAAAACAAAAACCTTTCTAACCTCAGCCTGAATGACTTTGATGAGGAGCAGAATATGGTACACACTCCCAGAGAGGCGTGCGAACAGTCTGCATTGCTCCAAAAAGGCCTGTTTTGATTCAAGCCGTATAAGAAGTTTACTCCAAAACAGTGTCAGCTCCCTGTAAGATGTACAATGCACAATGATAATCATGATTTATTCAAAAATTATAGAATTTATTTCATGCAAGCTCAAGGGAACTCCTCTGTTAAACTCAATCAAGTTGTCTACAATGCACTCTTACTCGCAGCATGTCTGTATCTTGATAATCAAAACGTCATCCAGACACATCATAAAACTTCTTTAGTATCAGGTTGTGTTTCTTCACTCATTACACAGTGTGTGCATAACTAAGCACTTTAATATTCTGATCATACAAGCTTGCACCGACTAATCCTACAACATGCCTGTGCCTTTCTTTTGTCTTTAGATGGACACCAGAAATGTTTTTAAGGCATGTTTATTAAAATGACTTAAATGTCCTAATTGAACTATGCCCTAATCCTAGCTCAGGCTAAGCACTGTCTATGAAACCGGGCCCTGATGTTGATCAGCAAATAAGCATGTTGAACCGAAGCTGTTAAAAAGTATTAAGTTTAAGGCCCCTGAAATAATTCGGTTTTCACTCCAAGCTTTCATTAGTGAGGAGGGAGTTTTTGCACATTGCACTAGGAGGTTACACATGGGAAGAGGTCATCCCTGACCTTGCTTTTAGCTTAAGACTTCTCTCTATTTCTTGGTAAAAAAATGTGCTTAGCAGAAATACATGATCAGAATATTGACTTGCAAAATAATTATGCACGCACTGTAAAAATACAAAATGAGTAATAACAAAATTAAGAACAATTTTGTTAATTCTAACAGGCAAATTACAATTAAAATGACTTTTACATTGTTAGTGCTGTGCTTATGTAGTGACTGAACATTTTGAGTGCGAAAGGGGCTTACCAGGCACAATAAGCTTCACCACTGAGCAGCTGGCGCTTGAAAAATGCCGTGCAAAGGCTGAGAGCTCCCTTTTCCTCTTCCTCAGACTCTAAATTACAAATCATGTCCAGAGCCTCTTTGCAGTCTACCTCCTTTATCTGCCAAACATAATGGAACGAATTAAGGTTAGAATTGAGTCTATTTAATATACACATGTAACAGTACATATTCAGTTGCACTTAAAATGATTCGGTAAATATGATCAAAAGGATCAGTAATACCGATGTGTTCCTTGGATAAAAAATCTTTCAAAATGGGACAGAAATCAGCGTTTTTCTCTAACACATATTGGCCACAATTAATCATACCCTTTTATTCAACACTTTTTGCAAACCTCATTTTACCAAGATAACAGCTCCGAATCCTCATGTATAATGCCTGAAGATTTTGGAGACCATTCCTTCATCCAGATCTCTCCAGACCCTTCAGATTCCCAGCTCCATGATGGCATATCTCCTCTTTAGCTCACCCCACTCATTTATATAGGGTTCAGCTTTAGCTTGGTTTTGTGCCCAGTGACCCATTTTTACTTTGGTTCTAATGTTTGTTTGTGGATCAAAGTCCTGTTGAAAGATCCAATCATGGCCTAAGATTTCTAGCATGGACATTAATTTTTATTAATTGAATCCATGATGCCATGTATCTAAACAAGATGTCCAGGAGCTCCGGCAGAAAAACAGTCTGTTTGTCTGTTTCACTTGTATGGAGATCGCATGATGTGGGTTTCCCAGCAACAGCTTCCAAATGCACACTTCGAATCAACCTTTTACCTGCTTAATTGACCATTCACAGGGAGCTTGACTGACATGCGATCTGACCGAGCAGATTAACTCAACATATTTAGAAAATATAGACTTCTTGCAATCCATACTCTGGTCTTATGAGACCAAGTTAATCATTTTGAATCTAAAAGCACACAAAATGTTATGGTGTTTCTAGAAGTGCCTAGCTCTCACAGTGACGTTCAGTTCACTGACCCTGATCAACCCATTGTTCACTTACCTTCACATATGACCTTGTTAGAAGATGAATACCAGTACTCACTTAACCTATGAGGGGCCATAATGTTCTGTCTCACCTTAGTGTATTTTATATATACCATTAGATCCATAGATATTTGGACACTGACACAATTTTCATAATTTCAGCTCTGCCACAAAAATGAATTAAAAATAAAACAAAGATAAGCTGAAGTGCAGACTTTAAGCTTTAATTTAAAAAGTTGACACTTAGCACACTTACCCCCAGTTTCACAGACAAGGCTTAAGCTAGTCCCAGACTAAATTGCATGTTTGAGCTGTCTCAGATGAAAATATCTCGCTCTGACATATCTTAAAACATGTCAGTGTCATTGTTCTGTGTTAAGATGCACACCTGTAATATTTTCTTATAAGGTATTTTTGTAAAAGTTGCTTAAATAACTTAATTAAACTAATGCCTAGTCCTGGCTTAAGCTAAGTCCTGTTTGTGAAACCGGGCCTTAGAATCAACTCTCTTACCAGCTTAATTGATGTAGATACAACAAAAGAATAGTCCAGGCCTGTCCATAGACAGCTTTTGAGTCAACTCGACAATTACTTATGTAATTTCTTAACCTATTCTCCAATTTTGATGAGAATGCCTTCAAATTAAAGCTCAGCGTGTGCACTTTAAACCTGTTTTTATTATGTGTCACATTGTCAAAATAAAGGTCGTGCCTTGAACAGCTGGGCCGATATTTGAAAACGAATCAGACTTATACCATAAGAAACACAAAAAGCCTGAAATAAAACTATCAGAAAATATGCTTAAACCTCAGCAATGATGCAAAGTAGACATTTTTGTGTGATTTTAAAGACCCTTACCTCTTGCATAAGTTCTTCTTGTGGCTTTGTTTCACACAGACATACGAGGTAGATTTGTTTGAAGTTCTTTTTGCCTCCAAATTCTGGAAACTCTGCGCATGTCTTAGCTAGTCTTGCCGCCTTTTCTGTATGCTTCTGTTTCATTAGGTGCTTTATACGCATCTGAAGTAGTTCAGGTCCTTCTCGAGATAAAAACTCAGGTACTACGGAAGACGCACATTCAATCATGTTAACAACAATGGCAGTACAATTATAAATTAATGTTATCATCAAAATACGGAAGCGAGTAAGAAAAAATAGAACATTCAAACAAGAAAGTTATAGACAGTAGAATACATTTCACCTTTCTGTACGTTAGCGATGTCACTTGAGAGAAGGCTACACAGCGTGGCATTGGACCACACACCATTCTCCTCTGCTAGAGTCAACAGGGTGTGAAGCTGTGAGTTTCCATGTGCCTGAAGAATGCCATGAGCCATCTGCATTAACAGAAATCAACAACAACATGACAGCGTGTAATAAGGGCGGAAATATTCACATCCAGCACCTGCACCAATAGCACTGGAGCTCCTGACATTTGCAGATGACACTTCAGTCATAGTTCTCATTCAGGATGGTGAGGAGCCTGCTTACAGACAAGAGGATGAGCAGCTAGCTGTCTGGTGCAATCACAACAACCACGTACAAAAACGATGACGGGAGACTTCAGGAGAGACCCTCAAAAAGTGCCAGTGCAACAGTCATACATGTGTTTACAGCGCCCACTACATGCATGGAAGCATGTATTAAAAGGGTCATACTATGTTGCTTTAAAAACAACATTGCTGTGTGTATTCGGTGTAATGCAATGCGTTTATGCAGTTTAAGGTGCAAAAAACACATATTTCTGCTAAGCCCTGCCTCCTGAAATGGGTCGCTTTGTACAACGCTAATCATTCCAAAAAAGCAATGTGTGCTCTGATTAGCCAGCTATCCAGTGCGTTGTGATTGGCCGAATACCTTACACATCCGATAGAAATCTTACGCCCCTTAGCATTACGTGGATGCCGTGTCCCGTTGATATGACGGCAAAATAATAAAACACATTATAAATGAGCAATTTGTTGCATCCAGTGGAGACATAACTACTGATTATCATTACTAGATGTGATGCAATGTGACTCATAAAAAGACTATGTCCACAAACACACACACACACACACCGTGAACACACACCCGGAGCAGTGGGCAGCCAGTGCTGCGGCACCCGGGGAGCGGTGCCTAGCTTAAAGGTCTCACCTCAGTCGTGGTATTGAAGATGGAGAGAGCGCTGGTTATTCACTCCCCCCACCCACAATCCCTGCTGGACCTGGAACTCGAACACGCAACCTCGGATTGCAGGTCCAACTCTCTATCCATAAAGCCCTTAACCAAACCATCGAACGTTTATTTCATTTAGACCTCTTACCCAAATTATCTTTATAGTTGTTCCAGTAAAAAAGTTATTTTAATTGTGTGATGGGTGTGATTCAGCGGTTGATAAAGCCGATCATTTATCAAAATTTGATGCTTATATGAAGCTTACATGCTTAATTGTATGATTCCGTCTCATATTTTAATGATCTAGGTCTATTCGTTAAAAGGCACAATATGTAAGTTTACGCCACTAGAGGTCACATTTTTAAAACAATAACAGAGGCCAAGTTTGATGACGTCGCAATAAGATGTCGTTTTCACAAATCATGTTCACGGATGAAAAGCTCATTTATATCCGTTTTATCACCTAACCACCTGCACATGACTATTACTTACACAATGAATAGTATACATTTACTTACCCAGCGGAGTCTCTGTTCAGGCCATAGTTTTTTTTACAGAGCTCTCTCCATTTCGGACACGCCACTCCAAAATTTGTTTTCACTTTATTTCGTTGACTCTTCCAATATCTTCTTGTGCCGCCGGTTCATATAAATCTACATTTTTTGGGATTGTGGTGAGTATGATCATGCATTTGAAACCACTTCCGCATTTGTCCACGCGTGTTGCCGTAGTATTCATGGGCGTAAACTGAGGGTAGCGCGGATATCGCGTCATTGATAGGAGACACTGAACAGGGACGGTTCATTTTTTGAATCTGGAACTTCTTTTAATTTTTACAACTCCTACAGAACTTTTGACATAACTACGTGAAATATATAACACTGTGCAAGTGGTTTTTGGATATTTTTTAACCAAAATCTTACATATTGTGCCTTTAATTCCCCATCTGCTGCACGTTACCTTTATGGTAACAAAAACATGCAATTAAGTATCGTCTCTGACCTTGACAGAAGATTGAAACTCTTCCCATAAGGCACCAGGGATTTGCTCAGAGATTGACAACAGAAGATTCAGACAGCTCCTAAGAGGAAACAAGAACATCTAATGAGTACATTCACTTACACTGTATTCAAAAGTGACTTGTTTACTAATGCACTGATGTTTTTAATTAGTGAATAGCATAGCAGGCCACTATACGGTTAAATAGAGAACTGCAGCTCTGCAGCAATATGAACTAGAATTGTTGCACACTACGCTATACTTTATATATAAACAATGACAACGTCATGAATTCTTAACTCTCTCTGAACCACCAGACAACATCACAGTTTCTAGACTTTGACACAACACGACACAGTCATCAGTGTTAAGTCAGCATTATGCATCTCTCACTATGCAAAATTCAGTATTACAAAAGTTCTGTAAAATATATAGTCGTCACTTTAGGTGCATCATAAAAACAACAACCAAATGACCAAATGTACAACTCAACAACTATACTTATAAGCCATGAATAATTAGCCTGAAAATGGTCACCATTTATATAAATAAATAAATAATTATAAATATATATATATTAAAAAAAATATTACAAAAACATTCTAAATGCATACATTATGTAAACTCTCAGCATGAGAGCGTTTCCAATATTTCCATTATGACTAATTTAAAACTATTCAAGTACAAGACCAAGCAAAAGAAGCACACCGGCACATTCAGAAAGTTTGTAACCATGGTCTTTTGGTCACCATTGACTTCCATAGTAGGAAGAAAAAATACTATGGAAGTCAATGGTGACCAAAACAGTTTGATTATAAACTTTCTTCAAAATATCTTCTTTTGTGTTCGGCAGAACTACTACTTGAGGGTGAGTAAATGATGACAGAATTTTCATTTTTGGGTGAACTTTTCCTTTAATGTTTAATCAGGAGTATTAAATTAATGCTTTCTGACTCTCAAAATGATGCTAGCAGTTGACTTGGATGTTAGGGATCACCAAAGACCATGGTTTCAGCGGAGAAGCTTTAATATTGTATAATATTGTACATTAAAGTCATCTATCGGTTGATTTGTGCTATTGCTTTTATTTAGTTCATTCTATTACGGACTATTTACTTATTTGAATGTAAATTAAATTCAAAGTATAACAAAACGCAAATGTACACATCTTACAATTTCTTTATGTATATTTCTAATAATTCAATTATGATTCAACTCAAAATCATATAAACTGTAAAAACACAAATACGTTGAATGATTAAACATTTAGGTTTGAAAATAAATATAAACTTGTATTTAAACGTCTAAAAAAATTTTAAAAAAGCAATTTTCCCAACTCAAAGCAATACTCTGACATCTTAAAAGCCAGCCGAGCATTACTTTACAAGCGGTGCCTTCTGCAGGAGTAGTTCAACTTTACAAATCAGTATTACAATCATCTTTGTACTTTGTTAATATTTAGCCTAAAGTGACTTCATAAAAGTGAATTAGGATGTGATCTTGATCATTTTCTTCATTATGAGCTACATATTCTTCAAAATCTCAGGATATTAAAAGTTTAAAGTTGCTATTACAGACACAATCCCCATTTCACCAGGCTAATCGGTTTAAACAATTGTGATTCCACTAGGAAACAAAATATCTGTGGTAATCATGAACCCCATTAAAGAAATGGCATGTGTTTTAATTTGTTATAACCACATATGCAGTTCACGTAATACTAAAAAATAAATAAATAACCTCAAAAGAGAGAACAAGCATGCAAAGCTACTGTATCAATACAGAAAGAACACTAAAGGAAAATATCCTCACCATGACAACTTCTCCAGCACATCTGTGACGTGTTCACATTCAGGGCTGAGGAACGGGTTGGCCTCAGCACAACACATTATAGCTACTGTATACATCTCCAAAAGAGGAAGCGGATCTTCATCTGGTCTCCACTGACATCCATGATGCATTAAAACCTGCATTAAAAAAACAAAAAAGAGCCATAAAGAAATGGTCCAGCCCAAAGTCATTTCCAACAAAGGGATGTAACGGTAGCAAGAGCAACAACGAAATATGTCAAAACAACAGTGATTTATATAATCTGCAAATTCCAAATATAAAAATCTAATTAAGGATTTTGGCATGATTGACTGAATCTGCTGGTCAAATAATATTGTCACAAACGGACCACAAAGAATTGAGAACAGCACTTTCCGTCCATATAAATCTCTTTAAATAGCATCTGCTGTGTTTTTATATGGATAACGGATATAAGATTATAAACATACACATACATGTTTTTTTTTCTGAGTAAAAGTACAGTCTGCTGCTACAATAAGCTAATGTGTTAGCCATCAGGAGCTGTGACCATACCATACAAACAAACGGCATGACTGCAAGATTTCATGACTTTACAAGACAATGGTGCTTCGTCGCTCCATCACACGGCTTTCTGTGTTTTACCCATCACGTTTCTGCATGACTGTGTTGTTATTGTTAGTTTTGTTATCGTTGGTGCAGCGATGCAAACATGCAGCATCGTCCACGAACAAAGACTGATGGATTAAAACGCATGAATAAAGTCGTACTTGACAGAAATCCTGACAAAAACTATTGGAGGCGTCTAGCGTCGACTCGGAGCTCCTTTTTAATTCAGAGATGAGATCCTGAAATTTGTGTCTGAGGGCCACAACCTCAGTCGCGTTGCCCTCCTCCTCCGCCATCTTCGCTGCATTCACACCAGCCCAAATATCTCAAACTACTACGGCCAAGGCCTGATCCAAATATTCATGACCCGTGCATTCGCTATTAGAGGGTTACTGAGCAACGTCAGCACGGCCTAATTAATATTCAAGAGAAAATCTGCATTGAAGCAACGTAACTAAGCGACGCATTTAATATTTATGATTGTGAAGCAGTCGCCATAGTAACTGCATCAAAGCACCATGATTAATATGTATCACCCGTCTTTCGTCATAGTAGTATTCGAAACTTCTGTCCCAGCAATGGCGCAGGCGGTATGCGGGCGCCTAAATAAATAAATAACCTCTATCGTTTCAATCACATAAGAGAAACGATTTATAAAAAAAAAACTTAAGACAATATTGTTTTTGCTAGTGTACTCGTCTAAAAAAGCTTTGCATTGGTAACACGTTTACAGTTTTGTAAAAACACAATGATGTGGTTTCTATTTAAATGTGCCGATCACTGGTCAGTTTATCATGACATCACAAACCAGCTTCTCACTAACTTCTGTGTTAGACGTGGCATCAAGTCTTTTTAAGGAGTTTTGATTAAAATGTTCTTATAAGAACCATTTACTGGAAATTCTTCCAAAATGGATGGCTTTAACGCGCAAACATACTTTAAAACTTTATTTGTAAGCGTGCATATGAATTTCAATCACCCTCAATCTATACAAAAGATAGGGCAAGTATAAAAGTGCCAAAGAAAAGAAGAAACAAAGCATGTCACAAGCAATCATATTTTTAATTTAACATATGGGTTTAATCTTACATAAGTAGGATGACAAAATATGTGTTCAATTACCACTAAAAGAGGGCTTGACAGTTCAGTGAGGATGTTTTCTTTGAATTTTATTAATTATAAAATATCACATTCTGTGTTACATTCACATTTAGCAATAATAAGGATGGTGGAAAAAACACCCAGCATTGACAAACAGCTTAGAAAATTCTAATAATTGCCGTAAAATGACAGGTAGACAGGAATATAACTAGTTTTAGGCAAATCTTGAATGTCTCAATGTTGTTGTTGTTGTTTTTAAAACTTATGATAGTAGCAGGTGCTGCAGTGGCAGTCTGTGTGGTTCACTAGTTTGACATCATTGACAGTCACCTAAAAATAAATACACAAATTATACAGTTATAGTGTTATATACTCAAGTACAATAAGAATATAATGAAACATAATATTACAGCAATAGCAGCTATTAATGCACTTCTTACCCGTTTAACTTCTCTGGCTACACAACACGTCGCTTCCGATGTGATATTTTTTGGGACAAGCATGGTTTTCTTGGACCTTAGGGGCGTGGGGTAAGCCCTAGAAAAACAGCATCCCATACACTGATAGACAGGAGCTCCAGGTTTTGAGAAAATGTTGTTCTCCTTGAGTTTGCACTCCTCACATCCAACTTGCATGAAATAAAAATATAATGGTAAGGAAAATGTTCCCAAATGAAGTATCAAAATTTAGTCGTTGGTTAGCAACTTACAGTTATTCATGTCATTTCTTGGATACAGCTGTCCAAGATGAAGCATCATAAAAAACAAAAATATACTCGCTCCAGCATATCTTGTCCAAAACATGATGGCTATAAAAGAAAAAGGTGAAACGTGTACATACGTTAGGCTACATTTAAATGTACTTTTTAAGCTCATATATTGAATTTGAAAATGTACCTTTGTTCTTGACGTCCTGCGAGATGTGATCAGTCTGTGTTCTCAGAAGCAGCTACCTTTTATACCTTGCTGACATTTGCCCCATTGTGTGTGTGTGTGCATAACCAGGTGTGGGACTGTTCCCTTGCTGACCTCGTAATCCATTAGGTAAATGAAATAAAGGACTGAATATGTACTATAGTTTCAATAAACAATATTTTATTGTCTTTGAGATCTCAGACTTTTATCATTTGCATTGTTGAGTGGGGAAATAAAAAATAAAAATATGCAATTGAATTTAAATGTCTAAAAAAACCCGCAATTTCCCAGCTCAAAGCAATATTCAGACATCGTATTTCACATCTTCAAATGTACAGCCAGCCATGCATTACTTTACAATTACTTTTTTTTTGTCAGAAGTCAAACCTTCAGATTGTAACACAATTTACTGACACATAAATGAACCTGTAATTAGCGCTGTCCTTAATGTCTTCTAGAAACACACAGTATCAAATGTCAAGGTTCACTATCTCTCAATCTTTCCATCTGCAGCAAATCCACAAGACCTTGGTTCGGAACGTGTAGTTTACATGCCTGATGCAAAGGTAATTCAATATTTTCAAGCCAGATGGAGTCACATTAATAACAAACAGATTGTAGGAAATGATGATGGCAACATGTAGACGCATTGACAAAAAAAGCACATTCTCTTTTCTATTTTATGCTTCTGTTTATTCAACAATGCAGTTTTTTTTTTGAAGATCTCATAGATTTTGTGATACTTTGTACACTGGAGAATTTGCAGAATAAGTTGCCAAAAAAGCAACGCTCAACAATCTGTTACTTTTTAAAAAGTTTTACAAAAATAATGGCTTGAATAACCACTAGCTTCCGTTTCTGATCTGACCCGTCAGCTACACCCCTTCATGACACTGCCAAACACATGCAGTTTATTAAAAATTATTATTTTAATCTTTCAACTTTAACATCTGATCTTCGATCAATTTCAATTCAGTTACTTAGAATTCCCTTATGATTATTTTTAACATTCACTAGTGATTTCCGCGCAAAAAAAGCTGGTGAAACATTTACCTCAACAAAAGCAGCACCGCAAATGCATTTAGCAAGAATTCAAGTATTCTTACTAATCTGAAATTGAAACAGTATTTCTAACAAACTATTAGTTGTCATTAATAACGAAGTTACCACTGACTTCCTTGGTATTATTTTCCTTAAAGTCAATGGTGACCCATGTTGTAGAAGACTGCAAATGAAAAGCCAAATGGAAGTTGCCTTTTCTTGTTTTTTTTTTGTTGGCTGCAAACAAAGAGATGAGGGCTGCGGCTCACAGACCAGAGATTTTATAGTCAAAAGTATAATTTCAAAGTAATCCACATCTAGCTAATGAAAATGACTTGCATACTATTGACGTCTGGTTCTTTCACTCTTACACAATTTCTGAATTCCTGTATGCTAGAACCAATCACACTAACACTTAAAATAAAATAATTGATTAGAAAACATAGTCATATAAGGTGAGCTTAATATAACCAATGTGTTGTATGTAGTAAGGAAATTTCAAAAATTTCCATTTACACCCAAAACAGCCTGGTTACAAACTTTCTTCAAAATATCTTCTTTGTGTTCGGCAGAACAAAGAAATTCATACAGATTTGGAAATACTCGACTGTCAGTAGATGATGACAGAATTTTCACTATTCCTTTAACAAGTCATCCTGTGAGTAGCACTTCAGAATAGAAATATGGCTTTAGCCACAAGAAGCCAACGATAATTAACAATAATAACAGACAAACAATGTAACTCGGAAAACAGATAATGGTGGTTTTTATTAATGATAGCCTCGAAGCGGAAAAGATCCAACCGGATGTGTAAACAACTGACAACTGAGTCGTTACTGTTAAGATGAAGCCCAAAAAAACATGAGAACATAAGAGTGCCAGGGAGGGGCTTCAGGGGGAGGGCTCATTATTATTTTAGTAGTTTACGACTACTAGGCCAATGTAATATGCTTGATTAAATCAATATGATTGATGGGAGACTCCAAATAATCTAAATCAATAACACATTAACATCAAGAAGAGGACGTCCTAGATCTCTTAAGTTCCTCACAACTAGTCATTTAGATTTGGGCTAGTCATTTTAATTGGTTGCAGATTAGTTTCACATTTTAGTTTACTCGGGTGTACTGCTGGGGATCAGAGGTGAAAAATTCTGAAATCCAAAAAAAAAAATAAAAAAGAACAACAATAGCATCTACAACCGTGGTGCACCATAATCATCTGGCATCCTTTCAATGTTATACCTGTAAAAAAACAAAAAACAAATTATAACAGATATATTCATTTACACAGGTGTCTTCTGTTACTTCTGTTCAATCGTTCAGACTTCGGATGGTGGCGATGCCATGTCACGATAAAACATACCATTAAAGTACTCTGAGAGTGACCGATCTGATCAGCTTCTCCAGAGGGACTGTGTGCGTTTCGTGATATTCTGATACCCTCATTTCTGGCATTGCTCACAAATCTGTGTTTTTAATAATAGAACTCATTTCATGCATCTCTAATACAAAACCCATCATAGTTTGTAGTCACATGACCAGTTTCACATCCGTAGAACTGCAGCATAAGAGTGTACATTTTGCAGACCACCTCTCAAAAAGATATATGAACAAAACTCAAGTTTTAGCATAAATAAATACATTTAAAACAGTAATATTAAAATATTAAATTCAGTCATCTCTGTAGTAATGATGGGTCATTTACATTTTGCAGATTAGGCCGAAACATGAACACAGTCCACTTAATGGTTCTGTGTTTTCCTTCTATGGGAAAGCCCTTAACGTGAAACTTTGCACGTTGCGTTTATATTCTGGCTTCATCTGCTGGTCTGTACAAAATGCACATCAACAATAAAGCGTTTACTGAATTTCACCCTTTAATATATGCATTTTACTACAAATGTAAAAATGACTGGCGGTCATGGGAGCAAAGCAGTGTTTTGCCGGACTATCAATACACAGGTGATTTATTAAGCAGTACTTCAAATTTTGCAGGAAGAATGTTTGTTGCAAGTTAAAAAAGGTTTGAAATGTCTGCATATTTAACAAATATTGCATCTAATCCACACAATCACTGCAAGATCATCACTACGGGAAGCAGAAAGCAACTGACTTCAGGCAAATTTTGGCACATAACCTAGGCTTTCTCACTTGCTCTGACAGCTGATAAGGCAAACCCAACCCCCCCAGAAAAGAGAGCTTGTGTACCTGTGATTGGAGATATACATGATTGGGACTCCTGGGATCTTCCGAATCCTCCTTTTTAGGTCTCTGTCCACCGTGGCCACAATGTAACATTTGTGCTAATCAAACAAATGGGATTGCTTTAATCATAATGTAAAGGGTATTAGTTCTGATATTAAAATTTTTTCAAAGTCTCATTTATTTTACTGATTTGTGAATTGACTTTATTTTTACTCTTAATCTACAGGAACTCATTATTTGTTTGTTTGATTGCTTGCTTTTGTGAACCCTCCACATTTGCCGTGCCTTAACCTTCATAAATGCATTTAACCTTTGCATACCTGGGTCCATCTGGACCTGGCGCAATGAAAGTTTATTAAAACATTTATTTAAAAAAAGAATATGCAATTATTTTAAAGTGTTGAATGTTAGTGTTTTTACAACATTTTGCCACCATGAACCATGAAAAATAGCAAATGTTTTTCTGAGAAGTCACTTTCCTGTAGCTTTTGAAGAGTAACTCCAAGGCTAATGGGTTCGTTTCAGGAAATGCACAAATTGATAAGTTGTTTAACTTTAAAAGAAGGAAGCATGGTGTATGCAAATCCTGAAAATGTGTACAATTTAACAGATTCTTGGAGCAACACTATATGCTTCAGTTATATCTCTAGAACCATATAGCGCCTCCAAATAAACCAAATAACACAAATCTACAAGGATATAAAGATATTTGTAATACATTTTGAGGGGAAAATATAACCAAAGTGCGTTTACTCTATTTACCCTCTGTCACAACTGGCATTTTATGCAACACAGATAATTAAAGTTCTCATACCTGCGTTACTCTTTGCACCAAGCAGTCATCAGCATATGTTCCTTTGTGTGAGCAAGGTAATCGATCAAAGCGGGGATCTTTTGCAATCCTACAAATAAAGTTCAAACCAGTATAAAAACCAAGCAAGCAAGCGTAGCCAATTTCATACACAAAACCTGTTAAAACGCCCATTTAATGGACCACATCTACTATTCACATACAAAACAGCTTCCTATCTTTTATACACCATTACTACTCCAGATGCTGACAGCCTCGGATGAAACGACCAAAAATAAACTTTAATAACACAGAATGGGATGCGTGCCATCCAAACCAGAACAGAAATGATGGCCGATTTCATCATTAAGCGTGATTCATGTCATTCACAGCTGAATGTGATTTAGAGTGAATGTGTGTAGATTTAAAAATACATAGTTTAACTTGATTTTACAAACACAACTTATTTTGCAGCTTTTCATTATTCTCTTTAAATATTTAATTTCAATTAAAAAAGGGACATTTAAATAAAAAGGATTACTATTATGCTCCTGTCCCCCAGTGTTCAAGACATGTATTGTTACTGTTACACGTATGTCATGAAAGTGTGCATTACCGCAAAGCCACTCGAAACTTCATGCCTAATTTCTCCAGCTCAGCCATCACACAATCCGTTATGCAAGGAACACCTGAATGACACAACCACAAAAATATTAGCTTGAAAACTACAAATGTATGTTAGTAGTTGTGATGGAATATTTTGTAATTTTTTTTGGGGGGGAAGGTAAGGTAATACAGCTTTGGAATGACATCTAAGGTCTGTTCTAGGTGACTATCCCTTAAAGTCCTGGGGCCGGTTGCACCAGCTGGACGTAAAAAAGCTGGGCGTAAGTCCTACGTTGGACTTAGTTACGTCTAGCTTTC
>JAUMHR010000072.1:16735309-16766418 GCA_032361145.1 Enteromius fasciolatus | reverse complement strand
ACGCAGGACTTAGAACGCATTTTACGTCCAGACTAGTCTTACGACCGGGCGTACGTCCAGCTGGTGCAACCGGCCCCTGGTCAGCAAGAACGTCGCATACAGGATAGATTTTTCCTTTTAAACAGACAAAACAACTTCTGAAGAGCAGACGAAGAATGTGCACTGATAGGGAAACTACGCTATATATCACTAACAACCAAGTGAATAAAATATAGAAATTTCTTTAATTTTCTGTAAAAAAAAAAAAAAAAAAATCAAAACCCCTCCATTTCCGTTTCTTCATAGATGCTGCACTGGAATCTCTACAGTACTCAGTATATCCAATTTATGAAAGTCACATGATGATATGTAGACAAGTATGGTGTCTGATCCTCAGAATTTTTGCTGTGCATTTATCCCATTCCAAGAGCGCAGACACAGCCTAAACACACACCCTAAGTAGTGGACAGCCATTTTTGCTGCGGCACCCAGAGAGCTGTTCAGGGTTCAATGCTCAGGAGCACCTCAGTCATGTTATTCAGGATGGGAAAAAGTCACACATGTGGCTATTGGGTTACAAGTCCGACTCTCTAACCATTAGGATACAACTGCCTCATAACACGCATCCCCTTTCACGTCAGATTTGATGAAAGTGTAGACTTACATTTAGCATAGAGGCAGTCCATCATTGACTGGACAACATCCAATTTGGCCTTAATAGAGAAGTTGATAAAGTTGGTATCCACAAGGATGTAATATGGAGGTCCGAGCTGGGTGTTGTATTGAAAGAACATACAAGACGGGTACTTTGCTCTGAAAGAAAGATAGATGCATAAATTATTATATATATATATATAATTTATGCAAACACATGGATACAAAGACTAAAAAGTATTATTCAACACATTACTGGTGATTTCAAGTGATTAACCCATAATTAATCACTTCCAAAATAAAAGTTTTTGCGTGTTATTATGTATATATATATACAAATATTTATATTAATAATTTATATTACATATAAATATATAAACATAACATTCACTATTTACTATTCATTTTTTGATTAAACTACAAAATTACATAAAAAATATTAGTTAATTATTGATGGTATTAAGTAGTAAACGGGTAAACAATGTTAAAACATTAGCATCTCACAAAAAGGAAAAAACTCCCATAAAGTATTGTTAATGACATAATCCAATTAAAAACAATGGACAAATATACAATTATGTAGAGAACTTTGGGTGCACTTTGTTCGTTCTAAGTTTTTCCACAAAGCTCTCACACAAATACAGTCAAGACAAAAAGACTGGTATGGATACAGTTTTGAAATGTTAGGCAAAACTACTCGACAATATATAGAAACAATTTAAAATACTCATTTTAAACGAAGATTAAACTATTTTTATATGTGTGGATGAAATATACCATATTATTCTCAAATGTATTAAAGGGAATATGAATAGGCCACTACTTTTGAGCTTTTTCTGTATGGTTGTACTATTTCTGATTAAGATTTTTGTGCCTCTGGAAATCACAGATTAACTTTTTAAAGTCCCATATCCAAATTTTACAATATTAGATAAGAATAAATATAAACAAACTGTATACTGAGAGTCAATGTTGATATACCATGCCATTCAAACAAGCATACAGCAATTTCAGGAAAATAATAAATCTGCACACATACAACAGATGCAAAGCAACACAAACACAATCAGAAATATAGAATTCAAACTCACACTTCTTGTTCTTTAATGGCCGAGGGATCTTCTTTCTTCTTCTTTTGTGTTTTTGCCCTGTCCTGTTCTTTTCTGGACAAAGCGAAGAGAAAGAAAGGTTATGAGATGCTATACTCTTACATACCATACCAAATGTAGTTATTTTCCCTGCGTACTGCGCTTAGAATGCTAAAAAACAAATGTCTACCTTTTTTATTGTGTTATATTGCACTCAGACATCGTAATGCAACTGCCACACAGCTGCAGGCCCGTTTACCAGATGTGAGGGGTGCTAGGGTTTCCAGACAAACCATTCGCAACCCACTTGAATGCCAGACAACCGTTGCAGGTGACTCCACTGACACCAAGACACCGCCGTGAAAATTTGCAGTGGGCACAAGACCATGTGACCTGGACAGGTCAACATGGTCCCCAGGGTTTGCTTTGGTGGAGGAGGTGCAACAATCTGGGCAGGCATCACCAGTCAGCGCAAAACAGATTTGGTTATTGTACATGGCTCAGTCACTGCACGTTCTTACCTCAGAACAACATCATGAGGCTGGTGAGGAGCATGAGACGTCGCTGTCAAGCTGTCATTGTGGCAAATGGTGGAAACACCCACTACTGACATTGTCAATTTTTGTTATTTGGGGCTATCCTTGTAATTGTCTAAATCTTTGGGGTAATAAATAATAAACTAATGAAAATTGTGTTTCTTCTCATACATTATTAGTAATATCAAAGGGAACCTTTACTTATTTCATTATTAAAATTCAGAGCAAATAGGAAAAGCACTCATGTAAATAGCAATATCCCTAACTTATTGTGAGTAGGACATATATATATATATTTATATATGTATATTAACAGTTTGTCATAACCATATGGCGGTTTAAAATAAAACATACTGGAGTAAACAGATTGAGTGCAACAAGTAAATAATTATGATGATTTAGACTATTGATGTAGAGGTTTTCGTGATTGTAAAGGTAAAGGGTGCTTTACGTTGAGACACAACAAGAAAAATGAAGGGCAGTAACATGATACTTTGCTCAGTAATTGTTCTTACAGTCTGGCACCATTTATTATATTCAGATCTTATCCAAAGCTTTTAAATAGTAGTGTATCATGCTCTCTGTAAAATGGTAAGTTTTCAACAATGATATAAAAAGGAAAAAGCTTATTGAACGCCAAAAAGCCAAACCAAAACAATCAAACTCTTGACCTGTAACGTTGGTGTAATTTGTTTCCTATTTCATGAGATTTTCTAGATTTCTCTCTGTAACACGCTACCTACATTACCAACGTGCGACAAGCATTTCAATCCACGTGTTGCTTACAAATAACACAGTATAATCATAATAATGCAAATAACGATACTTACATCCTCTGATCCTTTAAACTTAGCATTCTTTTCATGACGGCATATTTTTTCTGTTTCTTCTGTTTTCCCTAATTCACACAAAGACAAAGTGTCATTCAACCAAAGAACAAATAAAGACGTTGTTTACACGCATTATGGAGATAAACACTTTATTTTACCATGGCTGAAAACGCTCGAGATTAGCGCTCTACCCTCGTGTGTTACACAGATGCGACAGAGAGTCTTTTGACGTCACCATTATGCGACCCGTTCCACGCCGTCATTTCCTGCGTCATCTATGCTAGCGCTAGATCCTGCGGTCTTTCCGGTTCTCAATAGACATCCTTCAAGGTAAATATCTGGAAGACAATACTGCAGCTGTTGTCTGAATATGAATAGTAAAGTGTCGTACAGTACTTTTTAGGCTTAATTGATTACTTTTAACGGCATCGTGGGTATTTGATTGCTGAATGTTGTTTTTTTATGACATTGTGTGATTAACGTTATTCTGCGTCGCGTTTGTTCTGTTTCTGATTCAGAGTTCAAGATAGGTTTGGATTAGTAGGCAATATATGTTAACATTTTTCGGGGACTAGTTTTGTGTGTTGTGCTATGCTTCGCTAGCATGTACTGATGTAATAGATTTGATGTTGAAGTCCGTGCTGATAACAGGACTTTAATTTTTAAAAAATGACATTATGCTGCAGTAATTATTTTGCACTCGGTGAAACTAAGGGTGGCGTGTGTTTCAATGGCGAAAAAATGGAAGCAAAGTTCTTACAGTAAAGGAATTATTAAGTATATTTTTTCCACATTATGATGGTGCAGATTCTGCTAGCTTTTTTTAAACATCAGTCGGTTCTCTATTACCCTGTAATGACAAAGCAAATACCAATTCATGAGGCAAATCAGATTTGTGGTAACCGTGCAAATTGTAAAAAAAAATTCATTCTGAAAATTCATACCAGGGCAAAAACCAAGCTATGTGATCAAAGGAAAAGACACAGGTTTGTGTCGAGGTACAGAAGTAGAGAATATCTGCTGCATTGGAAGCTGCCCAGGAGCACAGTGGCGTCTATAATTCTGACATGGAAGAAGTTTGGAACAAGCAGAATTGTTCAAAGAGCAGGCCATCCAGCCAAGCTGAACAATTAGGGGAGATGTGACCAAGAACCTGATATTCACTGGTTGAGTTCCAGAGATCATGTTTGTAGATGGGAGAAACTTGCAGAAGGACAACCATCAGTGCAACACTCCACCAATCTGAGCTTTATGTCAGAGTGGCCAGATGAAAACTTGGAATTTGCAAAAAAAACATGTTAATACATGTTATAGGTACATGCTGTATTTCAAATTTAAGTTGTCATAAAAAAAACTAAAAAATTATATATTCTGAAGACACAGAAGTCACATTGTACAGAGGCTTCATCCAAATATTAAAGGGATAGTTCACAAAAGAACTTAGGTTGTCGCTTGCATCGTAATGCGCCAGCCAGCGGCTGTCTACAGTAGATGCTAGAAAGCAACTGTTTCTGATCATTTGACCTTTCTGTCAGCATTCCATAAATAGAACAAGGCATCAGTTTACTGTTAGAGATTTGTGACCCACATTGTGCCGCATCCAGTGGAGACAGATTTTTATTGTCTTTAGTCACGTCGTATCTTGTCCGTACCACTCATATCCAGTGTAGACACTTTGCAAAAGTGAATACTTTCTAAATGCGCTGCAAATCTTTGTACTTAAACAATGTTTCACAAGTCTAAATTATATGTATGCTGTTCTTTTCCCCAGTAGGAGAAGACATGGGAGAAGTACTCTGGACCAGATAGGACAGCAGAAAGCAAGGCAGACCCTGAGCTCACAGAGGTCTGAGTGGAGTCTAAACATGGTCTAATGGACCGACTCTTTTTGCTGACCTTCGTCTTCTGTTCAGTCTCGTGGATTTTCTTCTGGGAGGTGCGCTGGAAGAAAGGCAAGGAAAGTCAGATTGAAGAATGGCTCCAGAGACACAGTTTATCCGAATACAAGTATTTGTTTGAAGGTCAGTTCAACAAACAAACACACTTAGTTTGATAGAACAGGGATTTTCATCCTGTGGGCAAGGGGGCTGTCGGTTTTTAATAATATAAATTAAAATATTATATTAAAAAATGAATATCATAACTGTTAATATACATTCGCTATTTAAGTTCACTAATTGGTTTAATAACAATCCGCCAGTTTATCAAACACATTTTTGCTGCATACAGATTTAAACATGGATAATGTTTAGACAGTAATGATAACTATAAAGATAACGATAACTATATTTGCGTCCACACCAATGAGCGATATCGTCTGTTTATTATAAGCTCAAGCGCGTCTGCCGCTTTAATTTCTCAAGCCTGTGATAGCAGGATTGATTATGATTGGCTGTTAATATTTCTATCGTTCTTCAGCTGGAAAAAATTATTCTCGTTATAGTTGTAATGCGGACTATTCTTTTATATTGCGATGATCATGATTTGTTACAATGTACTTATTGTGTACATACAAGTTTTTATATTATATGTTTAAGAATACCTATATGTAGTTACAGTTGTAATTAATTTCTGTACTTACAGTTATATTTACTCTGTTGACCCATCCCTTAACACCTTAACCCATCCTTAAACCTACCCCTACCACCAAACCTTTCTCTAACCTTACCCATTTCCCACCTCAAAAGCAGCAAGTGTTTGCAATACAATATGAACACAATAAGTACATTGTACTTGCATCAACAAACAAGTACATAGTAGTTAAGGCCACATAATGTAAAAAATCTAGAAAAACAGCGTCAAATTGATGACGTGTTGACAATAGGGCTGTATATAAGAATCTGGCGATACGATACGTATCATGATTCAGGCATTGCTATACGATATGTTGCAACATATCGCGATACTGTAAGCAAGACTCTATATTGGGATATTTCATTTTTGGGAATAGGAAAATAGGATATCATTTTAGGAAATCTGGCATTTATTTCTCTAAATAAACTATGATGTGTATAATATGTTTAATGTGTTTTAGTGTTTAATGTCCCGATAGAGCAATATCTATTTCAGACTCTCTAAGGTCGCGCAAATTTACTAACATTACCATCTACATGCAAAATGTTATGCATGCTAATTTAATCATTAATTTAACAAACATTTAAATCATTACCTGCTTCAGTGCTGCAAACTATAACAAAATGATATAAACAATGAATTCAAGGCGAATAAAGGTAAATATGTAAACAAAGCATAAATCTCTCTTTAGATTTAAAAGTGAGCACTTTGTAATCTGATATTGAGGTCGTGTTTGTCTGTACACCATGTTCATCAATTGTGCGCAGACCTTTTTTTTATAAGCGGGGAAAATTCCCCACTTTATAAATAACCGTTTTCATGCATAGGGTGTTTGCGTTAGAAGAATGTACAGGGATACTTCGGACTTGTTAGGCGATGCTTTCTCGTTGAATTCATACGATATTTTATTCTATTGAATGTATGGGAACAGTGAGGAACACCAATATGGCGGCTCAGCGGCTTCACCTATATCACGTCATGAGCAATCCAGTCCTCTATTTTAGATCAGAGGTTGGGAGCCACTGGATTAGAGCAGTCCTGGTGATACATGCGTGTCTACATGTCCACAGCAATGGATGTAGTCAAAATGTGGACAAGCTCAAAACATTTTACACACCGTTTACACCTGTACTAAGCATCATCAGATGGACGAGAAAACATGTTAATACCAGGTGTAAACAGGGCCACACCTGATTCCCTGATGCAGACTGTCAGCTTGTTAGAAGTGAACTATGTAAATGACCTTTTGACATGTTCCCTACCCGGTAAAGTTTACTTCAGTTCGTAACATTCATTTGCATGGATTTGCTCTTGTGGAGGGTGTGAGGGCTGAAATTGCTAACCTGTGGTTTAGAGTAGTCAAATTTCCTCTTGTTATAAAATGTCAAGCATAGTCATAGATGAAGTAGGATCCACTGCTAAGGAGTATATTTAGCAGAATCATTAACAACATCTCAGACTATTAGGGGTCAAACATTTAAAGGCTCATGAAACTTTTTCAGATTATAGCATTGTTATAAAACTGCTTGCATGAAATTCAAAACATAGTTTTTTCCTACAAAAGCACCACTGGCTTTTTGCGCCATTTTTGTCTTCTGAGTTGAAAGTCTGCAACATATTGATTGCACAGTTTGTGACGTGGCAAAGGACTATAGTACTTGGATTACGCATTGGTGCCTCATAATTATTTATGAGACTGTGTTCTTATCTTATGAGAAGACGCTTAATCATTCACAACAGCATGTGTTGATTTGGTATGACAGACATTTCTGACTGTCAGATAGCATGCATTAACTGACAGAAATGTTCTTGGATCATGGGGAATGTTTGTTTTTGCTTTTTAAGAGTGAAAAAAACACAGATCGTTCACTTTGAGCATAAGCAGTTTTTACAGCTCCTTCACATAACCCATCAAAATTCATTCCTTAGGATCCAAACATGGATGAATACAGAAGCCACCAAACGCTTCCACGTTTTCTCTATTTAAAGACGGTTACATGACTAGCTACACGTGGCCGTTTTCTAAGTGGATAAAAAAGATAACGATAATGTATGGCAGAAGAGCACTTCGCAGTACTTTGACCTCGGCTCAGTAATATAATCACTGTCTGAAAAATGCTCTATAGGTCATTAGTGGTTCAACCGTAGCATTATGAAGCTATGAGAACACTTTTTGTATTGAAAGAAAACAAAAATAAGGACTTTACTCAGAACTGCGTACGCTGTGAGTGTTAACAAGATGCAGTCCTAAATGGAGCTACAGTGATGTCAATGGTGCCGAATCATTGAATAAACCAGCATTGTAAAGTAGATGATTATAATAATAATTATTATTTTTTAATAATTTAATTTAATTAATTAAATTAAAATTTTCTGGCTTACATAAGGGTTATATTCACTTTTAGGTAAGAACGGCTGTGGCCACAAAACAGCTAGTGTTGCTGCTTGATATTGCAACCTGTTGTGTCTTACCATATTAGTTTAATGTATTATCTTAATTGCGAACATACTGGAAATAGTATTAGTATTATAGTTTATTATAATATTTAATTCAATTATTAAAATTGAATAATAATAGTATTAATATTTAATTTTAAATTAATGTAGAAACAACATTTAAAAAAGTATATTTTTAAAATGTGTTTAATATGAACTTTTTTCCCTAATATTTAACCGTTGACTATACCTATTAAATATTACAGTATAGTTAAGAGCTATAAATTTAATTCTAAACTAGTTTAAGTGAACCCTACATTTTTATGAAGTCGATGGATTGAATGGTTGTTGTTTTTTTTTTAGTTTTTAAAATTATTTTTGTAATATTTTGTTTAACATTAGACCAGAAGATCTAATAAATTGGTATAAAAAAGTAGTTTAAAATAATTATTATAATTAGGGCTGGGTATCAAGTTCAATACTTTTTAGGTACCGACCGAATTGCCTCAATACAACCGAGTATCAAAAAATGTCTCGTCGTTCGGTACCCAATTTCGATACCTAAATGGGTTAATCTCATTAATGTCAGTGAGCTAATAAGACTGCAGCACTAGCCAGTTTGTTTGACCAGAAGTGTGTAAAATAGCCGTATGTTATTTATATCATTTACACGACTGCACATCACTTCTGTCTCTACATTACATTAAGCTGCGCTCTCTAAAACTGATTTAATGATACCCAGCCCTAATAATAATAATAATAATAATAATAGTAATAAAGTATAAATTGAAGTATAAAATGAAAGGGTACGAATAATCCTAAAATATATTTCATGATAAGAAACTTAACATTTTTCTTCCCATTATTTTATTTCAAATGAAAGATGTACAGACTCTGGAGGAGCTGAGTTTATGTGTGCTGTCTCGGCTGGAGGATGTGGTAAAGGAAAAGCATCATTGGAGGGAGATTACTGAGGCCCAAGTGCAGCTGCTCAGAGACTTTGCCTTCCAGGAGTGGCTTTGTTCTCAGAGCCTGGAGCACTACTATCACACGTGAGTTCACAAACACATCACTGCCACAAAAAAACATCAACAGCTATGTGTACATCAGCTTACTAGTGGGAAAATGAGAAGAAGGAATCACCCCCTATTTCCCTTTTAGGTTAAGTGAATCAATAATATACAAGAGATATTTACAATAATTTACAACAGTAATAGCAAAGGCGAATTCTGCGAAACAATATACAAAAGGTACTAGTTGAAATGAAGTAACATGGAAGAACACGGTAGAAAGTCTCCACGAGGAACAATGGCACAAGATGGCCCCTCCAGAGTGTTCAGGGTGTGGCCTATACCTGGGTCAGGTGAGGAAGTGGACAAGTAGTAAACTCCAGACAATTAGATCCTGGACACACCCGCCTGCAACACAGCATACACACACACACACACACACACACAAGAGGGCAGTGTATCATAGACCCATAGCATGAACTCGTAACATCCCCAACTAGTAAATGGTTGTTTATTGTTTAATACAGGGGTACTATATGGGATTTGAAAGCCTCAAAGGCAGTCCATTGAAATGATACTGCTTTACGTAACAAACCAGTGAGAGGGGCGGCAACATCTGAAAAATTCCTACAAAAGCCTAATATGTAATTACCTGTCATTCCCAGAAATCGTTGGAGGTCTCTCTTTGTTTTAGGAACTGGGAAATCAATTATAACTTGTACCGTAACTGTACTTTACCATAACTCGATATTGCAAAAATTCATCAGGGGTCACAAAGGCGGAGATTTCAGATGCCCTGTCCGTTAGCGGTACCTGCCAGTAACCTTTTAACAAATCGAGTGTAGTGACGAACTTTGCAGTACCTACACAATCAATGCAATCTTCCATACGAGGTAATGGAAACGAGTCCACTTTAGTTAAAGCACTAACCTTACGATAATCCGTACAGAATCTTTGAGTTCTGTCTGACTTCAGAGCAAGCAGACAGGGTGAACACCAAGGACTAGCACTAGGGACTGCTGACTTTTCATGGTAAGTTTGCTATAACTTCAGAATTCAGCAGATGAGGACAAAGCACTATTCATTTTTAACCCATCAAGTTCAGGAGAGTACTCTGCCAATGACTCTAAGTCTCTGAGCGTGACACATATGCCTTAAGCATGGAGTAACATCAGTAACATAGTCAGTATCTCCGAGCTTTTCTCTGACCACATAAGGACCAGCAAATAACAAGAGGGGAATTTCCTCGTCCCAGTCTTTTTGTTTATCAATACAGAAAATTTGTAATGTTTGATGAAAGCGTTCAATGCCTTGTCACTGTGTATGGTAGGCGCTGGGTACTTGATGCTTAGTTTTCAATCGCTTCATCACCTTAGCAAACACTCTTGACATAAAGTTGGTGCCTTGGTCAGATTGTATGTATTTGGGCATACCGAAGGTCATACAAAATTTTCTCTGACAATAGTAGAGGCCTTGAGAGAGCGCAACGGTATTGCCTCCGGAAATCTAGTTGTGGCACACACTAATGTCAGAAGGTAAGAATTACCAGCCTACCGACAATCAACCTACCAATCCCACACTTTTTGGAGAGTTCACTTTCCTATCATTTTTTGCATTTTAACGAAGGGCAAGTGGCAATGAGATGACCAATTTAGTGACAGCAAAAACACCCACGGCTTTCATTACTAGCAGTGCTAGACATGTTCTTTGATACCGCTGTATCTTTAGAACTACGACCTTGATCAGTGTGCAAGTACGAATTCATCAGAAAACACAGCAGCTCCAGAGAGGGTCGAAACTTTTTGCTCATTCAAATAAACAACAATTTTCTCTGGCAAACTATTTTTAAACTCCTCCAATAATATTAACTCCTTGAGCTGATCAAGCCAAGTCAAGTCAAATTTTATTAATAGAGCACAAGTTTAACACAACCGTAGTTGATCCAAAGTGCTTTACAATAAAAATAAACAGCTAAAGGTAAAACAAATATAAGAGTTAAAATTAAAAATTCATAACACAACAATTTAACACAAATGAATTATGCCAAATACATGCACAACATCACCCAAATGCTAATGTGTAAAAATATGTCTTTAAGCTCGATTTAAAAACATCCAATGATGTAGAAGCTCTGATGTGCAATGGTAGACACTTCCAGAGTTTTGGGGCAACTACTGAAAAAGCCCAATCACCCTTCGTTTTACAACATGAACGGGGGACGGATAATAGTAACTGATCATTAGATCTTAAAGACCTAGAAGTTGCATAGGGTGTGATAAGATTACAAATATAGTCTGGAGCAGAATAATGCAATGCCTTATATGCAAAAAGAAGTATCTTAAAATCAACTCTAATTTTTATAGGAAGCCAGTGGAATGAAGCAAGAACTGGAGTGATGTGTTCCCTTTTCTTAGTTCCTGTTAAGAATCTGGCTGCCGCATTTTGAACCATCTGTAACCGAGAGAGTGTAGATTGAGGTTGGCCAACGTACAGAGAGTTACAGTAATCCAGACGAGAAGAAATTAACGCATGAATTACACTTTCAAGGTCTCTACTGTATAAAAAGTGTTTCACCCGAGATGGAAACTGTATTTATATGCTTGTCAAAATGGAAAAAAGGATCAAGATGGACTCCAAGATTCTTTGCGTAGTCATGTAGGTTGTTACTTACAGAACCTAACTGTGTTTTGATAGAATTATTAATAACAGCAGGGCCCAACAGCAACACCTCGGATTTATTTTCATTAAATTGCTTTGAGTGTTTTGCCTTCCAGGTCTTGACTTCACAAAGACATGACAAAAGATGATCAAATGAAAAGTCATTTCCTGGTTTGAGTGGAAAATATAATTGGAGGTCATCAGTGTAAAAATGGTAATTAATGTTATGTTTCCGAAGAATTGAACCCAAAGGAAGCATATAAATGGAGAACAAAAGAGGCCCAAGAATGGTTCCTGTGGGACACCACACTGGATAGGTGCAACAGGAGAAGTAAAAGATCCAATATTTACAGGGAAAAGTCTCCGCTTTAAGTACGAGGCAAACCACTCTAAAGCTGAACCCTGCACCCCGACAACACACTCAAGTCGATTTAGAAGAATATTATGATAGACCGTATCAAATGCAGCACTTAAGTCTAGAAGTATTAAGATAGCAGAAGATCATTTGTGACCTTCAGCAATGCAGACTCGGTACTATGCAGTGCTCTAAGACCAGATTGAAATGGATCTAAAATATTATGTGTATCCAGGTATGAAGTAAACTGTGATAGTACAACTTTTTCCAAAACCTTTGAAATGAACGAAAGTTTAGAAACCGGACGATAGTTATATACTGCGGGGGCAAGATGAGGGCCTTTCAATAAGGGTTGAATGATAGCATGTTTAAAACCTACAGGAAATGCCCCAATCAAATGTGATAAAACGTGACGACCTTACTTGCCCTGCACCATTTCTCAAATAAATTAGCTTTATCTCTTCCAATCTCGACTTCTGCTTTAGGAACTTGTGAGCGTGTAAAACAGCATTCTTCATGACATCATAGTCTAAGCTCTGTTCAAACCTTAATGTGGGCATGCTCTCACCAAGCACATCAGCAGCTGTGGGTCGAACAGGTGATTTTAGTCCAGAAAGATTTGATTTCAACAGTGGGTACGTGCAAATTTAATGGATTTTAAAAAAAAAAATTGATATTGTATTACGTAACAAAAAAAAATTACATTTCCATGAACTCGTAACAGTAGTAACCTCCCAAAATAGAAAATGGAATGGATTTAAGGGTTGTAATTGGAATGTAAACTATAACGTTGTCTACTAATTTGATGGATTCTATTGGTGACATGCAATCTGGCAGATGGGAACCAACAGAACAACAATCATTTCTATCAGAATAATGCCCAAAACACACTGCAAAAAGGAATTTTGCAATGGTGTTAATGGAAAACACAAGAATTTATGTGATGGTTTCTATTCTTTTTTTGTTGTTGTTGTTTTGTTTTCAGCAGGGTGATGATAATGGCAAACATCGCAAATCATAATTGTAATGTCTGTAAAAAAAATCGCACAGTGCACCTTTAAATGTGCCACGCTACTGTGTAGTTGAACACAATGCCGTAGATCACTGAGAAGCTGCGCGTTGAGTTTCGCGGGTGATTCTACATGCAGCTTCTCAGTGATCTACGGCTCTGTGTATAAGCTGCCCCCCCCTCCTCTTCAAATCAATACTGCAAGCCGAATGTATTCGAAAATGCTATGTATAAAAATAGTGGAGTGCTCCATTTTACATGCATCAAACTACAAACTGAACAGAAGTTCAGTTTAAACACACAGGCCAGTGAACTAATGACTAAATTAACTAGACACAGGTGAACTAACATAATCAAGGGGAGATACAAGCTAGGTCAAGGGAAGTCATTTAAGGCACTGAAAACAAACTAAAAGTCAGTTTGGTTGTGACAAAAAGATGATGCTCCTTACAATGTTATTTGTGAGAAAGTACAGCTCCTGTATTCATCTCTGACGTGTCTGGCTGCTTTAGATATGGCAGAGAAAGTCAAGAAGTCCAAACATTCACTGATCCATCTATCCTGCTGTTATATAAAATCTTTTATGTACTGTATTTCGGCAGCCTGAAGACCCTGGGCTGCACTACCCTGGATGATCTAGCACAGTTTGACAGCCAGCTTCAGCTTTCTCTCGCAGCGTGGGGCTATTACTACGAGGATTACATCAAACTGTCCACAGGTGTGAGGGTCCTCCAGGCATCTAAGGGAAGCAGAGATCAAGACTACGAGATTCAGCTGGTGCACAGCCTTGCTGACAGGCGGCTGAATGAGAAGTGGTCTTTTGGTACGTATCCTATTATTCAAATTTATTTTTAAAGGGTTCATCGGATGCCCATTTGCTATGATTCTTTAGGGTTTTGATGAAAAGTCTGTAAAATACTTTGGTTAAATTTCTTAATGATAGTCTAAAACAAAACCCTTTTAACCTGTCAAAAACAGCTCTGTTCACAGCTAGCCGTTATAGTGCTTTTCTCTTTAAATTAGGGCTGTGCGAACGCAATTTAAGACGTTACAATTTGCTAATTGCAAAACCTGCAATGTGGACACCATATTACTCTGTTGTAGACCATATGCATGACTGCCAGCCTTACTAACCTATAGTGAGCACACCTCCGTTCTCTCCAATCAGCACTGCTCTAGCCAACAGTGTAAACAAATACAAAATGGGAGAGAGAGAGAAAGTGGGATTATCGCATGTACGGGGTCAGATCAATAGCAAATTAAATGGCTGTATGTGTTACTGAGTGCCTCAAATATCTACTGCTCACACACACACACACAAGTGCCACTTCAGCATTAGATTCACCAACTTTCAGACCCTTTTAGCGGCTCTTTCATTGAATGAAAAATATATTAATGGGGCATGTTTAGTCACTATTTAGTGTCAATTTTCCCACAGTATTTACTCATTGTGACAGTAAAACAGGGCATTCTTAATCAATCAAATTCTGTAAAAGTGGTTATACCATTATAATCTTCTCTGCTGAGGAGAAAAAACAATAGATCCCCTCCCAAAACACAATAGAAAATGTAATGGATTTAAGGGTTATAATAGGAATTGTATTGGTTTTAACTATAATGGTGTTTACTGGTATTTGATTGACTCTATTGGTGTTATGTAATGTGGAAGATGGCCACCAATATAACAAACGTGATTCCGATTGAAATAATGCCCCCCTCCAAAAAAAAAAGGATTTTGTAATGATTTAATGGAAACTAGAAGAATTTAAATTGTTTTTCAGCAGTGTACTCATACTGTACTTATCGTTGCATTTAAAAATAAACTCACTGTGATGTAGAAAAGTTTGGGGGCGTGTTTAAGCGAGCCGTTTTGGGGGGGGTTTGGACAAGTTCTAACTTTTATAAAGAATATCTCTTTGCTTTTGAAGCTTTAATCTTTACAACTTCAGGGATCTGATTAATGCACCAACAGGGTTTAACACTCAAAGAGAAAGTAAAAAACTTGAAATCGCATCACATAACCCGTTTGAATGTACTAATCAAATAAAAATCAAATGGCAAGAAATGTTTTATTTGCATTTAAGTACAGATACATCAGTATACTTTTAAATGCAAAATTAAGGTATTAGTTTTTGATCTGAAGGTGCAGTAAAAGTTATTTCCATATTCTATGGTGGTGTTTGTGAGCAGAGCGATTCAAGCTATCAATTCTTTTGTAAAATAATTAAACAACTGTTTAATATTTTTGATATATTTGAAAATGTAATTTATTCCTGTGTGGGTTTTTTTCCCTTTATGAGGACTGAAAGTGTTAATGTAACATGATCATCTTTTGCTCCTGCGATTTTAATAATTTGATGATGACGTGATTCATATGAACTATTATTTTAATGTCCCACCTTTCAGCAGGAGCTCTGATATTTGGCTGTACCATTGCCCTGTGCTTTCTGATAAGGGACCTCATGTTTTACATGATTGGTAAGTCAATTACTTGATACCATATGTTTCAGCATCTTATAGTAAAGTTTATGCTGGACAATTTGAGAAATTCCTCTTGGAATACCAGTTTAAGGGGTTAATGATTTTCATAATAATTTAGATTCATTTGAAAATGCAAAATGTGTGTCATCTATCTATCTAGGTAGAACCATTTTTCTGCCTTGATAACGATATATATCATGATATAGCAATTTGTATCTGAAAATGCACAAATTAAAAATTCAAACGCAAAGAAACGGTTTCATAGAATGTAATTTTATTTAAAATGAATTGCAGAAATACTTTAATTAAAAAAAACATTCTGTTTAATGCAATGCATTGTAAGGTTAATGTGTTTTTTCTAAGAACAACAGGTACTATAGTGCCTGACAGTATACCAGTTTCCACCGCTTGCTAAAACAGTGCTCTTGCATAGCTTGCAAATCACGTTCCTCTCATTCGTATCGCTTTTCCTTTATCCAAACCAATTCCACACCACAGACGATGCACCTTTTTTCTTTACAATCTCCTCGTTGTTTGGCTTCGTCACATGTAAGCGAACTCACCGCTGCTGCAGCGAGACGTGCGCGCACTGGGAACACAAGAGCTCGCACATGCGCGGTAGTACCAGAGACTCGCTGAGGTTTGTCCAAGACGTCCTTAGATTTGTCACTTGTCGCTGTTTTGGAAAAATGTCACCAAGGGGGTCTGAAAAGTCACTAAACCTAGCGACAAAGTCGATAAGTTAGCAACACTGCTTCTTCCATCATCAAAGTTAATGTTAATTGCGTGGTTATGTTTCGCGCAACGTCACGTGATCTCAAATGCGGTTAAGACGATAGACCAAAATCTCTATTGGTTGACAAGTTTGTACCGGTTAATATACCATATTTATTTATGCATGCTAAAAAACAACTAGTTAATAGTAAGAATTGGTTCCTGTATTACGTATTATCTATTACGCTTAATTGACAGTATTTTAATTCTCATATTCTCTCTTTAGGTGGAATAACTGTTTCCATCATCGCATTCGTCTTTACCATCAAATTTCTGTGTGAGCTTGCTGCTCGTGTGGTCAGCTTCTTACAGAATGATGACCCTGCTCGACATGGGGACCGCAGTATCTATGACTATGTGCGGGGTAATTATTTGGACCCACGCTCATGCAAGGTCTCCTGGGACTGGAAAGAGCCACAGGAAGTGGGTCAAACCATGAGTTTCCGAGTGCAGGTGACCAATCGCACGTTTTTCTCAAGAAAAGTTTTTTTTTCTTGTAATATAATCTGTATCGACTCTGTATCTGACTACACATTGGTGCTTTGTGCTTCAAATAATTACAGTACATGTATTTATTAGTTGTTTTGAAATTCACCTCCCAGCTCTTTTACAAAAATGGCCAGCCTTTTCCTGCACACAGACCTGTGGGATTGAGGGTGAACATCACTCACATTGAGCTGGCTTTAGAAGTCCCTGTGACCCAGGAGGTCCTTCAAGAGCCCGAGTCTAATGTAGTCAAAGTGGCCTTCACTGTGCGTAAGGCTGGACGCTACGAAGTAGCTGTCAAACTTGGAGGCCTGAATGTGGCTTACAGCCCTTACTACAAGATATTCCAACCAGGTAAAATGCAAATACAGATTACTAATTCTTATTTTTGTAATGTTTGGAAGGAGAGACCTTGTATGTAAGCTTACACCCTAAATGTCAGAACTTGTCATATTTTTTACGTAATTTCGAACAAAATCAGGCCAAAACTATGTTTGATTTGAATTAGTTTTGGCAGTTCGAATCGGCTCACCAAAGCAAACTTTTTGGGGAGTTTGTTTAAGCTCCTAACCCCCTTTGTGCTACCATTGGTCCGAGGCGGTTATGCCGAGGTCAGGCAAGGGAGCAACATCTCCTGTATACAAATAAGGTATATCCACACCTGTACGATTGCTCGCAGACAGACTTTCAGTCAAAGCAATTAAAGAAATTGCTACAAATTACTACAAAGCTTGTGTCAACAACCTGGAGTTACGCAAAAAGTGACATAGAGTGATTATCTAGAGAGAAATATCTTTGAAGAATCACACAGACCTCCATGTGCTTGCTAACGATGCCCTTACTACTGTTTGGTACCGGGATGAAATCTTCAGAGCTGTTCAGAGCTCATGATCTTCAGCCCTAAATGCAATTAATAATCTCTGCCATGTTATGTATTAGAATAGATGTTCAAATTCAGTATTTCATTCATCGAGGTCCAGTGTGTGATTTAAGTGTTCCCTTAAAATTTTTGAGTAGTGCATATACTAATAAAAGGTCATATTTGACACTTTTTGCTTAAAGTCTTGCAAAGGAGTGTACTGTTTGTTTTGCTGCTATTTATCCATGTAGACGTGGCAACTATTGACAATAAGAAAATTATGCTTAGTTTAGTTGATCATGATTGCTACTTACAAATGTAGGACATTACATTAAATTACAGTCAAAATAATTAAACCCCCACGTTTTTAGAGGCAAATTAAAAGTGATGTCAATATATTATGTAGGTCAGAGAAAAGAACTAGCCTATTCTTTCTCCTATTCGGTTTTCCTTTTTTATTTTATATATGCTATTTTTTGTTAGTAGTCTAAAAAAAAATCTGGTAATAAGTTTGTTAAAGTATACATTAAGCTGTGCATTTATAAAAGTTCTTTTGTAGTAAGATGAAAAGATGCTGATGACAAATGCCATTAATTGCATGTGTTGCAGGTACAGTGGTCCCATCCAAAACAAAGATAGCGTATCACTTCTCCACACTGGTTCTGACTTATGGCCAGCAGCACACACTGCAGATAGAACCACGGGATGAGTATGGCAACCCCACCAGTAACTCCGTCTCGCTCGTGGATGAGGTCAATTACAGCATGCATGTTCACCCAGTAAGGACACCTACTACATATACAGAGTTTTCAAATCTTGGATTTATGTCTTAGCGTTAAAGGGGTTTCAGGTCTGGCGTTAAGTTTTTTTTATTCAGATCTCTTTTTCTTACTGTTCCTACAGTTGGGCACAGTGGATGAGGAGAACTCAGATGATTGCTACAGCACATCGGTATCATCAAACAAGCCACAGTGCCAAGTTCTGATGAGGCTTACCTTCAGGAAAAAAGGCTGCTTCAGAGCAAGCATCTCATACAGGGACCAGCCCCTTAGCAATGGGGAGTTTGACATCATTGTACTCAGCGGTGAGTTAATCTTGACATTGGAGAGGTTGTTATAGAGCAGGGGTCTCACACTCAGTTCCTGGAGGGCCACAGCTCTGCAGAGTTAAGTCTCAACCAGCTCCAAATCACTCCAACTCTAATTCCAACTTTAATCTGATTTAGGATCACTAGAAACTTCCAAGCAGGTGCAATGGGAGCTGTTTGGAGCAAAAGTGTGCAGAGCTGTGGCCCTCCAGGAACTGACTTTGAGACCAATGTTATAGAGGCTATATTATATACCAACGTAGAACCCACTTTATCACCAAATACCATGAATTTTTCGATGTTTACTGAATAATAATAATAAAAAAACACAATAATTTGCTTAGTTTTTACATGAAACTACAATTTTTTTAATCACAATTGTTCATTGTACAACCAAATGTAAAACAAGAAACAAATCTGCCAGTTTAGACAAAACGCAGCTGTATTGAATATACGTTTTATTTTAAATCATCAATATACAGTACTGAATGAGTATCTAATATTGCCATTGCTAAAATGTGTTGCTCAAAATGGCCATATTAAGAGAAATCCCCACAAGTTTCTTTTGTCTTGTCTGGCTACAAACCACAATAGTGCTCCAAATCGCAAATGTAAAATACTAGGATTTACTTGTAAATGTGTAGAAAAGGGTATCCTATCCTCTTTTTTTTTTTTAAGTCGACTGAAGAAGATTCTAGTCTGACGGAGCAGCATACCTAAAGGCCTTTTTTCCTATAAATAGTTTTGTATATAATTAAATACCAGTGCATTTTCCAAGGCCAACCTACTCTGCTGTACAAAGCACAATGATGGGTTGATGGCTTGCAGTCTGATATGCACCATGGTCTTCTTCAATTTTGTAATATGAGGGTCAAAAGGACCTCATCGACCATGATACCGAGATACATATACTCTTTTATTGATTCAATTACATGTCCATGTAATGTCTGAAGAGAAATTAAGTTACTTTGCCTTTTTCTTTCTTTTTTTTTTTTTTTACCTGAAAACAGCATATACTTGGTTTTATCAACATTCAGAACAAGTTTTAAATTGTGGAGTCTAGACTGAATGACATCAAAGACTGACTGAAGCTTATACTAGGCTTTCTGACCGGAAGAAGCACTAAAATATACGACAGTGTCATCTGCATAAAAATGGAAGCTGGCACCCTGAAGGCCATAGTCTAAATTGTTTATAAAAATGGTAAATAAAAGTGGCCCCAGCACAGAACCTTGAGGAACGCCTCTTCTGTATAAACTGTAGGGATACTTGATACCGAGCTCATGTACTCATACTTGTACTCGTAAATGCATGGCGATACCAAAGACCGATACCTTGTGACGTCATCGACAGAACTTTCAGTGCAGATACTCTGGCAGCAGCGACAGAATGTAGGGTTTAACGGTGTGGAAATATAAAAACATTTATGATGACAACCCACGTATGGTAGACTGCGAACTTTGCTGCGCGAAAAATTCCATAGGAGGGTTAAAAAGCAGTGCTTACAATACGAGTAATCTGATCAGATATCTGAAACAGGGTCAGGCACCCCTGCCGTAAACATTTACTCAACTATTATCAAAAGTATTTCTAAATAAATACAACTAAAGATTTCCTTGTGACCTTACGTAAAGTATTATATGACACAATAGATTTTTGAAGAACTACACATAGAGCTAACGTTAGCATCATGCTGCATAAGACAGTTCTGAAAAATATCGTACACTTTTGCTAAAAAACTCACTTTAAACCACCATCCAGTGTTTGTACTAACCCCTTTTTGCTATTTAATATGCTATTTATAGCCTTTTTGTATTCCTGTACAAATTAATTTCAGTAACCTTCATTATTATGAAAATATCCAAATCTCAGGAAAATCACATCCTATCGTAATTGTGTGTTCAAGTATAATCTAGTGGTTGTTATTATGTTAAGGCTTTTACACAGCAGAAATAAACATGTAAACTCTGGCTGAAGCTCACGTTATTTATGATATTATGATCCAAGTTGCCAGGTATACATTCAGAGTATAATGCACGTTAGAGAAAGGATATAATTTCATATTTATTTGTTGACATACACTTTGCAGCCGCAATACATGATAAAAGTAACCCAAAAAAACTGCCACTCATGCACAGCTCTGTAATTTTTCCTGTGACGGCACTTTTTTAAAATAGCCAAACTGTGCAGAAAACCGTGACCCTGGCAACACTGGTTCACTGTACCCTTATCACACAGATAACCTTCCGCACTGCAAAATGAACATGTCCCACTATAATCATAAATGAGTGGAAATGAGAAGTCATGGAGTTTTAGTGATCAAAGTGTGGGAACCCTGTTGTTCTCTTTGTTATAATTGTAAAGGCAACAATGACAGAGCACAGCGAATTGAATACATAACATCCAGAAGAGCTTTCTCAGTGTCTTTTCACCATTATGCACTCACACAGAAAACGAGAAGAACTGTGTGGAGAAAAACGTATCTACCCCAGGCATAAGCATCTATTTCGAGGCCTACCTCTACAGTATGGGCACCTACAGTAGCAGTCCTTGGCAGTTTCTAGCCTCCTCCCAGCTAGCCCTGCAGAGACAGCCCTCCATGGGTGATGATGAGGAGGAACATGATTCTCCCGTAGAGGGGCAGTCGGAGAAGGTCAAGAAACCAAAAAAGGTGTATTGCTACATCTCACCAAAGGTAATTGATCTTTTTAAACGGGTTAGTGCTATAGTTGTAAGGTTGATTTTGTTTGTTCATCTAATTACTTACTTATTGTGTTTCAGCAATTTTCTGTGAAGGAGTTTTACCTGAAAATTATTCCTTGGCGCCTTTTCACTTTCCGTGTGTGTCCTGGAACTAAGGTTACCTTATTTTCCGAACCCTATTAACAAAAGCACTGACTGCAAAAGCTGTTATCGTATTCAAGAATATATATTTTTCTTATTAATTCTGGCAGTTCACTTACCATGGACCAGACCCTGTTCATAAGTACCTAACACTGGTAGTAGATGATGGGATTCAGCCTCCTGTGGAGCTCAGCTGTAAGGACAGAAATATCATGGCTGCAACCTTTATCCGCTTTCTCCACAAGAATATCGGTTAGTGTAATATTGGGCAGTGTATCATAAAAACAATCACATGTAGATATATTCTTGCGCTTCATTTGTGTTTTGTTTTGTGTGCGTGTGTTTGCATCTTCTAGGTGGATCAGAAACTTTTCAGGATAAAGTGAACTTTTTTCAGCGGGAGCTGAGGCACATTCACTCCAAGAGACCTCGCACTAAAACCTGCCTGAAAATCATCCGTCACTCACTCCTTGAATCGGTGAGCACATCTGGAAGATCATTCCTCACGGGTCATAGAGAAACCCACTGAAAGATGGAACCACTCTCTCAATACTCAGAAAAGCCTGCAGCCCACACTGTTTATTTCTTTGGTGTAATGCAGTCTCTGAATTTTCTGGGAATTAAAAGTGACACTTTTCCTCCTTTTTTCAGTCTCTGAAGGCCACACGGAACTTTTCTGTGTCTGATTGGAGTAAGAACTTTGAAGTTGTGTTCCAGGATGAGGAAGGTTGGTTAACTGATTGATGTTATTAGTTTTACTAATTTTTCTTACCCGTTTCACAAAACCTGTCAAGGGCATAAAAAAATAAATAAAATAAAATAAAGCCTTTTTTAACCATTATTAAACCTATAATCATATTTAAAAGGTAATTTATTATTTTTAATGTGTTAATTAGCTCTGGACTGGGGTGGGCCACGGCGTGAGTGGTTTGAGCTTATCTGTAAGGCTCTGTTTGACACAAATAACCAGCTTTTTACACGCTTCAGTGACAACAACCAAGGTTTGGTAAGTCATAGCTGTTCAAAACAGCTTTTTGTGCTGCTTGATACATTATTTTATTGTATTGTTGTAATTATAAACACTCTGGTGTTTAAATAGTTTAATTGTATTTACTCCATTTTGTTATAACTTATAACATTGCAAAGTAAGGTGGATAAAAAGTTACAGTTGTTTGTGTATATGATCCTGGGATGTAAGTATTTCAAAGGGGATAAAATTACACTCGTGATTTTTAGATGAGCTGAAGTGATATACATTTAGACTTTGGGATTTAGGTCTAGAGTTGATATGGAATGAGCTGTTGTATGTTTTTTTGGCCAGGTCCACCCAAACGCTGATCGCCCGCCCTACCTGAGGGTGAAAATGTATGAGTTCGCAGGTCGAGTGGTGGGGAAGTGTCTGTATGAATCAGCTTTAGGTGGGGCTTACAAGCAGCTGGTGCGAGCCAGATTCACCCGCTCCTTCTTGGCTCAGATAATTGGATTACGAATGAACTATAAGGTGAAAACAGATTTTTAGCCTTCTAATAAATGTACTGATAATAGTTTATGCCTCCTTTACAAATGAACACTCGTTTTATGAGTAGTCATATCGCTTCTCTTTGAGTTCACAGTCTACCTGTAAACTTGTCACATCTGAAAAAGTCCAGTGAAATTTTATTTGGGGGATCTTTCTGTTCATACCAGTTATATTTGACAGGAATGGAAACGTGTGTGTATATATGTAATTCTATTTCTAATATGAGAGCCCCTGTCAACTTTTCTTTTTTTTTTCTTGTTGTTCAGCCTAGAGTTTGCAGGTATGAAATAATTAGATTTTTCTTTTCTTTTACAGTACTTTGAAACTGATGATGAGGAGTTTTACAAAACCAAGGTATGCTTTGTCCTTAACAACGATGTCAGTGAAATGGACCTGGTGTTTGCAGAAGAAAAATACAGCAAGTCAGGACACCTGGAAAAGGTAGTCATCTTTAATTTAATAAATTATATTTTTTTTTAAATGAAATCTGTGCATTTTAATCTCGATTCCAAATACAATTATACAGGTAAGTGCATGCATAAGTGCTCTTAACGCTGGGGTGTCCAATCCTGTTCTTGAAAGGCCAACATCCTGCAGAGTTTAGCTTCAGCTGGTTCCAACACACCTGGATTGAAATTATTAGTCGGTCTAAAGACCTTGAATAGCTGGTCCAGGTGCTTTTGATTAGTGCTAAGCTCTATGGGGCAGTTTCCCAAACAGGGTTCAAGACTAGTCCTAGGTTAAAATAAATGTTAGAGCTGTCTAAAATGGAAAAAGCTTGCACTGACGTACATTAAAGTAGATTATTGCCATTGTTTGGTCTTAAAATGCTCCCAGGTAATGCTTTTTTGTAAGACATGTTTCTAAAAACTACTTAAATGTCCTAAGTTAACAAAGACCTAGTCCTGGCTTAATCTAATACCTGTCTGGGAAACCACCCCATCACCCCGTTGTAATGTGCATTTTGAAGTATCTCATGAGAAATGATTGATGAAGTAGTAGTGATTATCAGAATCAGAAAGAGCTTTATTTAGTGCCAGTTTGCCCGGAAGTGATGATTTAGATTTTTTACTCGTTGGAGTTCACATATGTTTTATGTGGGATTTCAACTTTGCTCTTAACTTTACTTCCCAACTTTGGATGGATACCTGGCTAGTGGCTTTCAGGAGCAGGTTTGGATAACCCTGCCTGAAGGTTTTTTTTTGAAGGTACATGTACATTTTTGTTGTACACTTTCACTAATAGTAATAATATTGCAGGTGGTGGAATTGATATCTGGCGGGGCTCAAATTGCAGTGACAAATGAGAATAAAATCCACTACTTAAACCTGTTGGCCCAGTACAGACTAGCCAGTCAGGTGCGAGATGAAGTAGAACACTTCCTAAAAGGTAAGAGCCCAAGTTTCTGACTTCAACTTAAAAACTTGTGTACAAAATATCCTTAACTAAATGACCTCTCCTGTTCAGGTTTAAATGAACTGGTTCCTGAAAACCTTCTGGCCATATTTGATGAGAATGAATTGGAGGTGAGAGGTTACATTAAGTTCCCACCTTTGCAATTGTTCAGACCCTTTTAGCAACTTTTTTTTAAAAAAAAAGGGCATAGCTCCAAAGCTAGCAACTTCTTGACAGGGCTCTGGACTCTTGACCGTCAGTTCAAATTTTTGTGCACATCTGATCATAATTCATCACACACACACACACACACCATTTTATCGGTTAAAGGCCAGTTAAAAAATAAAGGAAACGGGCTGGAGACAATTTTTATATAACAAGTATTAATAGTAATATATCGAGTTTTTTAGATTACAAAACAGCCAACTAACACTGTTTTTGTTGTTGAAGTAGTGCCAATGTAAAAAAAAACCTCACTAAACCGGGAGATAACGTTTACTTTTACTTCTAAGCTTCTCCAAAAAAGGATTCTTTAGCTAGCACCTGTTTTGAAACACTACATGAATATAGCAGTATGTTCAAGCAGATATGAGATGTCATAGCGATCCATAAGCCATGATACACATTTGTTTGTGCATCAGTAATAACGGACACATGCCATTCATAAAAACAAAAAAACATTCGACTTACATGAATATCTTGTGAAGCCATGTGTCATTCGTTCATTATTATTATTATTATTATATTGACAAAAAAATGACAAAAAGTATCATTTAGCAATGTTAGGAACACATCAAGTCCAAGCATAAGATGTTGCACTATACGCCGCTGTCACTGAGAATACGATATTAAGATGTGTGGTTTTTATCTGTTTTGTCTTGTTTCCAGTTGTTGATGTGTGGTACGGGAGATATTAACGTGCAAGACTTTAAAGCTCACGCTGTCATTGTTGGAGGGTCATGGCACTTCAGAGAAAAGGTAAGTGACTTTTTAAAGAATGTTTTGCGTCTTTTTATTTGCAAGGTACAAACTTAACATAGGTTATTGTACAAGCACAAGGTATCCGAAAGCATTTAATGTAGGGTTCCTGTGTGTTTTGAAAAACAAATAGAATAGGTTGTAGCGCCAAACACTTGTCCAAAGTCTTGTAAACCCAACTTTTTTGCGTAGTTGAGTTTTTGCGTAACACATTTTAATCGCACCACGGAACGTTTCTCATTGGATGAATTTCGGTTGGACCGGCGCACACAACACCATGCGTGTGCAAAAATGCGCTCTTGCGAGAATGCCGCTAAGCAGGGCTTGCGCGACTCTCTCAGCTGCTCAACCCCTGCTCGCTCGACAAGTACACTTTTAAGGCTTTGGAGGCGGGGAAAAAATGTCATGTTCAACACAAACCTTAGGAACAGTGTCTTTGTGTGTGTGGGTGTTTTTAATGAATAATTAATCCTTTATAAACAACAATAAAACACAATACATATTTGCAGTAGAATATAAAAATCAGGAATAAAACATGAAACATAATGAATAGTCTAGTCCTTTCAATAATTGACAATCAATTTAGAATACTGTAATAATTCTGCAGTCAGTGCTGGCAGCCGGGTGCCATATATTATTATACCAGAGTTTACTTATTTTTGTGTCATTTAAGCAATACAGTTGGGTTTTTGTCTTAGTGATGTTATGTGTGTTTATTTTCAAGTTAGTTTGTGTGGGTTTGGTTCATTTGCACTCGTTTTACATAAAAGTGTAACTGTCACCGTGATGTAAACATCATTTTTCAGAAGTTTCTTCATATCTGTAGACAAACTGATTAAGTCCTTGAATTTAAGGTTAACCAAGGTGTGGGAACCCATCTTTGATTTTTGTATATGATGTTTGACTTTGCAATAATGTGCTGCGCCTGACAGATCACAGCAGGTGATGAAAGTGTTACAGTGGGCTCATGTCGATTGTTCTGTTTATTAGGTAATGAAGTGGTTCTGGGCGGTGGTGTCATCCTTTACACAGGAAGAACTGGCACGTTTGTTGCAATTCACCACTGGCTCCTCGCAGCTCCCACCCGGCGGCTTCAATACGCTTTGCCCCTCCTTCCAGATTATAGCAGCTCCCACACACAGCACGCTTCCCACTGCACACACCTGGTGAGCACACACAAACATCTTACTTCCACAGAAGGACCAAAATCCATTTCCCAAAATTAATGTGGACCACAAAACCAGTGTTAAGTTGCTAGGGTATATTTGTAGCAATGGCCAAAATTACATTGTATGGGTCAAAATTATATTTTTCTGTTTTGCCAAAAATCCTTAGGATAGTAAGTAAAGATCATGTTCCATGAAGGTGTTTAGTCAACTTCTTACTGCAAATTTATTAAAACTTAATTTTTGATTAGTAATGTGCATTGATAAGATCTTCATTTGGACAACTTTAACGGTGATTTTCTCAGCATTTAGATTTTTCGGTTCCCTCAGATTCCAGATTTTCATATAGTTGTATCTCGGTCAAATATAAAATATCAAATATTTAAAGGGCACACAATGAGCTTTAATTCGAGGGGATTCTCGTCAAAATTGGAGGAAAGATTAAGGAATTCCAATTACTTTTGCAAGGAACCATAAGTAACTGGACAGCTGACTCGAAAGCCATTTCATGGACAGATATCCAAACCTTTGTCTTTTATGTCCATGAGTTGAGTTTAGTTTACGACCCATTCAGTCCCACTTTATATTGTCCCAAATACCTATGTACTTACATACAAACTAGTAAGTGGCACCCAAGTAATTTAGTAAGTTATTGGTAAGTTGTTTATTTAAGTTAATGAAGTAATCATTTACAAAACATAACTATATAGTCACAAATGATATGGTAACGATTTACAAGTTTGCTGTAAGTTAATATATTGTTAATCACTTATTAAATCATTGAAATGGCCACATTTTACCATTATCTCAATAAACATTTGTGAATCATGAACAATCGCTGATTCAACCATTAGTAAATGATCAGTAAATAGTTCATGTTTCTTGCATTAAAGTTGATCTGCTTTACGTAATAAAAATATTTAAGTATACTGTATTAATATGTTTGTAGCAACATAAATGTAGTTTTATGGGACGCATCTATTGACAAAAGTGAGGGATTTTTTTGTTCTATATATATTAGGCTTGCATATTTAACTCCTCTTTCCACATTGTTCTGTTTTAACCAGTTTTAACCAGCTGTGCCTCCCAACGTATGACTCCTACGAGGAGCTCCACAAGCTGCTGAAACTGGCCATCAGTGAGGGGAGCGAGGGCTTTGGTATGCTTTGAACATCAGTCCAGCTCAGGCAGGAACAGAGTTATCCCCAAACCTCCTTTTTTCATGAACATGTCACCACAGTGTACTTTACGGTGTACTGTAAAGGAAGGACTTCGATCACAAGATGCCTCTGGGAGGATTCAGGAGTTATGTGTACATATGTATTTAAAGACCGTTCAACAAGATATAAATGTGAAGAAAAGCTTTTTTTTTTTCTTTTTTCTATATGAATGCAGACATAATTAAATGGCCTACATAAGTGTCAGGATGCTTGTTTTGCATTTGACATTAAGATAATGTTGTTTTTTTATTAGACTAAGGGATGTTGGCAACGACTGCATACCCTCTACACTTGGGCCTTAACTGATCAGGGAAGGTTGTGTATATAACTGCTATTTTATTGTATGCTTTATTTATATGGTGTGTATATTTTCCCTGTAATGTTAATTTGATATTTATGAAAAAGGGATCTTGGACATGTTATGTTGTTACCATCTTTTTTTTTCATCTTTGGGAATTTCATAAATGATAAATTTGCTTTCCTCAGAGATGTTCATACTGTTTCGGTTTCCACTGTTTTAGGATCAGGCATCCCAAAAACAGTTAAATGTTGCAGATTTATCAGAAGTTCTTCTTGCTCTCTTCTTGAGCCCATTAGTTTTCATTTCGGACAGTATTACAGGGCGTATGTAGAAAACTAGTTATGATTAGATTTAGCTTAGGATGACCATTTGAAAAAAGTAGCTAGTTCTAAAATATTATTACAAAGACACAATATCCTACCACAAAACTACTGTTATTCTGAAATCATTCAGCAGCATCTATGAATCATACCAAACCAGCCTCCAAACAACATACAACTCTGATTTGTGCTTCTTTTGTACATAACTAGTTTTGTTTCTTTTAATGCCGCTAAAAATATTGTCTGTTTGTGAGAAGAGAAAAAATGCACAATGGCTGACTGTTGAAGAACTATAGTGAACTTTTTTCCACTGTATAGAGCCTGTAGCAATATTCTAGGAGGTCATATGCAAATCTGGAGTGTCCTTTTACGACCACCACAAACCATTTGCAGGGACACGCAATGACTACTCTGATGTTACACTGTGCTCTTGCCTCTCTCTATCTCTCTCCCTACACTTAGTGTGTGTGTGTGCGGGTTTATGTGGTTTATGAGGACACAAATTTGTATAATGACATGGGTGTGACACAGGTTTTACAATATGTAGGTGATTTATGAGGACATTTTCAGTGTCCCCGTAATTCAAATTCAAAAATTCATACATACTAAATGGTGTTTTTTGGAAAATCTAAAAATTCACAGAGTTTCCTGTAAGGGGCAGGTTTAGGTGTAGGGTCAGTGTAGGGCAATACCACATACAGTTTGTCCTGTATAAAAACCATTACGCCTATGGAGAGTCCCCATAAATCACAAAAACCAACGTGTGTGTGTGTATATATATATATATAAAACACACACACAAAAATTTTCATGTAGATATACTCTTGGGTTTTATCATTTTTGTTGCAGATGGTTACAGCTGATATTTTATTTATGCAACACAATAAAAACATAAACTTGTTCATTAATTTATTGTAAATGTCATTAAAAATTGTGAAATGGTAATCCAGAGCAAAATGTTATGGATTAGCTTCAATGCATTTGGGTGAATTCCAAACAGAAGTGAGCATGTTTCCTTCGCTAACGGATTTCTGGAAGGGCTCTTCTCCCTACAAATGGCGTCCCCTTACCGAAAGGAGCGAAAAAGCAATTGGAATTTGCCCAAAGTAAAATGATCCTTGATTGCAACCACAACCAGCAAATGGGGTTTTAGGCACTCCGCGTTTGCCTACAGCGCCCCTCAGCTGTTATAAATTCACTGTAAACAATAGCTTCTTTGCGTTTCATCATTTTTCAGTGTTTTGTGCTCAGTATTTGAAGTCGAGGAATGCCTAAAGTTTCTGAAGACTCACTACTGCTCTCAGTGCTTTCTCTGCACCGCTTTCGATCCCATAAAGCACAGCGCAAGTGTTTAAGCTCAACTTCTGTAGGAATGAATTGAATACGTTCTCTGAGCGTTAGAACTGAAACGCACCGTGCAGCACTGATCCAGCAGTGAACATGATGATCTTCAGTGTCTCACTCCTGCTCTCAGGAAAGCAAGGTTAAGACACTAACCAGAGATTTGCTCTATTGAGCGATCACTCTACGTTGCAAGAATCGATGTGGGAAGGATATACAATTCTGCCATGAGAGCAGTGAAGATCAGAGGCCTGCTTTTCATACAGCGCTAACACAGTTAGCTGGATTTGACTGAGTTGTCAGTTTGGCATGTTTTGTTCTTTGAAGCTCATCCTGAAGTTGCTGTCATAGGTTTGTAAACGTAAACCTGCTCGAGCAGGCTTATTTCAGGTCAACTGGATTAGATTGCATCTTTTTAAGCAACATTGATGTTTAAAATGTGTCTAGGCCACCTCTACTTTATTACAAGAGTTTCATAGTGATCCATGGAAATTATTTATCATAATAATAATTTGAAAATGTATTTGAAAACATTGTGTAGTCTATAATAAACTATAATAAAAGGCTAGAAGGGATACGTATTCTGCTACTGGGCATGAGTGGTGATAACTACTTGTTTTCATTCTTGTAAGGGGTAAGTTAAGGGTTGGGGTAGGTGTAGACACTAATAACACAATCTAATAGGTAGAAAATTAATTTCATTGTTCATTTCCAGTAGGAAGTTGTATCCATTCTGGAAGCAACTTGAATTTCTTGAAAATAATGCTGCCTTGTCAACTATGGCACGCCGTAATTCCGAAATGACAGCATGTGACATTCTACTTTATCTAAATGATGGGTTTCTATGGCAAAACCATCAAGGCCAAAGCCCTTCCTTTTGAACTAGTAATTAGAACTTGTAAACTTCTGAGAGTTACGACTTGGACAAGTGACAGATGTAGCATGTGACTGCCGCCAGGTTAACGTTGTTGCTACTTTAGGTGCTACTTCTGAGTCTGACAACACAAGCCTAGTTTCCATCTGGTTTTTACTGTGATTTGTCATCGACAAAAAGAATAATATGTGTAAAAAAATCTTTGCAAAATTTACTGTCTTAATCCTATTTCTATCCAACTGGCCTTTTACCAATAAAAAGGTCAGTGTGTGATGACATCATCCTCAAAGGGGTCATATGATGTTGCTAAAAAGAACATTATTTGGTGTAACACT
>JAUMHR010000072.1:16693870-16713285 GCA_032361145.1 Enteromius fasciolatus | reverse complement strand
AGAATGTTACACTTTATATTAAGTGGGCAGTTCCTGAGGAGTTACCATGTATATACACTGGTATTACAGAGGTGCACTAACTCCACCCACTTTACATATCCCTAAACCGTTCCAGTTACTCTTATACATACTGCTGTTACAAAATGTAGCTATGTAATTCCTGTTACAGGACTACTTAGTGAAGTGAAAAAGTGTTGTTACCAATGTCCTGTTACACATTTGTACTTACACACACTACTCTGAGGGTTGTTACATGTGTGAAGTTACAGAAATATTACAGCTGTAGATACTATGTAGCAATGTGTACTTACACTGTGGTTACATACCAAATAAACATCTAGTTACTATGTAAGTACACAGGTATTAGTGACACAATATAAAGTGGGACCAAATGAATTGCAGCTCAGTTTCTAGTTTCCAATTGACTGAAGCAAGAAACACAGCTGATTGGCCAGATTTTGGTTTAATTGTGCATTTTTTTTTAGAATCAGTCCTTAAAAGGAAACTCTAGCTCGTCCTCTGACTGTCTCTCAGGTTAACATGTGACCAGCCAAACAACTTGCTGACTCCTTGTTGTTATGTGAAGCAACAGGGTTAAAAACATGGTGCTCTGATGCCAGACTTTCACAGGCAGAAGGAATATAAATTGTAATGAAAAAGGCTCCACAGGTGGTAAAGGCTGTTCTTCATAGAATACAGATACTAATAAAGGAACTTTATTTTTAAGAGTGCATTTAATAAAAACAATGTCATTTCTGAAGGTCTCACACCATTATATCGCATCTTTAGTGATCAGAGGGCATATGAGAAAGCTTTAAAAAAAAGCAAAAGAAAGAGTTGTTTTGTTCATCTGCCCACAATTCCAGTCTCATGTGGCTTCTGAAGTGTGATGTTGGTTTAAAGTGTAGTGTTAAAAATCTCTCTGCTTATCTGCTGGGTACGCACTGGCACAAACGTGGATTTGTGGACACAGCAAAGATTGGCAGCTCTGTGCAAGAGCGTGTGCGGAGCTACTGTCATCGTCTTTATGAGACATTCAACAGACTCAGCGCCTTGAAAGAGCCCAGAGACCGACCAGAAACTGCCACCCGGGAAGTGCGTTTCTAAATGGACTGAAGCCTGAGATCACACAAGCAGTGAAAATCAACTACATCAGACGGAGAACTAAACGTTTGGAGGACGTTCTAGAACAGTGGTTTTCAATCCTGTTCTTTGAGACCCACTGCTCTGCACATTTTGCATGTCTCCCTTATCTGACATACTCATTTGAGTTCATGGAGCCCTTTCTTAATGAGCTGATGATCTGAATCAGGGGTTTAAATTAGGGAGACATACAAAACGTGCAGAGCCGTGGGTCCCCAGGAACAAGTTTGAAAACCACTGTTTTAGAATATGCTTTGCACACGGAGGAAGTACAAACGACAAAAAGAGACATAACTAAAGCCAAGACCAACAGAGAGCTGCTGCTGATTATAATAACCTCTATTTGCTTTTAATGCCAGTGTTGACATGGTGTTAAACCTGCCAATTTACACCACCCTTTACATAAGTATTTCTGAAGCACAGAATTTCCACAAACTAGACATTTAGATACATCCTTCAGAATGGTTTCCATTAATCTTGTTTTATAAACAATGACTGCTCCTTATTGGCTAATTCCTGCTGGTTTTTAACATAAAGTGAATGTCAAATTTATAACCAGTGCATCTGCACTTTTATAATATGTTCATTTCTATTTCTGTGACATTAGTAAAAGAGTCTTCTCTGTCTATTGCACCTGATTTAATTTGCTTGTTACAAGAGAGCTGGTACATAAGAGACACATACAAAAATGTGGAGCTCTTGAAAACCACCGCATTACAGAGGTGCCTTAGAAGTCACTGTTGTGAGATAAGAAGAATAAAATTGAAGATATACAGGTAAACAGGCTTGGCACAGTATATAGCCTAGATATAGAGCACAGATGTGTGTTAAAATAACAGGTTCTCATTTGTGGACACAACTGGTGGACATTAAATAATTTATTTCCCTTTCTTGATAATACATGCTTTCGTATAAACTGGGAGAAATGACCTGTACATCTATGTACAATCAATGTTATTACCACCTGAAAGAATATGCACAATAAATATTAATGCTTCATTTAAATGAGAAAATGTGTTTGGACTGTAAAGCTAAAATTAGCCGTTATTTATGAATTTCCCAATATCTCAAACTAACATTTACTCATACAACAGCAATGATGACACAAAAAATAACAACTAAGACATTTTGACTTTTTTGTGAAGAACAGATAGTTAATGCTTGCCCATTCCACACTTAACAAGAAAATTATAGAGAATTCATCTAAAGAAAGATGCACCAATCGTAAGACTTGAAATGCAGACGCTTATGGAATGTCACTCAAGCAGACGCTGTCAGGCAGCTTAATAGAATGAAAACAAAAAAAAGATAAAGGGTGTAATGTCTGGGATCACTGAAGTACAAAGTGCAAGTGGTAATAATAACCGCAAAACATTCCACATGTTGAAGACTAGTTTCTAACACGGTATCTGGAAAGAGAAACACTACACAACATTGTGTTGCTTAAGCCATAGAAATCCATTAGGTGCAAAACAAGGTGCAATTAGTCTTTTATCTAAACAGCTAATAGTGTGGTTAGCTAAGAGATGATTATTGTAGAAGAAATAAAAAATAATGCTACCAGAGAAGTTGTTTTTTGTCCTTTTGAAAGTGTTTACAGTAACTGCAGTATTTAACAAAAACGTCTGACCCCGAATTCAAAAGAAATAAGAAATATATACATATTTCTCACGAAGAAAATGAAACCTATTTAGTGTATTATTTTTTTTACCACTCAATTTTTAGCAGCTAACATAAAACAGTTCGCTTTTAAGTGCATGTGGGAAAACAATATATAGTGAAATCAATAGCTGTCAAAGTGAAATAGTTCACCCAAAAAAGTGTAAGTTTGCTGAACATGAAAGAAGATAGCTTGAAGAATGTTGGTGCTGATCATTTCTATGGATGGCAAGGCATGGCAAGGCCAAACCAACATTCTTGAAAATATCCGTATTCAAGAAAGAAAAATTCATATAGGTTTGGAAGAACATGTAGGTGAGGATAGTTTGGGCGAACTATCCGTTTAAGTATACATCATAGCTGTATTTGTTGTAATTTAAATTGTAGTCTTTTTTTTATTAAATGACAGTATTAAGAATGTGTGAGGGGTATTAAAACAAAACGATTGCAACAGTCCTTAAATAAGTTTCATTTTCTTTATGCACAGTATAATTTTTTTCCTACTGATTCTGGGGTGAAATATGACCCTCACGTTTCTTTATGATATTAACCCTTGCATCCAACATATGACATTGTGACATAACCAGCACAAGTCACATCATGTGAAAAAAAAGCCATGGTGCAGTAATCATGTTCTCCACATTCATAAAACAGATGATCATATGATATTAATAAACTATGACATGAAGGCACTACAAGGATGTTTGATAGTAGTAGGGTGAGAAGAAACAAATCTAGTTCAATCTACTCCAGCAGGAGCTGTGCATCTCCAGTTCTGCGGCTTTGAGACACAAGACTCCAGTTACTGTAAATGTCAAGCAAAAGTGCTGTAGAGAAAAAAAGCTCCAGTCTTCCTCTGATACTTCAGTTGAGAATTAGACTTCTGCTACGTACGCACCAAGACCGCTTTAAACAAACTATAAGCAGCAAAACAATCTTGACGGGCATGACATACTAATAAAACAGCACTCATGTTGTAGGCTAACAGGCCAGTATGCACCTCAATTCTGAAGTAATGCAGGTCACCGGAGTAACTTTCAGAGAACATGGCTCATTCTTCCCCCAAGCGCCATTTCTGAGACTCTTCTTGACGTGCGTCTGGGTGAATCTGGTTCCTCATGCCGCCCAGCACATTGGATGTTGCTTCTGTGGCAACGATAAGAGGTTTAACAACAGCTGGAGGAAGCTGTCTCAGGACTCCGCCCACAGCGCCTGTCATGCCCCTCTGCTCATGCTCGCGTGTCGCAGTGTCATAAATAGTCAGGGCTGTGTCCGTAATGCCCTACAAACACACAGTGCATAGAAACTCTTTATATAATCATACCAATATTTACCACATCTATAGTTAGTTATGGAAAATTCTAATTCTGGCATCAGTTACTCTTTACTAATGTTGTTTCTAATCCGTAAGAATCTTTATTAACACAAATTAACATACTTTTAATGACACCTTGAGATATTTCTTAATCTGTACTGAATGTCCATTTCACCAAAATGTTGATGCTTACAAAAAGTTCATAAAGTAATTGTAATCCATTGGAATCAAGTTTACTTCACACGATTGCTTTGTACAGTAGGGTGACCAAATTTAATTTAGGCTTTTAGTTACAAATACTTGTTGGTTCTCACACATCAATCAAGCACTAATGACTGGCCTTTGTGTGAACGTTCACAAAACCAGAAGTGCTGAATGTCCATTAATCTGTTTATATATGAATAAAACCTCAAAATTAGGCTTCAGACTTCATCATTTATTTTAACAGCTTGTGCAAGCGCCATCTATTTGTGTGTTTGAAGATATGAGGGTGAGTAAATAAGTTTTAAATTTTGGGTGAACAACCAACATGAACAGGCATTCGCATCCCATTTTATTTCTGTAATGTGAAGCATTTCAGAGTGGTATTACTGAAAATGTTGATGGATTGCGCGACTGGTAACGTGCTTTAAGAAAGGAACTCAATTTCATGTTAACTGTCTAGGATTAAGCGTACAGGGCCCGAATATATGACTAGGACACAAAGTGCTCATACCTCTTTTACTACGCTGTATGCCTTGGCCACGCCCTCTCTCAGGTCCACTGGCTGATGGGCCAGACAGTAATGCGAGTACCGCTTAATCTTTTTGCATTCTTTCTCATCTGGCACTGGAGAAACCATGTCGTAAGCCGTTTCAGCAGCAGCCTACACAAAGCACACCGAACACATCAGAAATCATCTACACTCAAACAGATAAGTAAAGCAAATTCATGTTTCATGTCATCAGTATGATTAATATACCTATATTGTTGAAAATGTGATGGATACCCAAAAAGGTTTTACAAACTACCTGTTTTTGAGACACATTCGCTATTATTTTATTGCTGCAGAGGAATCACATTACCTGTATTGTTCGCACCATCCGATTGGTGAGCTCCAGAGCTGCCATTGCGGTGGAGGTCCCGAAGGAGGCCGTGCCCCGCTGAAAGCCACGCACTATTCTTCCATCTTTTCGGTACTGCTCAATGGGCAGCCAAACTAGATCCCTAAAACCCTGAACTGTAGCAGCAACAGAAGAAAACACTGTTTAACGCTGAACATGTAAATAAAGTCATCACTTCTCAGCGACATCAATATCAATATTTGGCCAATAGCCTTAAAAGAAGTACCACATTAATTCTGTTAAACTGATTACAAGTACTTCATTTTTGGAATCAGATCACATGTAATCAGTTACTCTCCAGCATTTAATGTGTGTAAGAATGTGTTTTGCTAACCTAGCTGCACCAGGGAATGAATGGGACCCACGCCTCCTAAAAGCCCCGGCAACTGGTTCTTCTTTATGTCATTTAACCACTCATTGATGGCGTATGAAAAGAGCTTATCAACACCCAGTAATCTGAAAAGAAAAAGTAATTGGTTAATATAGATTTGTGAGGTGAATACTTTTTAAAATTGCTCTATTTTTCCTACCCTTGTCTGTAACACAGACGGCGTAATTTAAGCTCTGAGCAGTTCAGTTGAGTCAGTCCAATCACAATACCAGCAAATGTGCCCTGAAGAAGAAGACACCAACATTATAACCACACATGCGACTCTGGAGCACAAGACCAGTAATAAGTAGAACCAGAAGCAGTCCCGGCGGATGTATGCATCGCGTGTGCGCCTCTGGGAAATGTAGTTTCAAAGGAAACAATGTTGGTTTGTGCTTCTCATTCATGACTGCTGTTTTCTTCTCTTTCCGTGCTCATCACTAATCACGCGGCGCATACATCTTACATCATCTGCTGGGACTGCTTCTGGTTTTCACAAACGGGAGAGAAAATTGCTTATTAAGTTTGAAATATGGATATTTATAGTACCAAAACGCATGGATTCGCTACAAGAGGACTTTATTTACCCAGCGGAGCCATGTGAGGGACGTTTTATTACAAATACTTGCACATTATTTCACGTCTTCCGAAGTGTAACGGCTATCACCCATTTAAACTCATTCAAAGGCTTGGAGGGGTCTGGACCATTTTTATTATAACTCCAATTGGATTTGCCTTAAAGAAGAAAGTCACATACACCACGGATACTTCAAAGGTGAGTAAAAGACAGGATCATTTTCATTTTTGGGTAAACTTTCCCTTTAAGACAAATGTATTTTAGTCTGAATATAAACACTTACTATATGTGTACAGTAGTGATTTAGGACAAGCCAAAAACACAGGAAAACGGTTTCATGGTGTACTCGCTCATTACATACATTTGTACATTTAGAAGTTACGGTCTGCAGCTTTAATAAGCAATAAATGCTGAATGAAATATAATGTTAATCTTAAAAAATTAAATATATTTTTTTTTTTGGACATTTGGATTCTCTGGATTGCTCACCTGCTCCATGGCCATGTGTTTTCCATGGTAGTCTAATCGAATTGGCACCTCTGAAGTAAATCGGAACTCTCTGGAAAACATTACATGTAAATAAATTATGGTTAGCATATATTGATTAGCTTGATCAAACGCAGATTGCTGTAGATCAGGGATGTCCAATCCTGCTTCTGGGGGGCCACATTGCAGTATAGTTTAGTTGTAGACCTAATAAACAACATCTGGACCAGCTAAACAATCACTAAAAACTTTCAGGCAGGTATTTATGAGCTAAACTAAGGAGGAAAGTGGCAGGACTGGACACCTGTGTTGTGGATGGACACAGATGGTTAAGACTTCCTTTTACACACCTGAAGAATATGGGCTGGTCAGTGAAAGACGTGGAGGCAGTGTCTGTGTCAGCAGTGCTGTCTTGGCTGCTGGTGCGGACAAGGCTTGGACTGGCGCGGCTTTGTGTTGGCACTGAGATGATGGGTGCAGGTTCTTGGCCTGCTGCACCGTTGTACTTGGTAAAATTGCAAGAAACCTCAGGGACAGGAGGCTTCTTCACTGTCACACAGAAGGCTACAACACAAGTCAAGTCACTTTTATTTGTATAGCGCTTTTAACAATACAGATTGTAGCAAAGCACTGAACATTATCAAGTAGAAGAACAGAGTGATGGTAATGTATGATGACGAGAATTAAACTATATATTATCAAATGCAGAGACGGTCTCTGTAGTCAAGACGACAATAATCACTAGAGCTCAGGTGTCCCCAACACACAGCTCAATAAATAGTTGCTTGCAGCAAATGTTGGCTTGCAGCAAACAATGTGTTGCACGATCTAGCAGCCTAGATGTCTCCTGCCTACACAGGAGCATCAACAAACCTCGCTCCTCATGAGACGTGCATAGGAAAAAAATCTTGGCTGACTCAAACTGATTTCAACATGGTTTTATGAAAGCATATGCTTCACTAACAACGTACACTGATAACTAAAAAAATAAGCATAATTGCAGAATTTTTTAATTTGGTTCATTTTTTTATGCTTATCAGTATTTAACAGCATTTAACATGGCAGGACTGCACTTATATAGAAAGCTCAACGATTCAAAGAAAAGTAAAATCATTGAACTTTCTATATAGGTGTAGTCCTGCCATGTGAGAATTTCCATAATTGCATGACTCATAAAACTTTGGTAAACTAGTAATTACAAATTGTAAACTTGACATTTTTGAGAGCTCCGTGAAGAACTCAAAAGGGCAGTACAGTTTAATGTATGCAACACAGCTGCTTAACGACTACACATTATTTACACATGATATGATATGTATAATTATTTACACATTAAGGGATCTGCAGAACTATATTTGTTACTTTTTGTAATGTTGTTTTTGTCTGTTGATAAATCAGGTTACTCCGATTGATTTAAGAATTAACAGTGTTGGCCTAGAAACATATAAATTCAAGTCCATTGATATGAACAGCTAGTTACGGTAATTACTACATGAGGAAAATGCTGCATATTCTCTTTTGGAACAGTATGTTCTCCTCATAATGTTGTCTAGGTAAGCAGCACACTCACAGAGCTTGGAACAATGTTTCAGAATATTTTGCATATTGATTTTTACCTTCCTGCTCTGGTGGAGAAAACAGTTCAACTTCTGCTGCCAGACTGGAGAAGAAGTCCTTCATGAAGAACAATGCATCCTATACATCATAAAACAAACAAAAAAAAGAGGGCCTCCTGATATGTAGTTCAGTTTTAGCTATGTTTTTTAAATAAACATGCTTTTAAATGTACAAATAATGATAATTTTTTAATAATGGTGAGTTGTTGAAGAGTTTTGTTCTGTACCTGATCAATGTTTAGCCGGAGGGGCATTAGTGACACACGTAAACAGCACTCCTGAGGCGTCTGTCCAGCTTCTGGACACACATGCAGGGCTCTGACAGTCAACTGATACAACAGACAGTACATGGTAATTTCAGAAAACATCATTTTGTCCTTACAGACCATACAGACCACCTGTAGATTATGTATATCATTATCTGTCTGTGTATTTGACTGTACAGTTACCATGTTAGAGTGAGCTTTCCTGGGCATCTCTTTACTGGAGTACAGATAGAGGAACTTGTTCATCATGGATGAAGCCAGCCTGTCCCGTATCTCCAGATCCTGCACTGAAAACACCTGTCTGGACACTGGCTGCTCCGTCAAAACACCTGTCTCTGGAGCCTGAGGGTACACCTCATGCTGGAACCGTACCTAATATAAGACATGAAGGATTGTAGAGTATTTGAGTTTACATAAAAAAGTTGATATCATTCATTAATTTTGTTTATATCATACAAATTAAAAAAGGTTGAATAAATAAATAAAACTGTTAAAAATATTTGTTTGTTTATATAAAGCTAAAATAATATAGAGAGACTCTGAATTAAAAACTAAATGGAACATTTTCAATTGATGACTTATATAAGTATATATATACATTATTCAGTATATATATACACACATATACTGAAATAAATACACAAAAACTATTACATCACTACTAAAAATGTATACAAATTACAAAAAACTAAATACTAACAATGAAATAAATGGAAATGTAAACTGAAAATACAAAAAAAAACAATTCAAAGTATTAATAAAAAAACTATATTACTATAAACATATTTCAAAATAGAACTAATTAACTAAACTATTTACTAATAAAAAAATTGCACACGCACAAAACAATTAACTAAATAAATATATACAAAAAGAATATACAAAAAATATATATATATATATTAAAAATGTATTCAAAAATGTAAAAATGTTTCTCTGACCTTACTGAGTTGAATCTCCATCAGAACATCAGGGTTTCTGCCCCATCCTCCTCCAGCACGGGAGCCTCTTCTCACCTGTTTTACTGGAGTCTGTGATGGAGAGCTGTGAGGAGTGCACCTACACACACAAACACGCTCTCTTAATACACACTTATAGCACACAGTTTTTTATAAAAAGCATGAATCGGGAGTAGCCCAACACCAAATCTGTACCCTCGACTCCGAGCTGGCGATGAGGACAGTGCGCCACCTCCAAAGTCTTTTCCTCCATAGAGGTGCCACACTACAGAGATCTCTTTGACCAGGTATCTGATTTCCGGCACAGGGAAGTGAAGCGGACCCCTGTTAGAGCTGCTGCCCTCCAGAGGGACACTGAAATGTTCTTCCCTCAAAAGGATGGGTTCAGAGACCAGCTTCTTTACCACAGGCTCCTCATCCTTTTCCTAGCAGACAAAAAACTTTAAGTAATGTACACACTAATTAAGATTTTCCTTTTAAGTAACCTAAGTTTCTAACACAAAGGTATTGTATGGCTTCAAAAGAATAAGTGAATAAATTAAATGTTCTCTGTTTGAAAGATTTATGAAGTGAAGAGCTCACCAGTGCTCTGGAGCCTGGCGTGTCCAGGATACAGAAGTCATCAGTGTCGTGAAGTAAAGAGGGGGCAGGAGGAGAGATAAGTGGGGAGTGCAGGACTGGGTAAGTGGGGCTTGGCTCCTGCCCAAGGTTTCCACTCTCATCAGGGAAAAGGAAGAGATCAGAATGGGGCGGATCATGATCATGTGAGTGGTCTTCATTTACACCTATACAAGACAGGCAGATTCAGATGTGATTTGTGTGATTTTCATATTGTTATAGTATTTATTTATCATTTAAGTTCTTTTTGTTAGATTTTCATTTTAGTTTTTATAATTTTATGTGTATATATTATATATCAAAATATAATTTTTTTTTAACAATTTAGATTCTGCTTATTTTTATTTATTTTTTCAGCATACTTCAGCATATTTAGAACTTCAACTTATGTTTTATTTCTTACTGTTTAAGTTTGTTTATTATTTATCTGTTATTTTCATATACTTCAGCTTTGTTTTAATTAAGAACCATTTTTAATAGGTTTTAGTTAACAGTAAAAACATTAAATGTGAGACATATAAAAAATTTAAAAAGTTATTAAAAAAAGTTAAATAAAAAGTTATAAGATATAAGGAAAAAGAAATACCATAACCATAAAACAATAGATTTAAAATCAAATCATGTATGTATGATTTAAAACAAGTGCTAGAATGAAAAGGTTTGGAAGATAACTGAACGAATGAAAACAGAGCAGAGTCTGACCGTTCTGTTGCAGCATATGACTCTGTAGGCTGTCTGTCTCTTCCATAGCATCACTCATCAGATCCTGAAGAATCTGCTGCTCCGCTTCAGGAAGCAAAGGTGCCTGAGCTGGTGGGTGGCTCGCTGCTTCAGTCTGGCAATCATTAAAAATATTCACTTTGACTAACCCACAACCAATAACTCAACTGTGCTAATAACAACACAAAAACTATCAAAACATTTGTCACGGTTATCCGATAACCATTACTTTGATAGTCTAACTTTAAATATGAACCATTACTGTATCTCTCAATGTCAAAGTTATTAAAAAACTCTGACCTTCACCCTTTGTTTAGTGCTTCTGCGTTTAGCCTCCAGTCCAGAAGGGGGCTGTAGATCTCCATAGCTGGCTATGTATTGAATTAGGTTCATGAGAGCGGCACAGGAGTCAGAACAGGTGCGAACGTGAATAACATCACTTGAGCAACGCAACTCAAACCTCGGCTCTGTCTAAAGAGACATAAATGACACAAGATAAATAACTGGGGCATTCTGTGTCAGATAGTACACAACCTTTTGAAAGAAGACTTTCATACCATTTTGCCATCTTGTCCTGGTTTCACTGCAGTGATCCTCAATTCCAGAGTCCCCATATCAACCACCTGGACATAGTCTGAAAACACAAGAACAAGAAATGAAACCAGCATCCTTGGTAGACATATTCTGAGACTGCACTGATGCGTAGGACTCCTCACCTCGTGCAAGATTAACAGACACAGCATTGATCTTGTCCGACAGAAACAATGCAGCTTCATCTAAAATTATTCTGTAAGGGAAGAAAGTATGAGAAAAAAAAAGGAACTAGAACCAATAGTAAAAAATTGGGCCTAATAGGCCTAGAGCCTATTCAGTTTAAGCTTTTACCTCAGACTGGAGGAAGAATGATCTAAAGACACACTGCTAGAGATGCTGAAGGTCTCCACAGTCAGCAGAGATCTCACAGGTAAAAACAAAGGCCTAGAGGAAAAAGTAAAAGTATTTAGTAGATCCAAATGGTCTAATTGGCACAAAAACATGTATTAGCGCAAACATATTCTGTGCATAGGGATTGAGGATTGAATACTAACAAACTAACATCTAATAACTGAATCAAATTGCATTCATTTTAAACAGACTTCACAAACACTTTTATAGCTAAGTTTTTATGTTAAAATTAGACAAAATAATCTGGACACTTTTTGTAGTTAGTCAGTTCTGAGCTTCATTTGTTTGCAGAAATGACTTGAATAAAATGCAGGTTGCAAGGTTATGCTAGAATCTAGGTAAATGCATCACCTGTAATCCAGGGCACAGCTCCATAGATGCAGGTGGAGGGTGGACACAGATGATGGGGGTGTGTAGCCGAGCACCGGCTCGTCTGACACATTTAGAAAGTCGACTATCTACAGGGGCCAAGGCAACAGTAATGTTTAGCACAGATTAATAAACTATGAGTGTTTTTGAGATGTCCACAAACACATTTTATAAGGTGCTTTTATTTTAAGTGCTTTGAATGAGGTTTTTATATATAAATAATATATATTTTATTACCTGATCATACCATCCCAGACTTGAAGGCACCACTCTGTGCTCCAGTGTAACTCCCCTCACACCAATGGCTATGAGAAACTCCTGAAGACACAGAAAGACGTGTAACAGATACAGTTACATGTTTAATAACACAAACAGGACAGAATTTTTTTGTTTTTTTTATGTTTTTGAAAAACGTTTCTTTTGTGGCATTTATTCGATCCAAAATAGAGTAAACCAATAATGCTTTAAAAAGTGAAATATTATTACATGTAACTTTTTTAAAATGAAATTAATTCTTGCATAGCAAAGCTGAATGTTCAGCAGTCTTCTGTCACGTGGTCCTTTGGAAATCATTCTAATAGGTTGATTTGCTGCTTATTTTATCGATTTTGAAAACTTTTTAATATTTTTAAGTAGTCTTTAAATTTTAAATCTTACTGACTTTAAATAGTTTTAAATAGGACATTGTTTTGAACAGCATTTATCTATGGCAATGATTTGTTTTACCTTGACATTGCGCTCTGTGTTGTGGGAGGAAATTTTAACAGCGACAGACAACATGCTGTGAGGCTCCAAACTGAGCCCTTCAGAGGGAGATGCCCTCTCTGGGGCAGATTCAGATGCGTATATCACAGGCTCTAGCCAATGAGGACGTGTCCTGCCGGGAAGACTAACACTCCACTCAGGGGCATCTCCATCCACTGTGCCTGAAAAAATAATAACACCACATGATGTTATATAACACCAAAAAAAAAACCCACCATACATAGTGTATGTACAGTTAACAATTAACAGTAATATAACACGAAATCTGTTCATACCATTATATAACAAAAATTAACAGGCAATACAACAAAAACAGTTTTGTTTACCATGGTGATACAGGCAGGCCTGAGATGTGTGGAAGCAGACATAATGCTGGTCTTTGTAGCCTTCATGCTGCGTCACACCAAACAGCGTCCCATTTTTTACTTCCATCCAAAATTCGCCATGTTTTTTTGGTAACACACTATTATCATCCTGCTGAAAGTATCTGCATTCATTACATAAGACTATGCAACCCCTACTAAATACTGACTCAATATTGAAGCACTATCTTTGCAATCCTGATGTAATACCTTTAGCTGTGTGTGAAGAGCCAGCAGGCCGTGGTTAACAGACAGCACGATGGAAAAGAGGCTCTGAGAATTCTTAGGCTGCATCTTGCTTCTTTTCTTCCTTCTACTCCTGTAACCAAGTTCAGCAGGAGTGTAATATTGCAGGATTTCCTCCTCAGAACCACTCTCCTCCTCTTATGTGCAGAAAGCAGAACAAAATACCAACAGACAAGATGTCAGAAGAAATTAGGTACTAATAAATGATTTGGTTTCTGGCAGTAGTATCAACAAGTATGTTCATGCTTTTATAATCTGATATTAAATATTCAAGCGAGCAGAAAAGGAAACAAACTTTACCCTCGGGGCCAGTAGATCTGAACTGACTGAAGCTGTCTTTACTGTAGGTGTTAATGAGTTGACTGGCTACAGACAGACCCACTCCATAAGGGATGTTCTCCACTGTCTCTACTGGTGATGGAGCAGTGGGCTCCCACAGTAGCAGGTCATTATTAATCCTGAAAAAAAGAGCACATTAAAGCTAAAATCCAAAAGAATTGTCTATGATGTATATGAAGATTTATGAACTTTTATTCCTCATACATTAATTACCTGTTGTGTAGTTTTTCATAAAAGCCTTTATTGGGCAAAGAGAGCTGAACATTGGGAAAAAACAGTTCAAGGATATAAAGGGAGTTGCTCATAGTTTTCTCCTGGAACTCAGTCATCTCCACCACGTCTCCTGGAATGACCATCTGCACAAGGAGCAAAGTTATCACCCATATTTAATCACAACTGATAATTAACAAAATGGTCAATCAACTTTCGAGACAATGTAAATCTCTATACCTCCTCGTTCTCATACATGACACGCCGTGAGGAAAAGGGGGATGGCTCAGGTTTGCCAAAATCACACACGTCCTTCAGGGAGTGGGCGGCTCCTTCTTCCTCTTCCTCTTCTTCTTGTGAGTGAGCATCTGTTTCTTCCTCTTCTTCCTCGGCTGTTACACGCTCTAAGATGGAGCGTACAGCCATGGGGTTCACCTTCAGAACCACTCTAAGCAGAGAATATTCTAGTTTCTGTATCTGGATGAATTTTATCAATAAAGATCCACACATTGACCATAAACAAAAAAGGATACAGAGAACACATCATACCTGGGCCAGTCAAATTTGCCACAGTCTGAAGACGTCATGTTCTCTTCCATGGTGTTTGCTACTCGTAGGAACCTGGCTGCGGGGTGATCTTTGTCTTCTTGGAATGATCCTAGTGTAACAGACAACATGTTGTATGATTAGCGGTGTATAAAAATGCAAATGTAAAAAAGTCAAAAGCTTTGCTTAGAAATCAAATTTAAAAATATGCTTGCAATATATAACAACATAACAGTTAATATTAAAGTTTTTTGCATATGAAATTTTCTAATAGGAAAAAAAGGAAAACAAAGAGTATAAACGCAATCTTGTATATTTTGGATGACAGCAGAGTCATTCAAAATCAATCAGCCAGGTTTCTTGTCTCTTATTATTTTTATGCCTTGATCAGGATGACCTGAGGTTATAAAGGAGTACCATTGAGCTCTTTGAAAGTGAGCTCCATCTTAGTTTGCTCTGATGAGTTTCCTCCAGTGAACTCCGTCTTGAGCTCAAGATCTTCCAGCTCCAGCTGAAGCATCTCTTTCTGCAGAGACTTCTTAAACCAGGGGCCCCTCTCCTGATCCGAGCGCAGGTCTGGGATCGGGAACCGCACCACAAGCACCAGTAGAGGTGCATTTATTGACATAGACACATGGCAGTTTGATGGGGTACGACTATCATCCAGGAAGACCTCTGCAAAGGCCTTGTGCTTGTAAGGAAAACACACAACCACAATAAGATGCAAAATGAAAGACACTTGAATGAAAATTAAGTTAAATAAGCAGAGAGAAATAGTTGCTAATGTTTCTTACCAGACTAACATGTTTATTGTAGGAGGTGTACATGTGAGATGCCATCATCTCTGTGGTGACCAGTTTCTGAGGCTGAAGAAGGGAGTTAAGTCTGTCCACAATGCTGACGTCACACTCGGAGCGCACTTTACCCAGCTCCACCTGCAATTCTGCCTTACGCGGTATAGTACTAAGACGTACTTGCCCTCCCTGGAAAAAAAAAAAGTTGGATCATTTTTACTGTTTGTAAGTGACTAAAATTGCCATTTGAAATATAAATAAAAGTAAAAAAAATCAAATGACTAATGTAACTGGAAAAACATCATATAGTTGGTCCAGTAATGGTCATATACTGAAGTATGATAAAAAAATCAGCATCGGCACCATGAAAAGCACAGTATTTCAGGAACTTACCTGTGGGCCTCTGCGTTCTGTTAATTTGTAGAGTAAATGCAGGCATACAGGAGGAGGAGAATCACTACTTGCTGAGACGTCAAACGTAAGAAGCTAATAATTGAAACAAAAGAGAAAGATCATCCTTATTAAGATAACTATTTTGTGAACATAAAATGTTAACAGACCAAAAAAAAGAAAGAAAAAACCCACCTCTGTGTACTGGGCTCCACTCTGTGCAGTGTGACTGTCGGTAGAGTACAGGCATTCCAAAAGCTCCACCTGGCTCAGAGAGAGATCCGTGTTTAACATACGTACACTGGAGCCTTGACAGTGCTCGTATGTCACCTTTAATCCCTGACCAATGAACCTGAAGATGAAGATAAAGAAAAATGCATTTTACATTTTCTGTTGTATTCAATGGCACCTTAAAATACAAAACAACATACAAATAAGCATAGGTTGAGTTCCTCAAGGCTCTGTCTTAATTCCTTTTTTGTTCATGCTCTCTTTAGGCTATATGACTTTATAAGTTGCTTTTCATTGTCATTCTACTAAACCACAGGTTTTAATTTCCTCTAGACCATTTAAAAGATTCCAATTTCTCTGTCAATTGAGCACAATAAGGGCATTAAAAATGTATTCATCAAAGCTGTCCCACCTCTCTCTCATCTCTAACATCCAGTGTCAGCCATTCAACTAAAAGAGCTGACCACTGTCTAGAAACTGTCTCAGGACTTCAGACTTAAAATGTAGTTATCGATATTTGAATGAAGGTTAATAACAAAACATTAAACAACCATTCTATACTATCCTTTATTTAATTCTAAGTAAAAGCTTACCTGAGATGATCATGTGGACAGGCTTCATCGAAGACAGTTCGTGACTGCAGGAAACTCCCAGCAGGGAGTTGATTTACAGACAGAATATGGAAAAACTCTGAAGCCATAGGTGCAAGATGGCTGCGGGAGGAGTCTGGAGGTGGGAGGGGGTCAATATGGAGGACAGACAGGCAGAGACTGCCCACTGTGAGCCTGAGAACCAGCTCAGGTCTGGACTCATCACAGTGGCCTTTAGTTGGATGAGCTAGAGATCACATATATTATTGATTAAATAAAGCCATATGGGTCAACAATTACCATTAAAGCTCAAAGCTGACAATGAGACGTACATGTCTGCCGGAGCAACTTGTGTGTAAGTTGAGAATCTCTGGAAAGATGTGGCATCTCATTTGTCTGCTTCTCCTTCTGTCTAGGAACATCCATGTACTCATCCCACACCATCTAAGGGATGTGTCAAAAAATATTTTGCACTTGTAATATCATAATAAGCCAATAAATAATGACATAACTCGTCATTTAACACTACTTCTGAAACACAGAGTTCAATGTTAAAGTGAGAGGTGATGACCTACAGCTACATTTCCAGATGGTGACTCCCCTAGGGAGGCAGAATAGTTGCTATTTACAGACAAATCTAGATCCACAGTGGGTGGATCCCCAAGAGGAGGCAGAGATGATAGGCTATGTGACATGTCCATATCAGCCATGGAGAAAAAGACTTCCTCTGTCCAAACAAGAAACAAATGAATTATGTATTCAGCGATGCAAAAACAGAATGCAAAATTAAAAGTTATCTGGAACTAACCTCGACTGGACACCGTTCTGGCGGTCTGACTTTCAAACAGGTCCTGGTCAGTGGCAACTGTTATGGTGTCTTTCTTCAGGCAGCGGTTGAGCTCCATGTGGAGGCGATACTCATCCTCCTGCTGCATGGGCCGACTCTTCCTATCCTTTCCTATAGCAGACCACTCCTGTCCGGCTGTACATAAGCAATTGTCTTAATCACTGGAAACCATTTATTGCCAAGTTTATTTATTCAGGAGACCTTAAGGGAAAATCATATATGAATAGAATAAATTGTCACCTGAGCTAGAGAAAACCCCAAACATGTCCAGTAGGAGGTGGACTTGTTGTGGTGAAAGCAGCATGATTAGAGAGTCGAACTGCCCATCAATATCCAGCTATGAAAAGACCAGTCATTGCATTTATTGTTGAAAAAACATAAATCTTGCCTTTTTGTTGTGTTAAATCCATTCAGAAATACAGTCATCCGAAAATGCACTTGGACAATTAAAAGATAAATGTCAATTTTCAACCAGCTTTGCATTATTTGCATTGTAAGCAAACAATGTGTACACTTTCTCTGTTACCTGCACCCAGATGGGTTTTGTTAAAACTACAGAATAAACTGCAACTGCAAATATATATGTACCCACCTTGGCTCCAGGCATGGCTTCATTTTGCTTCAGAACCACGGACAGCTCCAGTTTACCGCTAAGACAGCCCACCTGCACTGGCTCAAATGGTGCACTGGAAGACACAGGTTCTGGGAACTGAGGGTGAGGCTCACAGATGATTTTTGGGTTCCAACTTGGCGAAAGCTTGGGTTCAGTCTCCTTTAATGTTTAAAGAACACATGTCTTATCGGGCTATGCAATTGTACTGCTAAACAGCAACAGTTGTATTTTTGTATTTTTTTTACTTTAAATTATTGTATAGGGTCAAGTTAGACTGAGATTGCACTACTATACTTACAACACTTGTGCAAGACGATTTTTAAAGGGGTGATATGTTGCTAAAAAGATCATCGTTTTGTGTATTTGGTGTAATGCAATGTGTTTATGCGGTTTCAGTTTTAAAAAACATTATTTTCCACGTACTGTACATTATTGTTTCTACTCCAAGCCCACCTTCTAAAAAAGTGAGGTGTGCATTGATTGGCCAGTTATACAGTGCATTGTGATTGGTCGAATACCACAAGCGCTTCTGATGGAGATGTTTACACCCCTTACCATAACGTGCTGCTGCGTCTCTGCGCTACGACACAAAAACAATTAAAAGCCATTACAAATGAGGCAATTGTTGCCTCCAGTGGGGATATAATTACTGGTTATTATAACTTATAATATATATAATTATATATTATAACGTCGCGCCTCATAAACATAACACTATGTCTGCATTTGTGATCGGAGAAACGATAAACAACAAGGACTACTCTTCACTGCTCAAAACTCACATTTGAATAGAAAGTAGCAGATTCTTTGAATAAGAAAATGTAACTTAAAAGGTTGTGAGTCAGAAGCACCAGATTTTCCTTGCAGAGTTGGAATTGCCTCACTTTATAGCCTCTTTGCACAGTCAGCATGTACTGCTTCTAGATTCAGGAAATAGTTTTCCATAAATGTGCTCAACACACTCTAATATTTGTAATAAATACAACACTGTTCCAGAACATGGCGCCTGCAGCAACACTACAGCGAGAATAATAGCTCTGCATTCTTTCTTTGCATCAACATTTGGGTGGTGTTATAAAAAATAAACCCACTCTGTGATGTAGTAAAGTGGGGGCATATTTAAACAAACCATTTTAGGAGGTTCTAGACAAGTCATAACTTTTATAAAGAATCTCTCTTTGTTTTGAGACTTTAGTCTTTGCATCTTTAGGGATTTTAGGGACATACTCACTGTTTGAGTGGGGGATGATTTGAGGCCAGCACGTGCTGATTCTGAAAACTCATCCCAGAAAACATAGGCACCTTCCAGCGTGAGGTTTTTATGTGCAAATGTAGT
>JAUMHR010000072.1:16670961-16688330 GCA_032361145.1 Enteromius fasciolatus | reverse complement strand
TGCGATTAATTTCGATTAATTAATTACAAAGCCTGTAATTAATTAGATTAATTTTTTTAATCGAGTCCCAGCCCTAGCAGAATCATCTCCCCCACAGTTATATTACATAACAGCAGTTGTTGGGATTTTTGTTGTAAAGAATAAGACATTTTATTATGGTTAATGATAGTTTCATATTGGCAACAGCAAGCATAGCGCATAATATGTGTTGTACAATATTGGTGTTTTTAAAATATGGTTTTAAATAATAATTTGTATCGTTTTTCAGGAAGAAAGATTTTGTTACGTAGAATTCTTGATTGACGGGTCAAAACAAAATGCTTGATCTTGCATAGAATTGCACTAAATGAGGAAAAAGTGGCAATTTGTGTTTGAAAGGGCTGCGTAAACAAAGTAACATTCCATTTAATTTCAGTTTAGAACAGAAGGAAGAGATTTATTTTAAATAAATGCATACAGGAAGTATGATGGGTTCCTACCTCATGTCGGGTTTTTATTTTTGACCTTTTCAGCATGCCTGTGAAATTGCTATGTTTGCAGCTGGTTTGGGATAAGGCAGGTGATAATAGGGTCAACGAACAGAATTGGTCCTCGGCTTTTAGCAAATTCCTGTGAGACACAATACACTCAATATCTGCCCCAAACAAACCTAATACTTTACAGAATGTTTGCTTAAATAACCAAGATGGAAAACGAGTAAGAGAGCATTTGGATGATGTACATGGCACAAATAACTTCTGTACCTGAGGGAATGTTGCTTGCTTTTGTTTCCTTGTAATAAAAAGCACACATTCAAATGGTTTTTGGTTTCATGATTCAGTTTTGTAGCCAAGTCATAGTTTGAAGGAGCTTCAGAAATCAGTCAAAAACAAAGGTGTTGTCTCTTACAGCTGGCTTGATGATAATTTCATGAATTACAATGTGAGACACAACTGTAACCACCTGCCCTCAAACACATGACAGGTGACCTCTCAAAGGAATATAAATGTTGCTGTCTGAAATAACAGAACTGAAACTGAAGCGGGAAGAAACCGTAGACCGTTTCCTTTAATAGACTGACTGTTTTTTTGTGTAATCACGCAGGTTTGCACATATACACACATAACATTCAAATGTCTTTTAAGAAGTCTCTTGACTCGTCGAGGCTGCATTTACAAAAATACAGTAAAAATGACCCCAAACAGAAGTGTATACTGTAACATACTATTTCTATTTTCAAGCTCTGTTCTTTTTAACACTGGTTTCTAAAAAAGAAAAAAAATGAAGAAGCTGCTTCTAGCAATGATAATCATTTCTGAAGGATCATGTGACACTGAACACTGGATTAATGGCTGATAAAAAACACATCCTTTACTCTATTTAAAAAAAGGAAATGTAAAATTACAATATGTTGCGTTTTGAACAAATAAACTTGATTACACTTATTTAAAAAAAAAACATTAACTGTAGTAGCGAAAAAAAAAAAAAGTATATATATATATATACACACTTTTTTTCTAAAAGTTGTAATACAGTACGCAGGAGTATATTTAATATTTTAATTTTCTGCCCTAGTTTTACATCCTGGATAAAATCCTTAAACAGAAGAATAACAAGAATCATATGCTTATGTTCACCATAAAAAAGTAGTTTATTTCATTCAGACAGTGATATACATCGCTACATGTCAAATGTGGCCTTTTGCTTGTGGCCACATTTACAGATCATTTAAGAAAATATGCTCATTTTAAGATGCAGCCTTTATTAAATATGCAATTTTTAAAAAAGTTACAATTAACAGTTCAACCAATTGTTTAAAGACAATTTGACCAGATCTAACCACAAATCAGCAGTGAGCGCACACTTGATTTAATCAGCAGCTCTGACCACTGTTTGCTCGTCAGTCTAGCTCTGGTGAATCATTAATACAATTTTAGAAACAAACAAGGATTAGGCAATTTTTGTAGAGTGCCACGGTTTGCATAGTTCAGGACCATACATTAAAATTGACAAATGTGTCACGTTTAGAAACAAAGTAGTAGAAATAATCATAAAATCTGCATCTACCAATATTAGATCTAAAAGGTCCATAGAAAAGCATTTAGGCACACATCCAGATGCCTCGGTTCTTAGTTGTATCCCTTTGTAAGCGTTTTGGCTTGACTGTCGGCCTTCAGTTCACAATCTGAACAGGGAACTTGACGCAAAATAAATCTTTGCTGGAATCATCTCTTAATTCCCATTCAACAACCAGTTTTATCTAATAAACAAACCAACAAATAAGGAAGTTAACGTTACAGCATTGTTTAGAATTGAAATAAAGACGAGGAAGTTAATACTTACTGTTGGATACTCATTCTTGACAGGCAACTGGTTGACATAGTTATACGTTTTTTGTGGCACTACAGGACACTGAATTCCAGACTTGCACCCTTGTGGTTGAGGAATGGGAAACGGGACGGGGACGCCAGCCACCACTCCGTGAACCACAGCTGAACAATTCTGACTCGCAACGTCTGTGGGAAATATTAACACGTTGTTGATGTGCGACATTTAGATCTGGTTTATCTGAGCTGTCACTAGATGTGGAGAGCAACTCACTACTGGTGAAGGTTATATTGACTGCATAGGACTGTCCTTTGTGAAGCTGGCATGGCTGTGATGGGCAGGGCACGATGTCAACCTCAGCAACTTTTCCATCTACGGAGCCTGTGAGGGAAAACGAAGTTTGGAGTTATAAACTACACGAGTTGTTAAATGTACGAACTTCATAAACCAAGTACTTACCACAGTCGGCGAATTTCACCGGCTCGGCATTAGTGTAAGCAAGAAAAGAAAGTAAAACAACGCCGAGCATACGGTACTCCATGGTTCAAACGAGTCCTGTGGAGAACCAGAACACGAGTATTAACGTACATCGCCCAATCACATGACACTGAATCTCTGCTTGTTTTTGTGCACTTTCTTGTGAAAACGTTCGCTTTAATAATTAATACACACAACACAAAAGAAACAGCAATACAGTGAAAAAGTTTACAAAACAATACAAACTCATTTCATTTCAATTTGCTTACTTACCAAACCTTCCTTCAGGTCCTTATTTTCACTCCTTATTTCCTTGTCACAAGATCAGAATGACTGTTCTCCAATCAAATACTGTCTGCATGGGCGTCCTCGTGACGTAAACGCAGTCACGGTAAACTCTTAACCAATAGCAATGACTCATGGAAATGGTCTGAATCAAGGAGGACGCCCTGTTGCCAGATATATCAATACCCCTTTGTCTATTGTTTAGAGATTGAAAAGAAGTGTGTCCCTCTACTTTTCAACAGTTTAAATAAAACGTAAGTATCAAGAAATCCTACAAATATTTCTATATTTGCATTATAAAGGGTGAAAACTATTTAAAAGTTATAGTTTTGTTTTAAACCAAAAAACACACATTTGATTTCCCGAGATTTCGTTTGTAACTAAATCTGCATGTTCCCATTTATGTGTGAGAACAGCAACATATAATATTATGAAATATATTATTATATAAAAATATTATATATTAATGAAATATTTTTTAATACATTACAAAAATCTGCTATTTGTGAGGCATGGCTAATCATAATTAATATTACACCTATCAACTTATTTTTTAAATTTGTGACTTAAAAGTGAAAAATCTTGATTGTCAGAAAAGTAACCATTAGCATCAGGTTTTCTTTTTGTATTCTTTTTACCTCTAAAAGTAGTATTTATTAGTATTTTCGTAAATCAACAGACAGAAAGTTTGAAAAAATTAAGGGTTAAACCACTGAAACTGGCAACCCTCACGCTCAATAACTTCGCTCTGCGCATGCGCAGTACTATCCGGGTTATAGAAGATGTCATTCGCCAGAAGACTGCTCATAAGCGCCCCTAAAACAGCGTCATTTCACCTTTTCAAGTAGGCACAATTTAGCACAATGGCAATAATGCATTCAGGATGTATTGTCTAAGATAATACGACTTTATTTGGTATTTTATCTGCAAGTAATAGCTAATGCACGTAGCTAAGCTAGTTAACGTTAGCTTGAGAACAGTTAGCTAACAACACATATGATAAGATTAGATCTAGCACTCATACATTTGGACAAATTATCATCATATTGTAATTTAAATATTTAAGTAATAGTAAAATCGTGTTTTCAGTTCCATACAAACCAATCTGCGCTGTTAATACAGCCTTTAATCTGTTTTATAGTTATTTTTTATTTCATAAATTCCTGTTGTTATGATGTGCATATTAGCCATGCGTTATTGTGTTCAAGGACACTGTGTTTGTTGTCCAGAGTTCAGACCGTCAGAACATGTTCAGCACCTCTCAGCTCCACCGCGCGCTACAGCAGCGCCTCATCCGCCGAAGAAGAGCACCAGAAGCCCTCCAGCAGTCTAACTGAGAACATCCATCTCAGTCAGTCCTGTGTCCAGGTTTGATATCTCCTCTGCAATTCATCTTTAATAGTTCAGCCGTCACTTTTTTGAGACTAACAGATAAACAAATCATAACAGACATGGACAACAATAAATAATCAAATAAAAAGTGGATTATTGTTCCTGCAGAGACTGGCTGAGATTATGGCAAAGGGAGAGTATCTGAGGATAACAGTGGAGGGAGGCGGATGTTCAGGATTCCAGTATAAATTCTCAGTGGATACTGTTAAAAACCAAGATGACAGGTAATTACTAAAGGCTTGAAAAAAGTCCATATTAAATTATTAATCATAAAGGTCAATTGTGAGTCGTTTAAAGTAAAATAGCTGTTTTATGATATTTTATACAAAAACCTTTCTAACAGATGCTATAGAAAGAGTACAAATCAGCATTAGCTTAGTTATTATTGATAGACTGGTACGGTTTTTGATAATATTTTGAGTTTTATATTGTATTTTCTGCTTTCATGTTAATTAGTTTGAAATTCAAAATAATGAAAGATTAAATCAAAGCACACATTCCTGGCTTGCAAAATTTATGATAATATTTATTTCTGATATAAATGTTACAAAATATTTATTAAAAATTATTTTATTTACAAACAATGTTTCGGTTCATGGAGGTAATGAACCAAACGTTTGTACAAAAAAAAAGTTAATTAATATTTTAAAACATTTAGCAAGTTAGGATGGTGTTCTGCACTTTTTTGTTTTGCAGTTATATTTCAGTTACCATTTTCTTTTTTCATTTCTAAGCTTTTTTTTAGGAGTTTTTGTTAACAATAATAAAACAAATTGTGTTAATAAATAATTTAAATATTACTTTTCTTTTTGATAATTTTAAGGAGCTAAGATCACCATTCAAAAGATAAGGAATGAACATCAAGTTTGTGCTAAGGGGCGATCGATTATCGGCACAGATACTAAACATTTTCATTGTTATCAATACCGGCCATTTTCAAAAAAAACTATTTTCCATTAAAAGCATTTAAAGAAAGTTTTGTCAGAGCCCTAGTGATTATTAATTTTGACATTAACTTTCAGTTTTACAACTGACATATATATCAGTTTAAGATATTGGTTATCGGCCTACTTGATCTGTAATAATCTGCATCAGCATTTGCCTTAAAAACACGTCGTCCACCCCTAATTATTACCAAGTCTTCATACCACAGAAATCCAATAAACATACTTGGTAATCAGTGATGTGATGATGCATTTTTGTTGATCTTGTTTTTTTTCCAGAGTGTTTGAAAAGAACGGTGTTGGGATAATAGTTGACGAGGACAGCTTGGAGTTTGTCAAAGGATCCACCATTGACTTCAGTCAGGAGCTCATCCGTTCTTCCTTTCAGGTGTTGAAGAACCCACAGGCTGAACACGGCTGCTCATGCGGCTCATCCTTCTCTGTCAAAATCTGACACTATTGCAGTGTTATAGCTTATGAAGTTGTTCATGCATGCATAGCTAAGTGCTTACTGAAGATCAGCCAAAAGCATGATAATAAGCTAATGTTTGGGGTTCTGATTTGTTAAACCTATTAATACGACCACAGACGACAATAGAAGAAAATACACGATCAGACCCTGCAGTTATTAGTGTGTTGTATATAAGCAAGATTGTAAATAAATTTGTAATAAAGTTATAATATATGATTTTCCATTGCCTGTTACGATTATTATTTGGCGGGGGGTATTCTCAGGGTCACTTTCATAGCTTATCCTGATATACTGTGATTTGTTTTTTTCATTAAATAATAATTAATCGGAGAACTGAGTTGAAATGCTTTCTGATTGCATTATGAAAAAACGTAAATGTAAATGTCGTACTGTCTTGATCATAAGGAAGCTCGTTATCACAGTAAGTGTTCTTTGTTTCATGCTGACAATATCTTTTCCTGAAGATGATCAAAGCCAATAAATCATCTTCGAGGTTAGAAGAAGTTAACAGTAGGCTATAGTGTTAGAATTGATGTCACAGGTTTGCATTAAAAGCCTGAACGAATGTGATTTCTATAAAAACAGTAACAGAATATTCAATAACTGCAAAGGTGTTTTACAAGAACGTGTCATATATATATATATATATGTACATTTTTTTTATTAAATTTGGCTTTTAAGAAACATTTCACAAAAATATACAAAAGAATGTCTTTACAAATGATATTTACATTGATAACAAGAAAATCTAAATATGTATTAAGCACATCTCTTTCGATCAGATCGACACTGAAGGCGAGAACGTTGCATTTCGTATCTTCAGTTCACTCTGAGCCTCGAGTAAAATCAAATAAAAATAACAATTCCTAATCAGAACGAAGGTGATGTTGTAAAGGCTTCAGCAGCAAGATGAACAGTGATTTCAGATAAGACAGCGTTGAAACAAACTCTTTTCATTCATTTTCTGAGGGATTGCATTTGCAGTTTTTTCTTTTAAACTTCGATCTCGGACATAAAACACAAAGCATACGGTTCATACCTACTCACACAGACGCACAAACGGACATCTCAAGTTTACTAATCGAGCTAAAGTTGCTACATATGAGGTTAGGAGTGTCATTACGGTTTAGGGAGATCACGTTCAAGATCGACATTAACAGACCACTGGACTACCACAGTGAGCAGGTCAAGTATACAGTGCATAGAACGCTTTGGCATGCTGACATCCTAGAATATAACGTCAGTGTTACATTCAGGGAGAAGGCCACAGGAGATCTAATAAACCTCAAAAAAGAACCACCAAAACCAAACCAACAGAAATACAACAAAACCATCTGGCTATAATATAAAATGAGACACACCTAAATGAACAAAAACACAGGTAGTTTAAGGCTAATCGTACTTAGCTTGCTACAAGTTCTTTTTCAATTGGAAGGAAATCTTAAAAACGATACAGATGGACTCCAAAATAAATTACTTGTAGCTCAGGATTTTCTTTTTTAAGAAACAAAAGAGGGGTAAACACATACACATCTGATAGATCTTTAACTGTACGCTGGGTCATGCCTTGACCCAACTATCATTCAAAGTGGTTCAGTTCAGGTATGGGTGACGGCTCATTAAGACGCATGCATCCGGGTGTCTGGTGATCACTCGTGCTGTCAGCTGGGCTTGTGAGGTTTTGAGGCAGAGCAGAGGAGACTGCATGCCCTCAGTGAGGAGCGTGAACACACCGCCATACAAACAGGCTGAAACACACAGAGGAAACACACATGTGGAAATATTTATAATACTCATTTTAGTGCAGCTCCCAGTAATTATTGGTTTTGATTGGTTAATGACAGCATTCTGCAATCAACTGTATTATTATTATTCATTGCTCTTTCATGTTTCATGGTGTCCATTCATAATAAATGTATTCATTCATTCAGATTTCGCTTGGCACTATGGCAAAAAGTTAATTTTGGATCCTAATTTCGCCTCAGTCATGGGTCATTCTAAAATATTTATATAGTGTATGTGCACCATCATGCAAATGTGTGAGGTTAGTAAGATTTTCATTTTAGATTTGAAGAAATTTATACTTTATTTAGCAATGATGCATTAAATTGACCAAGTGACTGCAGATATACATTGTTACAAAAAACACGTTGGGTAAAAAACTAAACTTTTTTTTTTTTGAGGAGCAAATCAGCATATTAGAATGATTTCTGAAGGATCGTGTGATCCTTAAGTCTGGAACCTCTGAAACTGTCTCAAAAAAGGAAGTATAATATGGGGCCTGCGAGGAACAGAATGAAACCACAGCAGAACAAGCACCTTCTATCATCGCCTCCAGCGCTGACGACGAAGCGATCCCCGCTGGTGAAGCGGATGTTGGTCAGGTGGGCAGAGTGGCCCAGAAAACGTTTGTGTTTGGCCTGAGGAAACAGATTAGAGTCAGACCATTTGGTTTTTTTATTTTTTAAAAAGCAGTAACGTATGCAGCCCGGGTTAGAGCATGGATATATAATGGAAATAAACATTGTAAAATCCAGTTAAACAGCTGAACTTTGGCTGTTGTTTTGATCTGTGTTGGTAAGAACTGTGTCACATCCAGCCCTTTTTACTGTCTTATGATGTACTGTCACATGTTGTAGCCTTTTATTCAACATTCAGTAAAAAAATTAGCTGAGACAGTGGAATTTAGTCTCTGGTTTCTATTTATCTGTAGGAACAGCACTATTGGTCACTGCGGAGAGGGAAGTACACTTTAGCATACTTAAAAACAAAACAAAACAAATATCACAAATAGTAATATACTTTAAAATAATATATTTAAGTGTGAACTGAATGTAATGCTGACATTATTTACAATCAACTGCAAATCGATTTGTTTAAAATGATATTAAATATAATCAGCTGAGCTTCAGACTGCTTTTTAACCAAAGACCTAAGTACAATAGTATGGTTAAAGGCATGTACTTAAATATATTTCTATTTCAACACATTTGTAACCAAGTTGCAATTTAGTAAATGTAAAATATATGATGCAGTAAATATACAAATGCAGTATACATTACAGTTATAATAATAATCAAATACATGCATGCTTTAGTATGTTAGTCAACATAAAAATCTGCACCTTTTTAAAGCACAAGATTATTAAAAACATCATTTATATTATCGTTTTAAATAAATTAATTCATTTGACGTGGCATTTTGACGTTTTAGGAAACCTTTGTCAATATCATTAAAATTGTGACTAAAGCTCAACAGTTATGAAATGCAAGTAACACGTAAAGATCACTGTCCTTGTTAAACATGTCAGTTCTGTTGCTAAATTCTAAAGGATTTTATGGTGATGCTGTGTGTCTTAATATCCATAAAATGCACATGTACACATTTGTTGTACTAAGGCAAATACAGAAAGTAGGCCAATTTACATTTCTTACCATCGACATGTGTCTAACTAAAAGAGGTGATGCAGCAACTCATCTGAATGCAAGTGTTTTAACTACAGTCACAGAAGATTAACAAACATCATCATCAATCATAATTTGGAGCCATTTGTTTTAAATTATTAAGGATGTGGGATTATTTTTCACTTGTACAGGTTTTAATGACATGAGGGCGTGTAAATGACAGTTTGTGAGTGATCTAGCACCTTAAAATGATTAAATATATGCAAAAATATATAAGTTCTTGTTGTTTTTACAATGCTGTATGCCTGTGTAGACATTCATCTGGAATAAATAATGAATCATTTAAGCATCATCAGGTAAGTTGTCCCTGCCAAGTAGAAAACTGAAATAAAATTAATACTAATCTTAAGGGAATAAATCTATTCAAATTAACAACCAAACAGATTTGGCAAATAACTAAAAAACTAAATCATTTAAAAAACATGTTTTAACTAGCTAGGGCTAGTTAAAACTTAACTTAAATCATCACGCATCACAAATAAAGTGTCTTTTTTCACACCAAACAATGCGAAATGGGGTATACTTACAAATTTCTCTGGACACGGAAAGTCGAACAGCTTTACCATTCCAAAGTCATCACCTGTGACGATGTTGAGGCCGGAGTGAGACACACATGCGCAGGTTACATCAGCTTTTTCTGTGTTCCTGGACCAGATCCCCACCACCTCATCTCCGAGGACACTACAGAGACACCCAAACACTTCAACACTGCAGCACCTCAGCAGTCACGTTACTGACAAAACTGGCTTTCATTTTTATTTTACAAGAAGTGCCGGAAGCTCCAACTGTTACCCAGAAGGTCTTTAATAAAGGTACACCAGGCAGCGTAACAAGAAATTTAGCTTAGGTAGGAAATCAGTAAAAAAAACAATATGCTGCAATCCCTTACAGAAATAGATTCCTCTGAGAACAGAGTTTGTAGTGTAATTTCTCACCGAAGTAATACTCCTGATCTTGAAATCTGATAGAACGACTGAGAGTGCAATGAACGAATCTGATTTGTTGGTCTCGACTCATTCAGTGGTAATAATGACATCTTTTAAGTGTAATGTCATGCATTTAGGATCTGTTTGCTTTCAGCTGCTGGTGGGTGAGGGCGTTGCAATCTGTTACCTTGTCCATGTGGCCCAGGTTATTCTGTCTATCACTGCTTGCTCAGTGACTTGCTTCCCAGAAGGCACCTCATAGACTACACGTTTATAAGCACCGGTAGACAACTGCAGAGAACAAAACATGCAGACTGAGTGAGTAACTTTGTATAGTACTGATTTAATGTTGTCTTGCACGGCAACAGCACAGAGGTACGTGGTACTATATCGTTTCGCGGAAGGATGAAAATGTCAATTTAAAACGAATACGCCAATAAAATGTTTCAAATTCATATTCATGTCCAGTTTTTTTCCTTATGTGGTAAGTAGCCGTATAATAAGCGGGATAATTTAGAGGCAGCCGGTAGTTATCGCGAAATAAGCCCCTTCAGCGTGATACACATTATCCCTTACATAGAGTGGTACATTCCACAAGCCGTTATTTTGTCAGACTGGCAAGACTTACAAGAAGGTTTTAGGTTCTGAAACCTCCTGGATGTTTTTATAGCACAATGACCTCTCATGTGCTAAAAGTTCAAGGGAATTTTGATTTCACAGTTCTTGACTCCATAAATATCACTTTGTGCTTAAATGGGGAAGAAGAACCTCACATGTTTCTCCTTCTATTAAAACGATTTGTGTGAAGCTTAAGCTTAAGGCAGGGATACCTACATTTTTATTTAATGTCAGCCGAACCCATGTGATGTAAAATATTTATTTCAATGTACAATCTGAGATTATACGTTAATATTTAAATAATTAACCACACATTCACGTTCATAGTTCTCTTATAGTGACTAATGGTCACATGACATGTAAGAAAAAACATCTTTAAAATAAATAATATATATTTTTATCTTGAACATTTTATTTTTTAAAATTCTTTCATTTTATAGTTTTATGATTTAATTTGAGCTTTTTATCAGGAATCCCTAAATTAAGTCCCATGTATCCTTCATTTTCCAAATTCCTCTCCTTTCTTTTACAAGCAAGCCTTTCTTTTAAAGTGCTTAAATCAACATAAAACTCATTAGCTCTTCTAAATTTGTGTAAACCACAGCTTCGTGGGCTTTATTGCTTTAATAAATGTTTGTCATTACATTCAGCAGTACATTTGAACTGTATTTCACGAGTTCCCACTTCCTCATTTATAACCAATATTTTATAGCATGTTTGACGGACTGTACGGGGAGCAGGCAGGGAGCCCGGCTGACCCCGAGCCCTAGGAGATTGACCCCTAGGAGGCGAGGGGTGGGGAGAGCCCGGCCTGGACGCCGCCTGCACCCCGAGAGAAGAGTTGTAGGGTGGATGGAGTTAGGACGGAGGCAGCTGGATTTTGAACAAATAGGATAGAAGCCAGATGTCCCCAACTAAACAAGCTGGGAGCGACAGTGGAAAGGAAAAACTCCGCTAGGGAGAAACCTTGGGAGAGTTTAGCGGGGACCGGTTGTCCTCTGGCTGGAAACCGACACCCGGCTTCTGCTGGGAGGCGAAAGGGGAGGCGGGGGAAAAGCAAAGGACGAACATGGGGGAGAGAGGCTGTTAGCCGATTATAAAGGGGCAGGATACCGATCAAATAGGATAATTAGATAGTGATAGATCTGCTGCAGCTGGTTAACATTCAATCATGTTCCTCCCGAAATTAGTTTATTTAATTAAACATCATTTGTACTTAAGTGCTACTAAAGCTGCTCCAAAAAGCCCTCTAAAGCTTTCAACTAATTGTATATTAAATATATATTTTAATTTTATTCTAACTTGAAGTTTATAATTGCTGAGATAAGTACTACATTCTCTTCAAACAAGCAAAGACACACAAACACAGCTCAACATGCTGTACCTGCACATAGCAGCTGTCAGCAGAAAAATCCATCTGCATGACAAAGCTAGGGATGTCCCTACAGCAGTTAATGCGGTTGAGCTGCGGTCCTAACGTCAGGTCATAAAAATCGACTGCATTCTCACTGGAACCCACAGCCAGGTAGCGTGAGTCTGGACTGAACCTGAGGAAAAGAAACTTTAGTTGTTGCAATGGACCATGTTAATGTTTCTGCCTGAAATGGATTTAATATTTAATAATTGCAGCGTTATTCTATTCTTACTCTGCAGTGGAAACATGACTAACCCATAAAATAAAATAATGAAATAAAATGATAATAAAATGAAATAATGCGTAATTAGCATCAGTCTCACCTGATATCTTGTATGGCAGAGCGCCGGTCTCTCTTCTTCCCCCAGATCTTTAGTGAGGTAACAAGAAGTATGATGAACTCTCCATTCTTCATGCCGATGGCCACCATGTCACCCTCTGGGCTGTAGCTGACCGCGCGTGCAGGATGGCCGAGGTTCACTTTATTTAGCATCTTCTGTTTTTCCAAACAAGAGAGCATTTGAATCGTCTGGTATCTCAAAGCAATCACTATGACCAGGCATTATATAATTTACCCTCTCTGAAATGTCCCAGAGACGCACAGTGCCATCCTCAGCAGCAGACAGGAAGACGTCTCGGGTGGGGTGCGCTCCCAGTCCCCAGATGGGACCATCCATGTGACCGTTCACCAGAATGTTACAGGCTGCGTTCTTCTCACCGACCTCAATGATCTCAGCATTACGCGTACCTACGAGAATCTTCCCCTAAACAACCGAGGAGGAGGACACAGGGAGAAAAAAGCTTGATATTTCTGACATTGTAGTTGCTGTAAGGAGAAGAGTTTATTAAAGATGTAGTGTATTAGCAGAACTGTCAGTCTTTAAGAATCTTAATGAAGTCCCTGCATCTTCAAATGAGGACATTATATTTTAGTGACACTCTACATGTCAACAGAGCTTCAGCTGACTGCATCTGAGGCACAGGCACAATGTAAATGCATCTGACTATACACATGATCTTTCAGGTCCAGTGATTTTGTGTAAGTGCTGTACCTTGCCCCTGCAGACAGAGCGCACACAGTCTATGATCTGGCCCGTCTCCAGTCTGAAGGCTCTGCACCGCTTCAACTCCTGATCCCACAGTTTGAGCGCACCACCCTCCTTAGACCTGCAGAGGGCAGCCCCACACAAATCCTCTCGTTTATGTTCATGCAGATTCAGAGAACAAAAAATTCCAGTTTAAGATAGTGGGAAAGGTCAAGCCACTTACGGTCGTTCTTTGCCTCCCGTCACAATGAGCCCGTCACGTAATGTGGTGTACATGGTGAACACAGGTCCAGTGTGAGCCTTAGCCACGATTCTCACTAGAATGTGTTCCTTCCATACACACACATCTCCACTAATGGTACCTGTAAATGTCAAGTTATTCTGAAAAGAAAACAAACCTGCACTAATCTAGTGACCTCTAAGAGAAGAACAGCACAAACATGGCAAAGCACAGCATTTTCATATCTGTTCACTAATACTTCTGAATCTTTAAAAAAAGTACAATTTTGTCATTTTTAAAGCTCCAATCCCAAACAACTTTTTCAATTAGTCACTGATTTAGCATCTTGTCCATTTAAGCTCTGACACACAAGTGCACAAACAGATGCACACATATACATGTATACATAAATATCTACTCACACACATTTCACATTCATTTAAAGGAACAGTTCACCCAAAAATAAAAATTCTGCCATCACTTACTCATCCTCGTTGCGTTTGTAACCTATATGATTTTTTTGCATTTTGAAACACAGAAATGGTTATTGTACAAGTATGAAATCTTATTTTGTGTGTGTGCATGTGTGTAAAATACGGAATACACAACTGTTTAAAATCTGGGATGAATATTTAATATTTTTTTAAAAGAAATTAATACTTTTATTATTATTCAGTAGGAATGCATTACATCTGTCAAAACATATATATATATATATATATATATATTGCTTTTAAAATTAAAAATAAAAGTTTTTGTTTACATAGTATGTGTGCACTGTGTATATTTATTATGCATATATAACTACACAAGAAAAATATGTTATGCTTATAAGCATATATACATATACAAAAAATATACATATATAAAAAATATACATGCTAAAAATAATATATTTTAAATAATTGCTGTTCTTTTGAAGTTTATAAATATTTTTTTTTTACACAGTTGCTTGAAAAATAAAAACTATTTTAAAATTGATAATAATAAAAAGAAATTCTTGAACATAAATTAGCATATTACATTTGTGTGACAGAAGATTGGAGCAACAGCTGCTAAAAATCTGTATCATAAATAAATTACATAAAAAACTGTAATATTTCACAATATTACTGTTTTATTGTATTTTTGGTAATAAGAGAATGTTTCAAACATTTAAAAAATTGTAATAACCCCAATCTTTTGAATGGTACTATATATAAGGCTTATTTAGTTAGTATAGAGTTTTTATTTGCTCATGTTCTACTTTTCATTTGCTTTCATTTAATAGAAAGGAAACTCTGCAAAACCCCTTTTGTACTGGTTTGGAAAACCATTGGATTTTTAATTTTAGGTGAACTGTTCCTTAATTTCTTCCTCTCTAACAACAAATATGAAATGAGCTGAACATCATGTAATAACAGAAGAATACTTACAGCTCCAAATGCCACTGAGAGCATGGTCTGCATACGGGCATCCTCAATGGAGCTGAGCACTCCTTTCTTACTGAGCAGAGCCCTGCCTGCAAGCGTCCAGAACCTCACATGTTTGATCCCCACCGACACAAACTGAGTGTCTGAATCAGGCCTGAACTCTGCCACAAAGATTCTCTGGGTGTGACCGGCCCGACTTGCTACTTTGGCACCTTTGAAAAGAAATGCAGATCACAAACCTGGTATAAAAGCAGAGTGCAGAGGAAATACTCTGTGTGTGTGTGTGTGTTGACCGGTACCTTCCTGCCACTTCCAGATGGTGAGAGTGTGCTGGGGGTCCAGACCCACAGAAAGCAGCAGTTTGCCGGTGGCACTGAAGCTTACAGAGCAAACGCCCCTAGAATGATGGCAGCGCAGCACAGAGAGGGTCTGTTTGTTCATGGCTTCCCAGACATGGATAGAAGGAGATGTTGCTGCAAATACAAAAATACTCTGTTGCTTAGATTTATAAAGTGATATATCTCTATTTAAAAATTCAGTTCTGAAGTATAATAGATTCAATGTCAGCGTGAGACAATGTTTCTTACCTGACATGTCACCAGCATCACCTGAAGGAACAACAACAGCAGTTAAACATGGTTTTGATCTTTAAAACCACTGGTGCATAAATGTGTGTTGTAGCACCAAATTGTCTGAATACTCCAAAATGATCATCCAAAAAGAAAAGAAAAAAAAATTTGAGAAATCACTTATGTTTCCTTTCAGTTTCAGACAGACAGATTTGCCAAAATACAGAATCAGACACTGTAATTATAATCTAACTCTTATTTCACCTGTGTTGAAGAGTAACTAGTTCGGAATCGTTTTACGTTAGCGTTTTAAGGTTTACACCTTATTTCAGAAGTGTCCTTGTTACAGTGTAATTATACATTTATGTACTGAGTAATATTTATTAACTACATGTACTATATAGTTAGGGTTAGGATGAGGATTTGGTTTAGTGTTTTTACATGTAATTGTGCATGTAAAAAGTACATATAACAAGTGTAACTTGTGTAAAATATGCGACCAGTGTTTCAGTAGTTTAGGAGACAGAATAGGACACATGCATAATAATAATTGTTTAATTTCCTATTTCTGTTTGTGTACGTTCCTTTTTTTTTTTTTTAATTAACCGTTATTTTTCAAGTCATTGTTAGATGCCAGGGTTTCCCGTTATAGTTATGCAAATATTTGATTTCAAAAACAGTATCATAGCTATTAAACATAAAAAGATAAAATAAAAATAATAAATAAAATAATAAAAATAAAATAACTTAAAGTGATGAAGGATTTTAGAAGTCTGGAATCAGTGTTCTACTGTAATGTTAATGCTGAAACATTCATTTGAAAAAGAATAAATTAAGAAACATTCACTTAATTTAAAATTACATTTAAATGAAGAAAAGTAATCAAATGTAATCAGTTACATTTCATAAAGTACCTGGAATAGTTACAGTACTTATTGTTTTATTTTTATCATTCAAAAATGACCTTTCCAACATTGTCCAAGACCAACTAAGCTCTAACTCTGTCTCTTTTGTTGAATTTTAGGAGAAATATCTGGAATAAAGTTAATACCAGTGCAGTCAAAGTGAGAAGAAAAGGGTGAATGTTTTCACAAACATACCTACTTGGCCAGTTGCCACAACGTTGGGGAACTTTGGGTGCTGATTAATAGTCAGGCACAGAATATCGTCACTGTGTTCTAAATAGAAGCTCTGACAGGCTGAAGGCAAACAGAGAGAAAAACAGTAATGATTTTCCACAACATTTGTGTCACGTCTTCATGTCTGTTTAAAGGAACTCAATGAATAAAATCCATATCTAATCCACACTTGCCACTTACGCCCACTCTGGCACAGTACAATGCATTAAACATGCATTACATATAGCAGGTACCTCAGGGTTTTCTCCCCACCTGTTGTTAAGTTTAGGACGACCCCTACTGAGGCAGTGTGGTAAATGATGTCGGCCCCCTCATTAAGGTAATGCACATTGTTACGGCAGTCGTTGCCTCGGTAACCATACACCAGTTCAAGCACCAGGTCCTACAAAGAGAGTCAAAGATCGGTGTCTGAGGTCGTATCCATGACAACAGCAGTATCTGGCTCTCATGATGTTAAAGTACATGCACAGAGACTGTGTTGCAGTTCAAACAAGAAAGACAAGAAAGATCATCTAACCACTGACGAGACAGTCTCCATTTAATACTGAACAAGCAAGATAAGAAAACAAGCTAGGAAAGGAAAGGAAAAGACGGGGAGTGACGGGATGGAAAGGAAAGGAAAGGAAAGGAAAGGAAAGGAAAGGAAAGGAAAGGAAAGGAAAGGAAAGGAAAGGAAAGGAAAGG
>JAUMHR010000072.1:16659246-16670753 GCA_032361145.1 Enteromius fasciolatus | reverse complement strand
GAAAGGAAAGGAAAGGAAAGGAAAGGAAAGGAAAGGAAAGGAAAGGAAAGGAAAGGAAAGGAAAGGAAAGGAAAGGTGACAGGATGAATAATATTTTGCTCTGGTCTGCCCATTTCTCACCTCAATGGGTCTCTTTTTCTTGCCGACATTGTTGGTCTGTAGTTTCTCTGGCATTGGTGGTGCCCTGCTCACTGGGGGTCTGCACCCAAAACAAAAGTCACTTTATAGGTCTTACAGCAGCAATAAGGTCAGACAGTGACCAGGTGAAAAGGACACCAGACATCTGGCATGATTCTGTTTCACTTCTGGTTTTCACTGTAACATCTAACCAAATACAAATACAAAGTTACTGAGTCAGTTCAATATACGATAGTTTTAATACACAGTCAATGTTAGGCTGAAACCTTTGGAGTAAATTATGTAAAAAACAATAAAAAAAAACGATGTATCAATGAAGATATAATGAGGTGTAAGTGATCGGTCTAGTCTTACCTTGAGCCCCTTTGAAAGCAGCATTAACAGAGAGATAGAAAACATTAGAAGTGTGTAACAGTTGAGCAGTTCCCTCAAGTGCTCCAGAAAACAAAGAAGCACAACACAGGGACACTGAGAACACAAAATACAAGAAAAATGTATAAACGCTATCCATGATGTTCACTTGACAACATGTAAAAAAATAAATAAAAATGGCCCAAACAGCTGGTGAAGCAATAGACCAGCACACTATAAAACTAGCAACATTTTCTTTACACATAAAGAAGTAGTTCACCCAAACATCTTACTCACCACCATCTCATCTCAAACCTATATGACTTCCTTTCTTCCTTATAACGCAAAAGGTGAACTGATAAATATCTTAGCCACTCTCTTCAATAAAGGAGGACTAAGGCTGCCAAGCATCGAAAATAAAAAACAAAGACAGTTTATGATCCCTTTAAAGTAAATTTTAAATCAGAAAATGTGTTCACATGCACAACTGATTATGCATAATAAGATAACAATGTGTATCATGTAAAAGTGTAAAACCCTTTTCTTTTTCGGCAAAAGGTGATTAATAGCTTAAAAATAAACTAATTGACATTTCGATCTTTGTCTAGATTTAACTTAACCTGCATTCTGTCGGCTTATTAAAGTGTGTATGTATAGCATGTGACAGAAAAGCATCCTTTACACAAGATTTAAGGACATGAGTCTTTGCAAGTTTCCTGCTGACATTTTAGAATATTCTGGGATTTTTAATGCTTTATTAAACATCAAAACTCACATAAAAACGGAATAAAAAGAGTAGAATACACAGATGTTTATGTTTTGACATTACCACTGGAGAATAAACTGATGAAAACAGTTATAGACACAGTTATAGAAAATACTTTCAATATTAAATCAAAAAACAAATGATACATGGATCCTTCAACAACAATTGAAAATGATAACTCCTTAAATTTGATTTGTTCCACACACTTGATGCAATGCATTCTTTTCTGAAGCTTACAAACTTACCGTCCAACTATATACTGTATCTATCCAAACCACTTATACTATGGAAGGTCACAAGGATACTTGAGTCTAAGTGTCCAACTACAATATTTAAAATTTCTCCCTGTTTTCAAGAAAGTACGAAGAAAGCAATGTTTGGAACAGCATGAGGGTAAATGATGGGAGAATGTCTGTTTTGGGGTGAACTAATCCTTTAATCGTCCTGAGAGAGAGTGCAAGGAGCAAAGCACGAGCAAAGTTCCCAGCAGTCAAAGAAGCAGCATTACTCCTTAAATAATTAGCAGTGGAGAGCAGCAATAAAGTCACCTCTGAGCAATGACAAAATATCAGCCAGCAAAGCACTTCATATAATGCTGTGCCATCCACTCTAATTTAAGACTGAAATTACCTGCTTTTAATGCATCTTGAGATTAAAATAAGAGCAAAAAGTAGAGACAGGCGGCTTTATGGTTCAGTACAGGGAACAAGGTGGGTTTATGGATCTGATGGCTGTTGCCGTGCGGTATAACAAACATCCAAAGAGCAGGAGAGGTGGCGGCACATAAAACGTTTCTGAATAAACGACACTTTCATTGATCTTCTTACCTGACTACGCCCTGCCTTCACATGGTGAGAGAGAGGAGTGGAGTGCAGAGACAGACAGAGGAGTAAGGAAAATTGGAAAAGACAGACATGAGGGTAGCATGTCACTCAAAGCCTCATCGTTCAACTCTTAAAATTCAAAACGCCCTGTAGTAATTCAAAGTTTTGAAAAACCTTTTTAATACAACATCCGATTGATTAATGCCTGCATACATAAAAACTAATATTGCATATGCAGTAATGCAATTTCAATGGAAACATATGGGCAAGATAACTAAAGTAAATAAATAAAACCTACTTAAATGTACAAGTCTATAGTTTTGAAACAGAATGTATTCTTATTACAGGGAAATGTCTATGCCCATAGACCTCCACTGTAAGTGCTTTATCGTAAATACAATATTCAACAAGCCAAATTTATTTAATCAAGAACCGTCCTGTGAAACACAGTTTGATATTCCACTTTGGAAAGACAGTTTCGTCTTCAACAGTAGCAGTAAATCCAACACAGTCTCGCGAGCAATTCGTACGAAGTTCCAAATTTGAGCCAATTCGTATGACCTCACTCGTATGATTTCGTACGATTTGTCTAAAACCACGTGATGGGTAGGTTTAGGGGTGGGGTTATGTTTAGGTCATTCGTACAAATTCATACGAATTGCCATCTCATAAAACCGTACGATTTAGAATAATTCAATTCATACGAGTGAGGTCGTACAAATTCGTACGAATTAGCCACCTCGTAAAATATGTACGAATTGCCGTAAGATCAGGTTGGCAAATCATATGGCTTTAGAGAGTGTGCCACCAACATGAGCTCATTCAACATGGTATATTAGTGGTAGAGTGGTGGTGAATTTGAAATCCAAGAGTTTAGAGAAGCAATAAAGTGGATAACTAAGAGTTTTCAGTACTTCATATAACATCTCTGACAGGGTTACTGCATTTTAAAATCGAATTTATTCGAAATCTACTCATTACATTAGTGTTACTGGAAATGCAAACTAATTTAATTTATGGCACAGAACACTGCATGTATGCTAGGCATATTTGCTAATATTTAAAGGAATTCTGTTAGAGATGCACTGACATAAAAAAAATCTAGTTCTGATAAGAGCATAACTATTTTACGCAACAGATAAATGTCCACTATTAAGAGTATGTACTGGTTTGTACTAGTAAAAAAAATTAAATAATTATATAATACTAAAACTTTAGTATAGGAACCACTTCTCACTATTAACTAATTGTTTATTAGCAGCCTTTTTTTTTAACATATTGGCTGATTTACTTATATTTACTTATAAGTATATATTCTGCATGACCATATCCAATATCCCTAATCCAGCCTAATATCAAAACTTAACAACTACCTAACTAAATATTAATAAGCAGCAAATTATTCAGGCAAACAATGGTTTGTTAATAGAGAGAAGTGGACCATAAAATGTGTGACCTAATACATACAATTTTATATAAAATGCATTTAAATGTTATCACAACCTAAAAACTGAAAGTAAAAAAGCTAGAATTTCCTGTTAACATTTGGTTATGACTAGTGCTGTCAGTTAATCGTGATTAATCGCATCCCAAAATGTTTTTTTTTTGTTTATTACATAATATAGGAGTGTGTGTGGTGTATATTTATTATTTGTATATATAAAAATACAAGCATGTGTATATTTAAGAAAAATGTTTCATTTCTATATGAAATGTATTTATGATACAAATTATATGAATATAAATATATTTCAAAATGTACAAAGTATGTGTGTTTACATATAAATAATAAATATACACAATACACACACATCATGTAAACAATAACTTTTATTTTGGATGCATTAATCATGATTAATCGTTTGACAGCACTAGTTAGACTATTAAATATAATTGAATTTATTAGTGCTATTGCTTTAAGTGGGTGCTAGATGATCAAAAGTAATTGAAATGTAAAAATGGGGAAAGGCCATGCATAAATATCCAATACTGACTAATAGCAATAAATTAAATTAAATAATATGGTGTCAATACATAATTACACCCTTTAAAATATATAAAATATATCTATAAATACTGTACTTATTTAATCCCTGTTAGATTCATTAAGCTTCCAAAGAAAGATAAGACAATTAAAAAAGTGAAGCAATCCATGCTGCATCCGAGGTTTTTCCATAATTCTGTACCTACTTACTGTCATTATATATATATATATATATATATATATATCTCAGAACTGTACACAGGGTTGCTATGAACATTAATGTCCTATTACCTTTCGTCTACCGACGGTTCCTTCTGTTGTAAGTGGGGTTTGACCCCCGTCATGGGTCGCACGTTTGTGGATAAGGCCTTGATTACATAGATGATCTCATTCTCCCGAGTTACATCGCTGTCATACCCTACACAGATGGGAAGATGCCTCACTTTCACATCATGAAATATGGCATATAAATTAACATTTAATCATACGATGATGGATCTTTAACTCTAGATGACAGCGCATGTCAGTAATAATTGTTCTTTCTAAATGATATTTTTCACCTCCATCATCTTCGCTCTCGATGTCTGACTCCTCGCTGTCACACTGTCTGGCCTCTCGGCAGCCCTCGTTCTCATGGCTCCAGATCATCAGACAGGTGTCAGAGCCACCGACCGACGCCAGCAGAGAGTCGTCGTGCGACCAGCGCACATTAGTCACATGGGTACTGTGGGCCATGTACCGCTTAAATTTTGCATATTTTCCCTATCAGGATAAAAAAATAATAACATGTCTTTCATCTTTCAAAAGTCAACAACTTTCATTTCTTTAAAGTGCATTTATGTGGTGTAGTTTTTGAGTGTAGCCAAAAATGATGGTTTCTGGTTTAAACCTGTTTTGCTCAGTTTTCTAAAAGCAACTCAATCTCCCCATAAAAACTGAAAACAAACATTTTTGTTTCTTTCACTTCAATTATTGTCTGTTCTCCATACTCCATGCTTGGAAAAATAAATCTTGAAAAAAAAAAAAAAACAGTGTTGATGCTGGCAAGCTTTGCTGACTGCAGAAACTAGTGTGGGTTTTATTTATTTTCCTGGGGTTTTCATTTTTCAAAATATCATAATTAAGGTTAAAACTAAGTATAATTTTGTTCAGAGTATACATATAACCGAACAATAACCTAATCTAATAATCAAATGAATCTTGATCCAAAATGGGATAAATACATAAACACATTTTTTTTAAAAATTAATAAATAACATCTAAATATCTAAACCGAAAAAAAAATATATATACAGACTGGGAACATAAAAATGCATTGTTTTATCTCTTTGATTTTTTTTATTTAAGAAAAATAAAACCCACAAATTTCGAACCTTTCTTTAAAGTAACACAATTTAAAGTGGGGGGAAACTTATTATGAAATAAATGTATTTCTTTAGCTCAGTTTGGCCACAGTTTTTGGCAGCCAATTACTGCAACGTTCTTTTCCCAGCTCTGGGGTTTCTGCTGTAATGCCTCTTTAGTTCACCCCATGATTTTCTACAGGGTTCAGGTCAGAGGACTTGGAAGGCCAGAAGCTTCATTTTGTGCACAGTGACACAAATTGTGCTGAGTTTGATGTTTGTTTTGGATTATTGCCCCAATGGAAGATCCAAACATGGCCCATTATAAGATTTCTAACAGAGTCAGTCACCTTTAGAATTTGTTATCTGTTGGTATTTGTCAGAATCCATGATGCCACGCATATATCCAGGATTTCTGGCAGAAAAACAGGCCCACAACATTAAAGATCCAGAAATATATTTAACTGTGGACATCGGGTTACGTTTTATCCCTGAGTTCACCAAACTCATCTGTTGGGTTTTCTGCCAAACAGTTCTTTTTTTAGTTTGATCTGACCATAGAAGCTCCAGTCTTGTCTCACAACTGAATATGCTGGATTTAGTTTTTGGATGAGCGAGGAGGATTTTTCTTGAAACCCTCCCAAATAACATGTGCTGATGTAGGTGCTGCTTGATTTCTTTTGTCTTTTGCCCTGAAATGTAACTAATCTCTGCAATACTCCAGCTGTAAAACTTGGAGAGTCTTTGGCCACTAAAAACTCCTCCTCAGTATAGACACACATTCTCTTCCAGGCAGATTTGTAACATCTTTAGCTGATTGGAAATTCCTAATCATTGCCATGATGGTGAAAATGTGGATTTTCAATGCTTTAGCTATTTCTTTACTATAACGTTATATTTTATGAAGCTCAACAATCTTGTTCTACAAATCAGAACTATATTCTTTAGATTTACTGCTTGTGATGGATAAATAAGCCATTTTGACCTTTGTGTCCCTCATATTTGTAATCCTATGGATCAGGAAGTCATGACTGGACTATTTCATGCTGATAGTCACCTTGGTGTAAATATAAACGGGAATATATTTCAGGGGTATATTTTACTCATAAGGATTTCTAAAGGGTGCCAATAATTGTGGCCAACATGCCCTGGATAAAAACATTTATTTTAAAGCGAGTACACTGTATATCTATATATCTTTTTCTGTGTTTCACAGCTTTGTTTTGGAATAACTACTGAATGAATGATGACAAATGCATATTTTTGGGTCCACTGTCCCTTAGTATGAGTAATAGTAATAAATAAATTATATATTAAAAAAAAACATTTTCTCAACCTTGACTGGATATTTGAAGAGCTTGACATATCCAAGGTCGTCCCCAGTTGCTAGCAAATTTCTGTCATTGCTAAGACATGCAGAAGTAACTTCGGTAACTTCACTGACCACGGGCCAAATTCCCTCACAGGAACTTCCAAGCACACATGTCCATGTGCTCCAGTCAATCTTGTCCACCTGAGGAAAGAAAAAACAGAAGGTCAGAATCATCAAGATGCAGGCTAATTAAATTTCTATAAACACCAAGTGTTCCCTTGAACAGAAAATATTTAGCGTTTGCTTTAAAGCATTATGTTGTACAAAAAAACTGCACTGAGCAACACTTTTAATGAAAATGAATTGGCAGCATTAATTTCAATATTAAATTCCAACTCAATCCAACAAAGACTGTAGCCAAAATGCCTCCTACAGAAGCTGTGCACTTAGCTGAAGGCAGGAGATCAGAAACACAGAAGGGCTTCCAGCTCTTACTAAATCTTAAGTTATTAGCGTACACGTTCACTGTCTGTCCCAACGTACCGGTGGCCTTAAACATGGCCTAATTCCCTGCCTCCAAATTTAGAGACAAGCTAATGAAAAGTGGGCCATGTTCTTGCCCTTAAGAGTGCCCTTCCCCCTCCCAGGGTGACACATGGTGAAATGTTCAGGATCCATACCTCTGTAGCAGGAATGGCTTGCTTCTTCCCACGAGGGGCCTCAAAAAATAGCTGCTCCTTTGCTGAAGTGTTGACCTGCAAAAGCTTCCCTAATACAAGAAAACAGAAGAGAGATGCTGAGATGTAACTTAATAGCACTAATAATCTCTTCAAATGGGAATTGTACCAAGATGCAATATGGACAACCTACAGTTTGAGTTACCAAATGAATTTGTGTGATTATATAAAGTGAGCATTGGATCTGAAGCAATAGCCATAAGTAAAACCATTAAAGAAAATTCACTGAAGTAATCAACTTTTTAGTTTCTTTTTGTCACAAATAAATCAGCCTTATAAACATTTTCCAATGTCTTCATCATTTATATTTGCTTCTTATCAAAAACTTTTATACATAGTTGACCTCAACTTCATCACTAAAACACTAATTATGTGTATTAAATATTGTTTGCAACTACATGATTTACATAACCATACATAACCATTTCGATATTTACTGTGTAAAAAGTTCTTATGTCATTTTTTCAGAAACCACAACTGTCCCTTAGCAGTGGTGTAATTTCCAGCACACCAAACAATTGTGCACCTAATGAAGATTTTGAAGTCAGCGTAGTTTACCAAGAAGACAACAGTGTTAGTGGAGAACCTGAGATGACATATGAGGTTTGTAAAAACAAAAACAGCAAAAACAAAATAAAGAAATTGGATCATTATTGTCTGTATAAAACATATTTAATGTGGAGTATTTTGGATTTATAAAATGTTAGCTATAGCATTAAACTCCCACCACCACACCACTGTGCAAAACAAAAATGACAGAATTCCCCTTTATATAAATATATATATACAGGTGCTGGTCATATAATTAGAATATCTTCAAAAAGTTGATTTATTTCACTATCAAGGAGTGAAAATTGTATAGTGTATACATTCATTCCACACAGACTGATACATTTAAAGTGTTTATTTCTTTTAATTTTGATGATTCTAACTGACAACTAATGAAAACCCCAAATTCAGTATCTCAGAAAAATAGAATATTTCTTAAGACCAATACAAAGAAAGGATTTAATAAATATTGGCCAACTGAAAAGTATGAGCATGTACAGCACTCAATACTTAGTTGGATGCATTCTGCATTCTGCTATTATCATGCAGCGTGGCATGAAGTCGATCAGTCTGTGGCAGCGCTCAGGTGTTATGAGATTCCAGGTTACTCTGATAGTGGCCCTCAGCTCTTCTGCATTGTTGGGTCTGGCATATCGCATCTTCCTTTTCACAATACCCCATAGATTTTCTATGGGGTTAAGGTCAGGCGAGTAAGTTTGCTGGCCAATTAAGAACAGGGTTACCATGGTCCTAGTACCAGGTACTAGTAGCTTTGCCACTTAGCTTTGCAGGTGCCAAGTCCTGTTGGAAAATTAAATCTGCATCTCCATAAAGTTGGTCAGCAGCAGAAAGCATGAAGTGCTCTAAAACGTCCTGGTATACAGCTTCGTTGACCATGGACCTCAGAAAACAAAGTAGACCAACACCAGCAAAACCTTCACTGACTGTGGAAACTTTACACTGGACCTCAAGCAACTTGGATTCTGTGCCTCTCCTCTCTTCCTCCAGACTCTGGGACCGTGATTTCCAAAGGAAATGCAAAATTTACTTTCATCAGAGAACATAACTTTGGACCACTCAGCAGCAGTCCAGTCCTTTTTGTCTTTAGCCCAGGCGAGATGCTTCTGACGCTGTCTGTTTGACACAAGGAATGCGACAGCTCAAAACCTGGTCTTGCATACGTCTGTGCGGTGTGGTTCTTGAAGCACAGGATTTGGGGTTTTCATTAGTTGTCAGTTATAATCATCAAATAAACAAAAATAAATAAACATTTGAAACATATCAGTCTGTGTGAAATAAATGTATACATTATACAAGTTTCACTTCTTGAATGGAATTTGTGAAATATAGCAACTATATATAGATATTCTAATTATATGACCAGCATCTGTATATAGTTAATTAACTAGAATATAAACAAAAAACAAGTGTAAAAAGTGCTTTTAAAGAGCTGTAGAAACACACATAACATTTTATTTTGCAATACAATTTTCAAATACTTTGCTTGAATGCTTTGAAAGAAATGTTGTATAGCATATTAAAGGGTGTTTGTATAATTCAAGGCAACTTTGAAAACACTTCTGTGCTGTGTAGAACATCTCAAAGCAAATGGAATGTACTGCTAGTTTAAAAAAGTGCGTTTTTCCAGCTAAAAATCAATTGTAGGTAAACAGTAGTGCAGCAGTGCATGATACAACATATCAAGAACAAGATGATGAAAATTCAATGCATTTATCAAACATTTTTGAAAGATCCTATAACTTTCTGACACATTTTCCATCTTGCCTACTCTAAACCACAGCAATTAGCAGGGCATGGGTAACAAGAACTCACAAGAGATGTCTCTACATTGCATAAGCATATAAAGTTTTATTTAAATCGGACACATTGCATCCTTCACTATTACTCATGTTTCCTGAAATCTCTAACTCGTGGCTTCTAGTGGCTTTGTTGCTGCAAAATGCTGTCAGTGTGAACCTCCCATGACTCCTTTGCTCTCTGAAATACAGTGTTTGTGTCTTGTATATGTCTCACCTCTCTTGTCCCAGTCCAGATGGGTGATGTAGTTCATGGAACCTTTGCACACACCAACCCTCTTGCTGCTCATCACGTTGTAAATATCCACAAAGCTGTCACCTGATGCCACAGCCAAATACTTGCCTGATACTGTAATAAAAATGGGTTTTTCACTTTTGAGCCTTACCACGACTCTATCACATTGATATTAATATGTTAATATATTCCTGCAAGTACTTGTTAATTACATTAGCATATGTGAAGGTACAGTACATCACACTGAATAGATCAGATGAAAGAATTCTCGTTTCTCAGTACAGTATATGTACTGATATTAGTGTGTTAACTAACCAGGAGAGAAGCGGATTTCTGATATGATGTCTTTGCGGTGATGAAATGACACAAGGTCTTCTAGAGTGTCTGCGTTGACGATGAGGAAGCTGCCATCATTGAGGCCCACAGCCAGAGCTTTCCCATCCGGAGAGAAGCAGCAGCATCGCCCACCTGCACACAGTTATAAGTGTCACATCGAGCCTGAGAGCTCAACAGATTGATTCTCTTTATAGCCACATATGAATGTCAAACAATGGCTGGTTAGTAAGAAAAAAGGGTTAGTTTAAATAGCACCCTCACATATGACTTTTATTGTTCGGTGAAATGTAAAAGTAGATGATTTAGCAGAATGTTAACAGTGATACATTACCAGTATTTCCCATTTCTCATGTTTGACTTCATTGAATAAACATGAGCCAGCACGTTTAAAATCAAAACGTGGTGCGGGTGTTTTATATGAAAGTATCTCTGAAGGAAACCGACTGTCTTCAGAAAAGTTTTGATGGCAAATTCTATCTCCGATAAAGTAGTGTTCATGAGTGGAGCTGCTTTGATTGCAGCAGTTACCAAGGAAACCGCTAGTTCTATTGCTCTCAAAGCGCCTCTTACAAGCAGACAAGTTGTTGTTTTTTTTAAATGAGGATAATGACATTTACAATGTTAAACATTTCTATTTGCAATATACTGATCTTCTTAATTTATTTCAATCAAAGAAACCTGAAAAATTATACTCAGCTGTTTTCAACACAATAATACATGTTTTTGAGCCACAAATCCTGATTTCTGAGGGGGATCATTTGACACTGAATCCTGGAGTAATGATGGGAAAATTCAGCTTTGAAATCACAGGAATAAATTACATTTAAAAATATGCTTTCAAATTGAAAACAATTATTTTAAACAGTAAAATATTTTAAATATATAAGTGTTACAGTTTTTGCTGTATTTTTGATCAAATATACGCAAATATTCGTTCTGTTCTTAGTTTCGTTTTCATGTGTTCTTGTTTGGGTTTCAGTATGAGTTTCATGTGCCTGTCCTTATATGTTTTTTCCTGTGTTTGTGTTTCTGTAACGTCTGAAGAGTTTGGAGAACACCTGATAAGAGAAAAGAGACCATTCCTTCATCCAGAATCACTCCAGACCCTTTAGATT
>JAUMHR010000072.1:16608383-16620341 GCA_032361145.1 Enteromius fasciolatus | reverse complement strand
TGTTTTCAGTTATTTCACCTTTTTTGTTAAGTACATAACTCCACATGTGTTCATTCATAGTTTTGATGCCTTCAGTGGGAATCTAGCAATGTAAATGGTCATGAAAATAAAGAAAACACATTAAATGGGAAGGTGTCTCCAAACTTTTGGCCTGTACTATATATATATACACACAGTATATTTAATAAAAATATGTTATGGTTATATATTAAATATATTTATATATAATATAAAATATAAGAAAATAAATATATAAACACATTTACATCTAAATACTTTCCAAATATATGATATACACAATAAATAAACACATTACAAACACATATATTATGTTAAGACAAATTTCATTTTTGGATGCAATTAATTGTGATTAATTGTTTGACAGCACTAATTAAAATAAATTACTTTAATGTTTACTTGCTTACAAAAAGAAAACCAAATAATATGTATACCTTTTGCCAATATTTTATATGCATATATTTTAAATATTTATTTGTATATTATTTATATAATATTATTTATTTGTATCTTGAATACTAATAAACAGCTTTTATTTGTATGTTTTTATTTTCATTTCATTTTATTTGCTTTTCAATCATTCAAGTGTCAATTGAATTATTAAAAAATGCATATTTCTTAGCTTTTACATATTTTATTTTGGTTAATTGCCAAGACAAACATATTTAAGTTTTATTAAGTTTACAGTTTAAGGTTACGGAGCCCCACACAACAAGCAGAAAAAACATAATTAAAGCATGCAAATATCGTAATTCATTCCCTTGTGCACAATTTAGTAAAATGAGGAAACTAAAAAATTATATTGTGCACCCAGTTTAGTAAAGTTTCTTAAGTTATATGTTCTAATATTTATATTTTATTTCAGCTTTATTTCCATTAACAAAATATTTACTTTCAGTTAATAGTAACACAGAGACTGCAACACCATTAGTTTGAAACTAAAATCATTCTAATAGTCATAATATTACTGATAATCATAATCAGTTCAAAAGAAACACATTATTTTATGTTCATACAAATCAGTGGTGGCTTCTTGCACATCCCTGCAGTGAACAAACCCTCGAGTCAGTCGCCAGTCTTTACTCCTCTCTCTGTAGATTACATAATCGCACATAACTGAAAATAGAGCAAAGGCTTTAAAGCTCCAGCACAACTCTCCCTCACACCACAACCTTTCTCCCAATATGACTGAAAAATTATTTAATGCGTCAAAGATATAAATAATTGATGCAATTTGTATCTAGAATTGACCAGAAGAAACCCACACATTCAAAGGGCTTTAAAAATCCTTCAGATTTCTTACAGCGAGATAAATACTCTCTGCCTCACTCTGGGAGAGGAATTTAGTAAGAATCGTGTCTGCTAAAAGGGTCGTGCATTTCCATACATTGTCTAATTCACTGAAAGAATTATGCAAAATGGGAATGGTCACATGTCTGGGCACTGCAAAGTGGGGCTAGGCAGTCCAGAAAGAGTTAAGAGAAACTGGGGGAGATTTTAATGCAAACTTAATATCGGTATAATAGAAATGTTAGAGAATGTTGAGTTAAGAACGTCAAACTCAATGAATGTAAATAAACTGCGCCTCCTTAAAACCCCAGTATTAGAAATGCATGGTTGATCAGTTCATTTGTCCTTCACATTTCACAACAGACTCTTTTGTGAATTATTCTAAACACGCTGCCAGTTTTTCAAAACATATTTTATTAAAAGATGCAGCAGTGCCAAGCATTTTGTCCTTGAAGTGCTTTTGTTTTAATCTTACATTGTGTTTGTAGTAAACATCAAACCAGCATTTAAAGGGACAGTTCACGCAAAAAATCAACATGATTTACTCGACTCAAGCCATCTTGTATATGATTTTCTTCTTTCAGATGAATACAATCAGAGTCCGGCTCTTCCAAGCTTTATAATGGCAGTGAATAGGGTCAAGTCCCAAAAAAGTGCATGAATCCATTATACGAAAGTACTCCACACCTTAAAAAAGGCCATTTTTGTCATAAAATGATCCATATTTACAACTTTATAAAGCGTAATCCCTTGTCATATGTGCATTTTAGCATACAAACATACTTTTCCTCTTTGTGAGTCAGATTGGTGTCGTCAGTGTTGAATCGGTTTCTAAACACACAGACAGGGTCAGCTCAAGCCCGTGGATTACAGCGAGGGTCTGTTTAGCCTTCACGACTGCTCAGTAAGTATGTGTTTGCCCCACTCATTAGCAGGAAGATGTAGGGATTAACTCCAAATTTCTCATTCAATCACGCCCAGGGGACAGATGGGTCAAATCTGTGTTGTCCTCAAAACACAGACTTTCAAAAACACTCGCTCCAAGTGTCTGTCCGTGACCGAGGTTGAGCTGTCAGGGAACAGATCGAAACGTGAATTTAATTTTTACATGGTCTGGTGGAAATGTGAGTGCTGCATTATGCTAGGGCGTTTGTGCCAATACTACAGTGAACTTGTGCATTATTATTAAAAGTATGAAACTGAATCATTTTGGGAATCTACTAAAGATTCGATTTAACAGTGTTAATACGTTATTGATTTAAAAAGCGGTAACTTGTAATTGTTAACTTACAAAGCTTGGTATCGCAAATAACATAGACTGATGTTTTTTTGAGTATTGATAGTGTTAAGCTTGGATGCAGTGCTTCAAATGGTATCAGTAAAGTCATACATCAAAGGGGTGTGAATTTAATCATTACTTAACAAGAAGTACTTGCTCTCTAGATGCTTTCCAGATACAAATTGTACTAATATGAGTGTGTGCTCCTCAGTGACTAGATATAGCTAGAGATCTCTCTGCATATAAATGCTGTGATTTTCTGCTTTGATTTGATCTGATCAGATGCCACAAACCCACACGCTACATGGGCTCAGAGGAGTCTCTGTAGTATTTCATCAGACGATGACCTGCCAATTTGTGCTCAAACATCTGAATGTTTAATGAACGATATGAAAATCTGGAGCTTCGGATTTTTGTAAATGTAAAAATGACAAGCTGTCAAATTTGCTTAAAAGTCGCATTTTAGTTTATCATGTGACATTTGAGTAAACATGATATTAAACAAGGTAAAATTCCAGCCCGCATGATTAACACTTATTCTAGAGTCAGTGAGATATTATGGTTTTTAAAAGAGTTGTATTATTTTATTTTATTACAATTAAAGATTTTAGTAATTTTGTCATTTTTATTAGTAATTTTTTACAGTAAACATTTTTTTATGTTTATTGTATTTCAGTATAAGTTGTAGTTTTTCAGTGAATATACTGTATACTGTATATATATATTTATTATTATTTTGGTTACTTTATTTTACAGTGTCCTTGTTGCACATATGCTTACTATATTAACTATTAGTAAAAACAAATCAAAAACCATTATTAAATCATTGAAATATTACTGGGTAAAAGAAAAGATCAATTATCTGCTAACAATATTTTTTCCCTCACATGAAATACCTCACAATGCAATGACTCAGCTTTGCCCATGAAAATTCATCAAACAATGCCAAATGTGATCGCACGTTTAGTTTAAGAAGGTGAAATGATATGAAATCTAAATCATTCTTTATGTGACTAAATATTAATTCTGCTATGGATATGAAAAGCATATGAAAAATGCCCTCAAATAACCTCAAATTCGGTTTATGAGCTACATCCAACAAACCATCAAAATCTCTTTTTTTTGTGTCTCTCTAAAGATCTAGCCGTCCCTCTTTCTTCAGCATTACCTTTCTATTAGCTAATGAGCTCGTTTAGAAAGTGGAAAGCTGTCACTGCGCCGTTCCTGTGATGTACAGCCCGCCTTTACCCCAGCCTATTAGCTAATGGGTCCAATGGAGGCCCTTAGTGGGTGGACAGGGCAACAGTGCAGGGCTGCTGGATGCAGTCTCTCACTAAAGGAAGACTTCTTGGATGACTACTCGAATGGGCATGTGGGTGGAAGCGTTTAGCTGCAGCAGAGACACGCTAACTAACGGCAGAAAGCTTCAGGGCGAGAAACAGAAGCTTGTCATGGTAACAAGAGGAGGAGTGGGAAGTGAAATGTAAAGTTGGACAGCTGGAGTCTGCGGTGCCACCTGACAGAGATCAGTTCACATACAAGGTCTGATTAATAGACCGGAGTTGTTAATGAAGCAGCAGATCTAACAAACTAGCGTATCCTGCACTGCTATTCAGCCACAAATGGTTTTGCAGTGCCACAGATAAAGAAACCATAGATTATGGCTAGTAGTTAAAAGAAATGTCACCAAATTAATCGCAAATGACTCCAGAAGCTTGTTTCTGTGATTATATTTTTTGCAAAAATTGCACACTTGCAGTTGTAAGTTATAAATATTATGAGATATAAACTCGTAATTGTGAGATTGTGAGAAGAAAGTCAGAATTGCAAGATAGACAATATGCATCTAGTGAATATGAGATATTATAAAATCTTAACTGCAAGCTATAAAGTCCATTTCTGACAGGAAAGTCACAGCTTATGCGTCAGCCAAGAAACTACCATTGAGATGATTGTGAGTGATGAGCTCTCTACAGGTATTACAGATGACTATAATAAGCTATAGCATCGTGGTTTCAAGACTGTGTCTAACTTTATTCTTTCCCCAATCAACTGGCTACAAAGTGGCTAAAATTTATTCCTGAAATGTATTATTAAGAGTCAAGTTTCTTTATTTCTTTTATTCTTAGTACAAGCAATCAAAAGTGTTTTTTCTCATAAAGATAATGACTACTGGCTGTTCAAAAAAAATTTGTCCAACCTCCCTGCTTCAATATGAAGTACGTCAACATAGGAAAGAAAATTCACTCATTACATCAATTCATAAAGTCTGTGAAAAGACAAAACATCTCAGTTCAGCTTGGAGATTCAGTCAATCAACCAACCAGAAAAGGTCAACAGTCATTCAAGAGGATGCCTAAGATATTATTATTGGGCCAAATACTCAAATAAAAGACATGTTATAGATTTCAGTCAAAGTAGAAGCAGTGTTTAATTTGACAAGAATGAAAACAAGTCGGTGAGCTGGAGTTCTGGATGTCAATTATTCAGCTGGCAAAACATCGACAAAACAGACATATTGAACTTCCATCACTCAGTCATTTTTGCTTGTGTTAAATCAATTTAGAAATGAATTTTCTATCAGTGGTACTTTCTGCTTTCGTCAAATCATTTTTTTATTTGATCTTGACAGCGAGATCTTTGCTTGCGTTCGTCTTTCTCATCAACACTACATTTTTGAATCTGTGGGTGGAGCTAAACAGAAAGAAAGCATTTACATTATTACATGTTCCGTCCAAAACTGAAGCTGTTTACACTGTGAAATGAATATCTCAACCGTTCACTTTGTTGTTTCTACCTAAAGAATTCACCAGAGAGAGATATTCAGTCAGCGAAAACCAGGATTTAGCGATGACTCTTCTGAATGCTTCAGCTCGGCCACTGCATTCACAAACACAACAGCATCGTGTATGATTGGTTATAATGCGCAGTGCTGTAAAAACGCCACTGTCTCTGGCTCAGCGCCAGCCAGTCAATGCAGATTTGAATTTAGCAGCTGATATGATTTAATCATGCTGGTGCGATTGCATCAAATATAGAAAACATCATTCGGCTCTTTTTTGTCTTTTGGAATTTGCATTCACAATCCACTTGGCTCAAAAATCTGAGGGGGCATCTGCTCCCTCACTCTGAATGGCCATCACGCCTCTCCTCGTCTTTTTCTGCTTCTGTCTCATTTTGTGGGTATATGACAGTTGAGCTTATTTCATCCACTGGATCGAAAAGCTGAAAAAGCCCATTTCTAAACATGCACAGCACATTGTGGAGCATTTTTGTTTGGTAACAACACAAACAGCTGGACTCTGACATAAAATAAGTGTGCATCCACATTTAACCCTCCCACTGCAGTTCAGACAAAAGCAGAGGGACCCAAGAAGTGGTAGAAAGTGGACAAAAGAGAGCATTTAAACAGCAGGTGTGAATGTGTCTCCTTTGTCCACTTGTTATCAAATGGGCAAACACAGGTTTTAATACCAGGTGTAAATAGGGCCTAAGAAAATGTTGAGTTCTTGAAACTTGCAGAATCTTTTTCTAGTATAATATATAATTTATATCTACGTATATGTCAAAAGATCTTGAAGATTTTTATTTCTCAGTGGGTGACCCCTTTAAAACCGCTGAAATAAAACTAAATATAAATAACAGATGAAAAGCTTTAAATAAAAATGAAAAAGTTAATGATTTGCACTACAATGACTGAAAGAAAGAAATTATAAAATTCAAAGTTTGTTTTTAATACATTAATGAGAAATTAGTAGTATATACAGTAAGTAAAATAAGACTGGGCAGCAGGAAGGCACGTCACATGTGTGTTCACGGTGTCATATCCATGCCGTCTGCACACACACACACACACACACATTCTGGATGGTGTCCAAATCAGGTCAGAGCAGCTACTGCAGCAGTCACCTTGCTTGCCCTTGTTGTGGATTACCAGGAAGGAGAGGATTAGCACATTTCCAAAAGTCAGTATTTATCTTGCTTGCCTTGGCTTCTATAGAGCAAGCTAAATCCTGACAACCAATAACACCTCACGCTCAGCACCTGTCTGCAATCACACCCAAACGTCCAGGTGTGCCAGATACAGTGCAGGTGTCACGAATGCAAATCCTACTATGCAATGTTTTGAGTATGACAAATGTTAAATCACCTCGGTTTACCTCGGTTGTGTCATATGACTGGACTGATGAAGCCTGCCGTTTAATCTCTCAGTGTTTTCTAATGCAACCGAATTTTGCCCTGCTATAAAAATTAAGAGATAAAAATGGGCTACAATAGGATCAGACATTAGAAATGTAATCCAATGGAGACAGACCACGTGTGTACGGACCGATCCACCTGTGAAGGGCTGCATTTGCTGAATTTCTGGGCCATGTTTTACAGCGTTTTCCTGCTGTTTAACCCCCTTGGCTTTTATAAATACTCAGTTCCACTTGACAGTAGTCTGAAGATGGCAGAGAAAGTTTTTGCAGTCATGCTCTTTGATTTCCAAAGAGGCTCTTTTGAATTGGACTCATTTTTCATGTAAAGCAGGCTTTAAAAATAGCACGATGTTTCTATAAATATTACTTCAATGAGCCAATAATTGATTATATAAATTCCAGAGATCTCCACAGCACAGCAGAAAATGCACAGCAGAAATACAGAATGCAAAAAAATCTTTGCATAGTATTTTGCTGCGTCCGAAATCGCTTACTTCCCTACCATATAGTATGCGAAAAACAGCATGCGAGGCGAGTAGTATGTCCGAATTCATAGCATTTGAAATCCAGTAGGCGAGAAGGATGACCTACTGCTTCCGGACGAATTCTATAGTAGGCATACCATGGACACTTTTCTATCCCATAAGGCTCCGGGAGAGGAGGCGTCATATTCGAAAAAAATGGCGGAAAGTGGAGACGCGGCTCATTTTAAGTGTACGTACCTCAGGAAAAAAACGTTGTTTATTGTGATTTAAATTACACTTGCTTAACACAATCTAAATAAACGGATGACTTATTGAAAGATTAAATTGTCGCTCTGTTGTGATGATGTGTGACACGTGACAACATCAATATGGCGGATGTACATAGTACGTCCAAATTCCATTCATACTACCCCTATTCATACTATATAGTACATACTTTACATACATAACGGTTGGGTAGTACGTTCGGTTTTAAATGTATTACCTACTTAAGCAGTATGCGATTTCGGACGCAGCTTTTGTCTTGAACATGGTTAGTAGCTGCACTTAAGTTTCTGTATTTTGTGAATTTACCACATATTATGAAATATGAATATCTTTGAAGTTACACGTTGCCTATTTTACAAGAACTTCAAACGAAGTTTATTCAGTTAGAAGTCTGTACCTTCCATTTTACAACAATATAATATTTATGCTATATTTAACTTACTTTAAAAGAAAATGTCTATTTAAAATAATTCTTTCAAAAATCCAATATTTTTGCTCTGACTTCTCTCCCATTTCAACTTGAAATGAAAATGAATGTTCGATGTTATTTATTAATGAAACTTTACTTCAGGCGTTTTGTATTAAATGCTGTGTGTCAAGACCAGTTAATCGTTGCTTCTTAAAAGTTTCATTAGGCAATTTTTCCTCATTAATAACACATGACAAAATAACAAGTATAATACTTGTAATAACACATAACAAAAATGCTTAAAATGATTTATGCTCGCATGACACCAGGCAAATCGGTTTCATTTTACAAGTTAACAGCTTAGTGAGGTGCAGGAAGTGTGCTGTCCTCTTAAGATGATCAGATGAATACTACCCGCTTTGTTTTTGTAATAATAACCCCTATTATTAAACATTTACACTCATGGTAAGAACACTTTTTATGATGAATGAATGCACTTTTTTGGGCTTCAAAATTCCAACCACCATTTACTCCCATTATAAAGCTTGAAAGAGACAGTATGTTATCAATTTAACACTACATGTATTCCCCTGAAAGAAGGAAGTAAGTAAATCATGGGGTAATTTTCATTTTTAACTATCCCTTTAACCAAAAATGACAGTGTGCTCATAAACAGCTAATTATATTTCACTATTAAACTTCTCTACAATCTGGAACACAATCTAGCTGATAAACAAACTGAAATGGCACGTTTAGATCACAGAAAACCTCCAGTAATCAGCTAACAAGGCTGAAAAAAGACACCTCTCCTGGTCTCAAGATATCCTCTCTGACAGACCTCTCACAGTCCAAAGAGAGGACAGTTACACTGCCATGTGCTTGTGTGTGTTTGTATGTCAGGCTGTTTGATGTGTGTAGATGTGTCAGATAAGCCGCTTTGAAATAATGAACGAGAGGGTGATTGTAGAGTTAACTGGAACTGCTATAGACAGGGTGGGGATTTCCTGCCGGAGGGGCGGTCCATTGCCTGGAAGAGGGAAGCCTCGCTTATCACTGTGAAACCAGTAGGAAGAGGACGCCTGTCTCCCAGCATTAGCATCACTTTAATGGGCTCAAACATGCATGAATGCATCTTGTCAACATATATGCAGCATGCATAAGTAAGTTGATCATGACACATACTGTACATAAAGCACATTTGTATTTTATGGGATCTTCATAAAAAAATAATAATAATCTGGCCATATAACAAGCTTTTGTTTTAGGGCATTCAGGCTTCTCTTGATATGTTTCAATATATATATGCACACTATTATCCTATAAATCTCTTTTGCCCACCAAGGATCCATTTATTTGATAAAAAATACAGTAAATGGAGGAATATTATTAAGTATTGTTATAATTTAAAATGACAGTTTTCTATTTTAATATATATTTGAAAATCTAATTTATTCTTGCGATGCAAAGCTGAATTATCAGCTGCCCTTACTCTAGTCTTCAGTGTCTAATGATGCTGTCTAACGATTCATTTATGCTGATTTGGGATTTAATAAAAGGGAAAGCATTTTCAAGAAGCATTATTATTGTCATTGTTAAAAACAGTTGTGCTACTTCTACTGTGCTAATATCTTTTGCTTTTAATAATAGTTTTTTTGTAATATTCAAAAATGTCTTTTTGTTCACTTTAATGCATCTTTGCTGAAATCTTACAGAATTAAAGATAATTTCACAATGACTGTATCAACGGCTTTTTTGTGACTTTTGCTTTCAGTAAACCCCTAATTTGCTGCTTACTAATAGTAGAATAACCGTTAGGTTTGGATTAGAATTTCTGTTATGAAAAATATTATGAGTATGCAGAATAATGCATTTTTATTTTACTAATAAACAATGAAATATGCTAGTAATATGCATGTAATAGTGAGAAATTCAAATAAAGCGTTACCTTTAAAATTTAAATAAACAAATAATACAGAGTTTATCCATTAGGAGTTGAAGAAAACAAGAAATGTAGGCATTACATGCTAGAAAGGACCATATCTGCATGAATTTTCATGCTAAATAAAAAATAAAATAATAAATAAAATCTTGCTCATTAACACATATAGTATTGATTCTAATAAACAAGGATTCATCCCCGTGTTAAAATGTGCTAAAACTAGTAACAGAAATACCAATATTTTCCTGCTTCCGTCCCTACTATATGAGAAACACAACTGTCTGACAGTATTTCAGTGGGCAGTGATTTCTGTCTCTAGAGGAGGTTTTACTCACTAAGCCCACAAAGCAATAGTTCAATCACGTTAGGTGGAGAGCTGCCAAGGCCTCTGACAAAAAGCTAACAAGCTGAGTGTGCCCAGAGGGGCTTATATAGAAGGTATAAAACCCCTGCATTTAATCTCGGTGGCAACTGAAGCTTTAGTTTTAGCACACACACACAGGGATCTAACTCAAACCCTTGACTAGCGTTCATATAGTGTGCACATGATCTGTGCTAAAACTGACAACCCAGACCACAACACACAACGCTGCACACCAATACACACATTCAAACAGTCAGACTCATTGATACTATTAGAGTAAGAGCATCAGGAGCCAGCGCAGATTAAGGATTACATTAGAAATGAGTGCATGTGAGTGCACATGGCTTACAGATGGACTACAGAATGAAAGAGAGAGAGAGCTTCCATCTGATTAGATCACGTGGTTTAAATGAGACACAATGTCCACCCTCCCCCCCGTCGTGAGTAATCATGTCTGTCAGTCACACACGCTCATACGTGAATGCTGGCATCGCACCAAACATCACGCAAAATGTTGCTGAAGTCACCTAATCCTCGTCTTAATAGAGAAAGAATCCCTTCCACGGTATTCAGCCTCCTAAATATCTTACCAGGAACACAATATTCCAATATTAAACCTTTTAAAGGGACATGCACATAAAAATTTGCAACAGAGAAATCTACTTAAAAGACATTAACTTGATACAGGATACAATGCAGCAGGTCAAGTTTGTTAGTCGCTCGCAGTCATTCAATATGTCCAGTCTCTATCCTACCCCTATTGATTTTTTGAACACCTGTAGTAACCAAACAGAGCTTTAAGACCAGCACGCACCTGTCTCTGGAACTCAAGAATGCTCACATCCAGACATTTCTAGGCTAAAATCGTCATGTTTATCAAAAGTGGTTGCACTAAAATTTCAGAATATGCTATTTTTAAAATCTAAGGTATAAATGTGTGTATAAACACTATTGTGTTAGAAGAATATTACAACATTTTAATCCTATAACAACTGACTCACAGTAATGTTATTTCAACTCATCTTTCGAGGAGCAGGAAAGGAGATTTTCCATGCAATGAAAGTCAATGGATACTGGACAAAAAGGGGCCATAACAGTCTCTTTAAATTGCTTAAATATGCTTTATGTGCTGCATTAAAAGATTTTAATGACACTTTTTAAAATTTTTAAAGAGATAAAAGGTAGGGGTGGGTGATATGACCAAAATGTCAAGATTTTAGGCTGCTGTCACTTTAAGACTGCACAAATCCAATATTTTGACCCCTATTGGACTTCTATGTTCACTTAACCAACATAACCGATGATTACAAAACAGGCATTTGACAGAATATTCCTGTATTGGATCATTTAACTGTAAAAGAGAACTAAATCTGCTAAGGGAAATCACACAAAATCACCTTCACACAAAACTTATGATCACATGGATTCCAAATGAAATGAATGATTTGACCTGTTGGAAATATCAAAGGTATTCAAAACTAAGCATGCTTTATTTTCTCATTTATGCATGTTTATATAGCAATCTAATGTGTTAACTTTAAGCAGACCTGAACTACAGTACAAGAATATATTTACTTATTACACGGCTCTCTGGAATGCTTGATTCTGATTGGTCAGTTGAGACATTGGCAGGTTCGTTCTTTTCGAATAATAACCGCTCCAAAGTAATAACGCACAGCCGGGACTACTTGTGTGTTTAAATCCC
>JAUMHR010000072.1:16533207-16549596 GCA_032361145.1 Enteromius fasciolatus | reverse complement strand
TATAACATATGCTTCAGGTGTCCCCAGAATGTGTCTGGGAGGTTTCAGCTCAAAATACCCTACGGATCATTTATTATATTATTCTGAAGATGCCTATTTTGAGTAGAAGCAGAACACTGTTTTCATGCATGTCTTTTTAAATGCAAATGAGCTACTGCTCCCGGCCTCCTTTTCCAGAATAGCGCTGCACCTTTACAGCTCGTGTATTTGTTTGGTTTTGACGATCATGCTGAAATCGTGCATTCTTAAAGGTACGTTCACCCAAAAATGAAAATATAAAAGTTAGTAATTACTCGCCCTCATGTCGTTCCAAACCCCTAAGACCTCACCTTAGTTCATATTCAGACACAAATCAACATATTTTGGATAAAATCTGAACCTGATGACCCTCAGATTTTATCAAAAGTATCTTAAAGGAATAGTTTGTAACCAGGCTGTTTTGGTCACCATTGACGTCCATAGTAGGAACAGCCAGGTTACAAACTTCCTTCAAAATATCTTCCTTTTGTGTTCGGCAGAACAAAGAAATTTTGTGGCATGTGAGTACTAAACTAAGTTCTCTTTCATGTCTTATCGCGCTTAAACAGTACACATTAGTTAGTGTTAAAAACACACACCATTCTCTACATGACGGTGGAGGAACGAAATCTGAGCTACTTGTTTTTTCACAAATTTGCAGAGAAAGGCTTACCAAAAACAAACCCGATTATAGCACTTAAACACAGAAAAAGTCATATTTTCATCATACTTCACCTTTAAGAGTTAAGTATTACCTGTAACGCACATCCGCGTGCTACAGCCTCATCTGCGTTCAGTGTGGTGCTGATGTCTTTACCGAAGAACTTTGAGATTCTCTCTTTGATGGCTGGGATTCTGGTGGCTCCGCCCACCACCTCGATGGCATAGATCTCGTCTCTGCTAAGCTCTGTTCCAGGACAAATGGAAATTAGCAATGGATTTAAATTGTACAACTGCGTTGGTGAACTAGGCCAGTGGCTGCTGCTTACTTGATTGTTCCATGACCGATTTCAATGGCGCCTCCACTCTCATCAAGAGATGAGCACACATCTCTTCAAACTGAGGCCTGTGTCCAATCACAATGACATGTTTCTGCACTTTGTACCTACTTACAACAGCTAATAAATTCTAGTATTTACCAAAAAGGTTATGTGAATGTTGAGAGAAAAGTACTTCAGTAGTCTAAACTCTATGCTAATTTTAGGGCAAAACTTTAAAAAACAACTGAATTACCTGTTCATTTTCCCGTGGACATCAATGTCATTCATGAAGCACTCAATGTTGAGAGGGAGATCAGAAGAGTTCGCACTCATGAGTTTCTTCAGTTTCTCACACTCCTGATAAAGCCTTAGAAGAGCTCTTGGGTTGTCTTTAACGTTGAGTTTGAAGCGGTTTTTGAAGTCTTCGCAGAAATATTCCACAAGCATTTCATCAAAGTTGCGTCCACCCAAATATGGGTCAAATGATGTAGCCAACACCTGAATGAAAGAAAGAAGGCTTTGATAGCACCTTTGATATATGCTTTGTGAAGGATTAAACATCATTTTTTAAAGTAAACATATCCCATAAAAAGATACGAATGGCACAGACCTTCAATTTTCCCTTGTTAAAGGAAGCAGAAGAGACTTGATAAGATGAGTGGCCAATGTCAACAAACACAACGTTACGGGGTTTCTCCTCTGGGTTTGGCAAGTCTTGTTTATAGATGCCATAGGCCAAGGCCACTGCAACAAGAAAAACAAAAAATAGCAACGCCTTGCGGATTGTAATAATCAACAGAGGTAAGAGTATTTTAAATATTATTTAAATACATATTATATAAATAATATAATGTTATATAAAACATTATATTATTAAAAAAAAAAAAAGGGAACAAATTAACACAACATCGCTACGATTTAACAATTAAAATAAGGAGCCATGATTTAACAACATTTTTGTTAGGGATCAAAATAAAACTAATGCTCACTTTGTTCTAATTAGTTACATTTTTGTTTAAGTTGCTGTGGTTACGTGGGTTTTGCCTAAAATTCACCAAACGAGTCATAAAACAAATAAATGGATTCTTATGCTGTGTTCCGTTCGTATTGGGAAGCTGGAAATTCAGAGTTCCCAGTAGGATCTTTTTAAATCGATCACACTGCAAAGCCAAGAGTTCAAACTCAAACTCTTGGAGGAATTGCAACTCCAGCTTCATATAGTGGATCAACAGAAGAGAAACAGTATATTGATTATTAACACTTTTGTTTTCCTGTCTCAATAAACTCAGTGGTGCACAGTACTAAACAACCCCTATTTATGGACATGATACTATGATATTTTCTGTGCAAAATACCAATTTTTATGTCTTTTTAATCAACTGGTATTGCTAACAATGCACGCGTCTGACTTCTGTACTAGAACACGGTCCACTTGGGCACGATGTGATTCTTTGATTAAGAATTTAATAAGGCCACAATTACCATTTCTCCTTTTAACGATTATTTTTTACTTTATGACAATAACCAGCTGATACACTGAGTTACAATGAACATTAAATAGCCTTTTAATGCCGACTTTTTTGTAGTAGCTAATATCTTGCTTCAAATTGTTGCCATGAAATGGCTGGAGGAGAAGTAAGCAGTAAAAAATACTCTATGAAGTTGTGCACAAAAATGTAAATAATGTTCTGTTTCTTGAACAGACTGATAATTTAGCTTCATAAAACCTTAATATATGGCCACAAGCCACAGGTATTCAATTTTGCTTCTTGTATATGCTCTTTTTTACTTTCATGTGATGGTAAACATTGACTTGCATTTAGGGATCATCTACATGAGAGCAGATTTTCATTATTTGTGTGTGAACTGTCCCTTTCTACTTTATTTAATGCATAAACATTAGTTTTGTTGGTATAAATCAATGTATTTAGGTTGACTTATAAATATGTTTTATTTAAATAAAACAAGTATATCAGATGCTACTATTTCTAGGTTATTTTTTCTGTTTAGTTATATACTTTTGCTGACCTGCTGTTGTGTCATTAATTAGCCTCAAGCAGTTCAGTCCAGCAATCTGAGTTGCATCCATCAGGGATCTCCTTTCTACATCCGTAAAGAAGCTGGGGACCTGCAGAAAATCCAAAGATGTCAAAAAGATGACAGGCATGTCAACAGCACTGGAAATATGCTAGCTTCAGTGATTTAAAAGCACTCACAGATATCACACAGTCCACCACAGGCTTCTTCAAGGCGTGCTCAGAAGTTTCCTTCAGCTTGGTGAGCAACATAGCAGTCATCTGCTCGATGGTAAACACCTTGTCCTCATTCAGATAACGTACCTGTGACCGTGAAAATAAAAGACCATCTCTAACATGTTCAACATTCTAGAGGTTTCACACAACTGCTTCTTGAGAACATTGTATTCCTGAAAGAATTTTGTAATATGCACACAACTATTGTTTTGTCTATGCATTTTTTGCATGTTTTTCTCCAAAACAACGTACATTTTGGCATGGCAATAGCAAAAGAGTTTTCAAAGTGATGGCAAAGCACAGTATATCACCTTTATTCCAGCGCTGCCATTGTCCAGTTTGTGAAGGCTGTAAGGCAACTTGGATTTTTCCCCTTGAACAAATTGGTCATCGAAAGCTCGACCGTGAAACTTCTTAAAGCCATGAACCGTGTTCTTAAAGTTAGTTATGATCTGTAGAGGGCATGTTTACTGGTTAATATCCACCTAATTTTATAATTAGCAAGCATTTCAAATGTTAATAAGTTAGAAAACATTAAATGAACAGCATTTTGTACCTGACTTTTAGCAGCATTTCCAATGGTCCGGTTTTTAGAGGCCAGAGAAATGCATGCTCTGTTGGAAAAGATTGCATGTTTATAAATGTACCATTACATTATGACGACACCCTCCATATTCTATTTCCAACTTGATGCATTATAGAACATGGATGTGCAGGGTGTGGATCAGCACCTTGGACAGCGTCTTCACTAGAGCGCTTATCACAAGGCTTTTCTGAGTCACATACCATGTTAAAGTGTGAAAAAAGCTTTTAAGATTTGAAAAGGCATGTCAAGACTACTAACAAGTAGAGGCCTTCAATATTATTTCTCAAAAGAGTCAGCAAGGTGACTTCTGCGTTTCATAACCACTAGAATAATGACTGGAAATTATTTGTAATAATCAAACCAATTACCAACTGGAAAAAACTCATTTGGATTCATTTGAATTAAGCTGTTCAACATCTACGTTTGAAATTATTTTAACACATTTGGATGTAACCTCACACTTATTCCATTTGATCAAAACATTTCTGATTTCTAAAATAGCAATCGATACTGTATATCAACCTCAGATACAATACTGTGTAAAATATGAATTCGAGAGAAAATGTTTAAAAGATAAGATGGTGATAATTATGTCACCATTTAATCACTTTAATCTTTTCAAAACTTTTTTCTGTGGAAAATTAAAGGTTTGACAAATTTTTTTAAAGTGAGGTCAATGGTTACCAAGCCCACGTGGTTATCAACAATCTTCAAAATATAAGTATTTTGTGCTCCACGGAAGAAAGACATGCAGCTTTGGAACTCTGTACTTGGATAAAAGCATCTGCCAAATGCAGAAATGTTCAATGTAAATGTTTAGAAAGAAAATAACATTGCCTAACATTCCTAATATTGCCTAATTAGTTTCATGTTCTTGTCAAAAATTAGTAGCACAGCTAAGACTGTATCTCTTCCCTCTCTCAGGATATAGTCTAGAAACAATTTATAATAATAGTTTTATTATACAGTATATTAACTGACATGAAGTATTGAGTTATGGTGTGAAGAGTAAGGAGTTTTAGTTGTCATATAATATCATAATTTAAAAAAAATTCTAAGAAAATCAAATAAAAGATACATTTGAGTAAAGAACATTCCAGTCATAGTCTTTGATTAATTTCAGTGCAATTATTACTGTATTACAAGCGATGGCAGGTCAAGTTGTGTTGTGGTTCGTGTTATTAAACACTATATACTATATATAACACATTATATTTGAAGAATCAGTGTCATCTGTAACTAGTGCTGCAGGATAAACGGAGGATGCGCTAACAACATAATTCGATTTAAATAAGCACCGCAGTCACCCCCTACAACAGCTCAGTTGTGATTTCGTTTTGAGCCAAATGTCCGAAACGCAGTCTATGACAAATTTCCAAGAAAATATCTAATTTCACATCATTTTATTTTGATTGCATGTGCTGCCGCGCCCAACCGAGACTTGAGGATTTGTCGACCGAACAACCTGCACGACTCCGCGGTCACAGTCTCGTGGATTCACCCCATGAAGGGTGTCAGATTATCCCGTTCACGTGCAGTGCTCGTGCACCACATGCACTTGTGAAAAGCCACAAACAGTCATTCTAATCCATTTCACAAGTGACTGGATGTGTGAATGACAGGTGGGAATTACGCCGTCCATGTCTCTTGTTCACATTATCAAAGGAGGACTTCAGCGTTGCTAATTGGATAAATAAAAGCACAAATCAGCCTGCTTTAGCATTGCTCTCAGACACGTTTCAGGGCGTAGCAAACACTGATAAGTCTCATACTGCGGTTAGTACTTGGTTAACGCTCGGGATTTCATGCAAAATGGAGATGCATCTTTCGGACAAAGTCGCAGGAGCAAAATGCACTGGATCGAGAACACGGCCACAGCAACAGCAAACGTTGCGTAACAACACACAGCATCATTTTACAGGGATGGCAATGCTATAACGTTACTTACGGAGTGCATCTGTCACTGTATTCATTTGCAATGGTTTCAATGCCGCCGCTCCTGGCAACAGCGATGTAACAGTTCTGGAAACCCACATCAATTCCCACCACAGACATGTTCAGTACTTATTTCTTTATTCTAAACACCTCCGGTCCAGTTTTAACAGTGCAGCTGGGTGAGAATACAACACCCCTATTCTACAGTATATGCGCTAGAAGAATTACTCGCTATTATGTAAGTCGAGCTTTTTATAGATAATTCTTCCTCTCTAATCCTAGCAGAGAACGCTTCTACTGCATTCTTGCTGCCTCCACTGATATTGTCAACCGGCAATATGGGTAAACCTGCGCATTTGTCAAGAGACTGGAAACCAGCCAAACCCCGCCCACAGGCGGCTCTGATTGGCTACTGGACGCCAACCAGCAGTTCGATTGGCGCAGAGTCCCAGATAAGGACGAAAAATCTAGAACCTGGCGAAAGAAGCTCGCATTTTTACGTCACTGGGAATGACCGTGCAGTTAAACGACCTATGAGAAAGTCAGGGGTCCATCACTGGATGTGCTGATGGAAATAAACAAATAAATAAACAGGAATTATATTAAGAATAAAAGGATATAATTAGCACCGCCATCTTTTTAATCGAAAACGTCAGACTGCAGCTGATGGGAGATTAATTATTTGAATGTTAAAGGAAGGCGTTGCCAAAATGGGTTTATTATTTGGTTATTAAAATACATACATACATACATAAAAAGGTTATATTTAGCACTGTCAACTTCATAGACGAAAATATCAGAGAGGAGATTATTATTTTCAAATGGTTATTCGTTGCCAAATGGGTTTATTATTTGGCGATTAAAATAAATACATACATGGCTACTTATTTAACACTGTCAAAATTATAATCGAAAATACCCATTTATAACTGATATTTTCATGCTAAATTGCTTTATCATTTGGTGACAAATAAATATAATAAATAAGCATATCAAACAAAAGTATAAATTTAACACTGTCAACATTATAATTGAAAATATCTAACTATAACGGAGAGGAGTTTATTATTTAATTGTTAATACTGAAGAAAGGCGTTGCCAAATGAGTTTATTATTTGGTGATTAAAATACATACACACACATACAAGAATATATATAACACTGTTAAATTTATAATCAAAAAAATACCCAACTATAACTGAGACGAGACTGTTTTTTTTTTTCATGTTAAGGAACAGTGTTGTTCAGTGGGTTCATTAATAAAAAAAAGTTCTTAAAATAAAATTCTTTTATTTTATTTTATTACTTTTGCTTTACGGGGTTAAATAAATTATTAAATATGTTTATTATTATCAGGAGTTTATTTTTTGTTTAGCAATTTAGCTGCGCCTCATCCCAATTCATGCCTGTAAGAATCAGACTATCATTTCAAACGTTCAAAGCCTGTTGAGACCAAAAGAGTCTCTCTATCAAAGGGCGCTCTGCACTCTGTTGTTTCAGCAGCAGTTTCCAAAGCCTTTCCCATAGAGAATGAGAGAAGACAATGAAACTGAATGAATACAAAGAATAACATATGAGTTTTAAAAAGTATTTAGCTTCCTAATTAATGTTTACTGTTCACATCACTGTCCTATTAACCTATGCTATTAATAAGTAAATAAACAAATATTTTCTATATAACTGTATGAAAAAATATTTATTTGTTCACTATATATTTTATTAATTTGTAAATAATTTAAATAGCATATTTTGTATGTCCATTTCGACGCAAACATTTCACACGATATCAAACTACACATCAAGCCGTGCTTTTATTATGAAAAGTAAACCGGAAATTACCTATGTTGTCATACGTCGAGAGGCTGGAATCAGGAAGTGGACTTGTAATGTACTATTTTGATTGAGCTCGTCGCTGTTTAACTATCTAATTCGCAAGTTCAAAATGGGACTTTTTGGAAAAACGCAAGAGAAACCACCGAAGGACCTTGTAAGTGAAACATCGACGATAGCGGACGCCGGGAGTTAACGGTTTTTATTAAATGCTAAATAATAGCAGGCCTATAAATAGCTCGTTTGTCATACTTGTTGGTAACATGCTCTATTACGTAATGTAATTTAAAACGAAGCACTTTAAAAAATTTGGTTTAATTCTGTGGTCTGTACGTGGGTTGTTTTAGAGAATCAAAATGATCAAATTTGCCTTTACACGCCTATGGGTAAAATCCAATCACAACAGGTAGCTGATCTCAAACTGTCTTCATCTCTTTTCCATAGATCAACGAATGGTCTCTCAAAATCAGAAAAGAAATGAGGGTTATTGACAGACAGATCCGAGGTGAGGTCCTAATACGCCAGCTCTTGTTATTTTGACAAATGCTGTCTATTGCTATTAAATTGTTAAGTTCAGTAACTATATTTAGCACACGTTGTAATTTTGTATATTGTTGTATGTTTTTCCAAAGATATTCAAAGAGAGGAGGAGAAGGTGAAAAGATCGATTAAAGATGCTGCAAAGAAGGGACAGAAAGATGTCTGCATCATACTGGCAAAAGAGATGATTCACTCAAAGAAAGCGATCAACAAGCTGTACGCCTCTAAAGCTCAAATGAACTCTGTACTGCTCAGCATGAAGAATCAGTTGTGTGAGTATAGTTTTTACTTGGAGACCCAAAAATGTGTTTTCTGTATGTATAACACGTACAAAAGTAAGAACACTCTTCCACTGATCCACTACTCCAAAAACTTCAAAAAAATACTGGCTGCAATCAAAAATACGTTAAAAGAGAAGTGTGTATATACTTGTATATCTGTACCCTGTATTTTTATTATTATTTTTTGATTTATTGATTTATTTTTCCTTTCTGAATTAATGGACCGCATGATCGCTATCCTAGGGATATGTCGGTAAGGGTTGGGGGATTTTGAAATGTGTTATACTGTGAAAAATTAATAAAAACATTAAAACCAAAAATACGTTAAAAGGAAAAGGGGGAACCAATGTGATAAAAAGAACAACATTTAAGCATGTTGGTGAATGAGTTATGCTTTGGGTTTTATAGTTACTCATACATTTGTTCATTGGTTTCCCATTACAGCTGTATTAAGAGTGGCAGGCGCCATGCAGAAGAGTACAGAGGTCATGAAGGCCATGCACAGCCTGGTTAAACTCCCAGAGATTCAAGCCACCATGAGAGAACTCTCGAAAGAGATGATGAAGGTACGTGCATGAACACTTCTTCTAATGTTCTACACAGAAATGGCATCTCTAACGTGGAGCAATCACACAACACAGGCTGGAATCATAGAGGAGATGCTGGAGGATACACTGGAAGGGATGAATGATGAGGAGGAAATGGAGGAAGCAGCAGAGGCTGAAGTTGACAAGATCCTCTTTGAGATTACAGCCGGTAAGATACCACACCCACACTATCAAAAGTGATTATAAAAGATGGAAAAAATCTTTGATTTACATACAGTTGAAAACATTTCATGATATTTTAAGTAAAATACTGTTACATTTACACTTTTGAAAGTGAAAAGACTACGTAATTACCAGTAAATTTCTCAAATAATTACAAATAAACGGCAGGTAGCACATTTATTAGACATGAAATTTTGAAGTAAAAAGACTGATATTGTATTTTCTCATAAAACGTACTCTAATAATAAGAATTATAGTAAGTTGGTATATTAATTATTCAGTTCATGAAACCTAAAAATGTTGTTAACCACGTCTGCCATTTTTGTTGTTGTTTGTTTTTTTAACAAAGGCAGTTTTATCACACTTCCTACCGCGCAATGTATTTCATCATTATATATTTATGACGCAAACCCAATTGAAACAATTGCTTTTTTATTAACAGGCGCACTTGGAAAGGCTCCCAGCAAAGTCACAGATCCCCTGCCCGATCCAGTGCCGGCTGGAGCCACGGCAGCCTCAGAAGAGGAAGAAGAAGAAGAAGAAGAAGATATCGAGGAGATGCAGTCCAGGCTAGCAGCCCTGAGGAGCTAAAAGACCTGTGTTTTTTACCCTTCAGCTCTATAGGCATAGACAACATATCTTACTTGCTCTGTAGCTTTTCTTACCCGTGAAAACACTTTGGCACGTTTTATTTAGCACTCAATTTGGACTCGAACAAAACAACATGAATAGTTGATACTGAAATAAAAATGAACTCTATACGACGTACAGTAATAAACCGTAAAGTCAGATATTTAGTTGTTATATGGTAGCAGGTGGATGGCTTTTTTTCAGATCATTCACTTTTTACCCATTTTATATCTAGATGTTCTGACTCCGCTTTATTGAATCTATGCCTATAGCTAAGCAGCTTGTCCAAGAATCTATCGTGCAGTGGTGTCATATCGGTGTTGGTCGAAATCGTTTTGTCTCTGTTGTCCAATTTACAGTTTTATCTCAAGCCTTATTTAGGCTCAGTGAATAGCTCTTTCCTATATCTGGCAAATTGGTTTTTACTGAGTGGGACAAATTCATGGAAGCCATTACTTGTAAATCTTGTACAAATACTGAACATAAAGATATATCTGTTTGCATTGTTATTTTGTAAGTAAAGTTGTCGGCGGGTTATAAAACAGGGCTTCGGAATAAAGGAATGGTTGTGCTCGACGAAAGACTGACTGGCTTTTACACACAAGTTGTTTCAGACTTTTGCATTTCTGTTTCTGCTACTTTTGGACTTTTGTTATGGTTTAAATGCACATACATCTTTGTATGTTATTAATAATGAATATTGTTTAGTAAGCCTTTGCTTTTAGATGACTGACATGCTTACATAACAGATGTTCCTCTGATGATAAGAAATGGCTGACAATTTATGTTACAGTTTCTTCTGTTATATTTTAAGTTGAATATTTTAATATTGGTCAGCTGAATAGTCCGATTACTAAAATTCTATTATGTCTTCATATGAAAACAACTCCGTGTGCATCCTGGCTTTATAATTAGTTTTGGCGTGACCAATTAATATCTGCTTATTTGGCATAAATTGTGCACTCTGGAGTGACAAGCACAGTATGACTCAATAATAATCTCCTGAATGAACCAAATTGATTATTTTGCTTCATTTCAGATCTTTACTGTTGTAGAAAAACCTGCGCAAAACTGTTTTGTATGTTGGGAAAATATGTTCATAACACTAATAAAATTTTACAGGCAAATGGAGTACATCTCATAACACATGTTTGAAACTTAAAATTCATAATTCAACGTAGCATTAGGGTTTTTACAGTAATATACCTGGTTGTTGTTATTATCTGCTGCTTTAGCAGGGTCCTTTGGGGTTCTCGGAGGGTTATTTTACTTACCTCAGCCTCTGTCATTTTGACTCGCTCTGTGTTCGCTGTCCCGCGGCTTTGTGAAGGAAACCTGATCTTTTGACTGAATCTAGGTTACTTCTCTATAGAAGCTCTGTTTATTTCACAAAGACCGACGTCTGAGCTTAAATAAGCGAATTTATTATAACCACTCTGAATGCTTGTTATCATACGATTATTTCAAATGGTTGATTTATTATGTTATTATGTTGATTTATTATTTATTTCGTGTTACCATGTTTAGGCATCATGTGACATTAGCTATCTTCCCTAATGGCGTTTGAGGAGAAAGGAAAATGCTGTATGGCTTAGCAGCTCGTTAGGTTTTTAAACTATTCTAGTTGATTATGGGTCGTATCTTATTTTTGTCCATTATCTGTAACCCACATGTTGGCAGCAGAGCGCCTGCGCCGAAGCGTCTGTCAAACGATAAATGCCGACAACAGTCTCGAAGGAAACTCCTCCCTGTTGACAACACGCCGCTCTCATAGCGCAATGGTCTCCTGGATTATTTCTAGGCTTGTGGTGTAAGTCTTTTTTCTGCTCTTGTAAAGCATTTTCACGGAGTTGCATGAAAATCCAGTGCGTAATCTTTATACGTATATATAGTGTTTCAGTTTTTTTAAGGCGAAAACGCAGGGGTTTCTAGGGCACCTCTTAATACTAGGCAGAATTAAATCACATATGGTTATGTATCAGGCCCCGATTCGTTCTGGTTAGTCTTTTGGTGATTGTGTTTACATGTTGAAAGGCTATTACAAAGGTTACCTTAGGTTACCTTACACTTGCAAGCTAATGCAAATTGATGCTTTTCCAAAATGAGAATCTGACACCAAGTGACACGGTGAATTATGTAGGATATTGTTCAGCTTTTCATTTTATGTAACACTTTTAATGACAGAATCTTGGATTTATTGGGAATGCACAATATAGGGTTAATATTGAGTCATTGTCTGGAGTCGTCCATACAGTAAAGCGGGTCTTTGATGTGTCATAAAGACAATGGGATGTGTTTTCCAGTATTTGGTTGATTTTTCATTGTCGCTACTTTATTTAATCGCGGTTTGATTAATTCCCTGTAAATGTGTTTTACATCTTAACGCTTCTGTCAGGTCGCTTGCTGTGCGGGCGAAATCTCTAAATAGCCGTTCAATTCATTTTAGATCACAATATCCGATGACATCGCGCATTTGCCAACACTTGTGCTGTAAACTAGCTGTGTGAAGAGTCTAAAAATAGACAACAAACCGGTGGTTTTGCCTGGCGTGCCCTAGATAGTGTGCAGTGGGCTCTATTTAGTCGGAAATGTGTTGTTTTGTGGGTCTCTGGCGGTGTCTGGATTGGGTTTGCGGCTCGGTCATTTGATCGGGTCAGAGACGCAGCTGTTGCTTGGCTGGAGAAAGAGGGGACACTGGAATAGTGCTAAACTGAAATGCTTAAACACAGGTGCAGGGCACTTTTTTTGGTTATCTAGCACTTTCCGATCACCCCTTTAACCCATACCGCCGTGCAAACGGTATTCGTTCCGTCCCATTCGCTTCTGATCTTCTCTTTGCGCCCTTGAACAGCGTTCACTTGTCGGGTCTATTTTTATCAAGCATGCAGAATGTAAACCTGGTACATGAACGGGGTCGTGCAGACATGTCGCCTGTTTATGGGTGACAGTGGCGTTACAATAGGCACGAACTGAAAGAATAATATTCTGGGTGAAAGTAATTCAGACCCCGGGCCTACTAAAGGGCCGTTATCTCAGATATCAATAATGGAAAGGGAGTGGAGCGGTTTCCTTTCAGGGAAGTGGTGGGCCTAGATGAGAATATTAGTGCCCATTGTTATGTCATTTTGTAATACTACTTGTGAATTTCTGTGAGAAATAAACCCTAACCATACATGTTTTCTGAAGTGATTTGGGTATCACAGATTAAAAAAAAAATTGCTGTAATTTGTGGTGTTAACTTTTTATTCCAGAGAACTTTTAGAGAAGTGCATTATTGAATGTTAGTTGTTCACCCACTGGTATTGTCCAGGAAAAAAAAATCAAATCAGTTAAATGGCATAAATTAAATCAATTCTATAACAGGTGATGTGGGGTAAGTTGTCACAGATGGAACTTGCTGTTTATTTACACTAATCTGTGAACAAAATACATTTGATATTTCAAATTACAAGAAAATATTAAGTAATCGGCAACACCTCGGAATAAGGTTCATTAGTTGACATTAGATAACAACTTAGTTAACATGAACTAAGAATAAACAATACTTCTATTAATCTTAATTTCAGCATTTACCGATGCATTATTACTGTCACAAGTTGTGTTTGTTAGCATTAGTAAATGCACTGTGAGCTAACTTGAATGAATGGTTGTATTTTCGTTAACTACTACTAACAAAGATAAATAAATACTGTAATAAATGTTAAATAATATTAACAAATGACACCTTATTGTAAAGTGCTAACAAGTAATTAATAAATGCAATTTGACAAAACGACTTATTATACACTATTTTCAAGCAAACTTAGAATACTTGTTGACTGTTAAATAACTGTAAAAAATGATAATACATTAAACAACAAAAAGGCAGCATGTTGTTTGGTTATTTATTAATTATAATTAATGAAATGTAATATTATATATTTTAAAATACAGCATTAAAAATTGATATCAAATACGCCTGTTCTAAATAAAAATATCAAATAGTGCATGTATTAATTTTAAGCATGCTTTTTGCCATTTTCACAGGCTCGTGTTTGGTACCCTTTACCCGGCGTACTCCTCATATAAAGCTGTTAAATCGAAAGATGTGAGAGAATATGTGAGTGCAGCTCTGATATATTTTCATCATTTAAGCTCATTAACCTGTTTATTTGCCTGCTGACTCTGTAAACTGTTTCAAACAGGTGAAATGGATGATGTACTGGATAATATTTGCACTTTTTACTACAGTCGAAGTGATTACCGATATCTTTTTGTGCTGGTGAGTACAACTTGCCATTGCTTTCATCACATCCTTTTGTTAGGAATTGCTCATATTTTCATTTCTGCTGATGCATGTGGGCGGTCACCAGCATGACATATGAGTGTATGATTGTTTTTTATTGCTTTTGAAGGCTCCCATTCTACTATGAACTCAAAATCGCCTTTGTGGTGTGGTTACTTTCCCCGTACACAAAGGGATCCAGTGTGCTGTATAGAAAATTTGTCCACCCTACACTGTCCTCTAAGGAGAAGGTACAGTATTTGATGTGATTTATTTTTATCCTGTCTAGGCTGAAAAAATATTCAAAGACACTATAGTATAGAGCTTTTACTAATACATGGCCATTTTAAATGTTCAACAAACTAGCAAACATCCTTAACAGCTGCGAATGACCTCGGTTTACTAGTGTTTCATAATGCTAAGAAACTGGAGTTCAGGAGGAAGAACATTTGACTCCTTTTCCTGTAACCTTTTTGAGTTGATTTCCCTGGTTGACCGAGGATGAGCGGTGGTAAGGAAATGGTGCTGTTATTTTCCACAGTCTTTCCTCTGCTTTTTACTCTTAGGGCAGGAAATTCGTCAGGAGTACACAGTGAGGGCAAATGGATATGATACACACGAAACAAAGAGAAAACAAACTCACAGAATGCTGTTAAAAAGGATGTGAAATGTTCTTTACGAATCTTTTGCAGGACATCGATGAATACCTTTGCCAAGCAAAAGATAAAAGCTACGACACTCTGGTGCATTTTGGAAGGAAAGGCCTGAATGTGGCGGCAACAGCAGCAGTAATGGCTGCCACTAAGGTAGTAATCTAATACTGTTAGAGGAAATGTCACCAAGATATAGAAATCTGCATATAGATTTGGGTGGTTTCATTTTTGTCAGGCAATAAACGATTAATAAACATAAGTGAACATAACAAGCATTTTTAACAAATATGATTGTAACAGCGAAGCAAATTTAGCCTAATAAAAATAGCTCTGTCCAAGTAAAGCCTAGCAACTTTGGGACAATAATGGTTTCTAGATATAGGAGAAAAATATTAATTTGATGTTTTCTTCCTACAATAAATCTGGTAACAGGGTTGAATAGTCGAGCATGACAAATGCAGTCAATACTATATTTCATGTTTTTAAGGCATCTGGCAACCAGATTGTGCATCTATAATAAACTGAATTAAAAATATGTCTGTTTTTTAGGTTAGATATGTTTATCGAGTATTTCTAACTCCAAAGAATATAGGATTTATTGCTTAAAGGTATCATTTTGATACGTCACTTTTGGGTGTAGTTTCCATATCCCATATTGACTGGTTGGTAGTTTATTTTAGATAACATTTATCTCTTGAAGTTAATGTTTACTATATTTATGGCTTGCTGTAATTTTGGCAGATGGCCTAAACAAAACACATTTCTACAACTTCAGGCTAATTTTGTGTAAACAAAACAGATCGTTGATGACACAGCATGACAGTATTTAGACCATTGTAAGGAGTTCCATCTGACTCTCCATGGTCTTGATCCAGGGCCAGGGCGTTCTCTCCGAGCGGCTTCGCAGCTTCAGCATGCAGGACCTGTCATCTTTCCAGGCAGAGGGCCAGGCGAAGAATGCAAGTTCTGTAACTACTCAACCTGCAGCCACGCAGCACAGAACACGCACCATGATGCGCAGCAAATCGGAGACTGGTTACAGCAAGGGTGAGCAAGCCGAGCCCAATGATCCGTGTTGTATTTTTCCTTAACCCTTTGAAGAAGATCCTACCATCAGCCAATCAGATTCTGCTAATCCTGTTTGCTTTAGCTGCTTCTCTCAATCATCCTTTAAATGCAATTAATTCTTAACTTGAGTGTGTAAATGTTTCATTAGCCAATTGTTTATTATTCTCTAGTCTTTACATATTGCGTGTTATTGGATATAGGATCATAGAAGCATGTATTTCTCTTAAAGGATAGTTCATCTAAAAAAAAAAAGAAAGAAAGTTCTGTCAAACCCCTATGAGTGTCTTTAAAAAGTATTTGGCAGAATGTTCCTGCTGATCCTTTCCATACTGTGCAAGTGCATGGCATGGGCTGTTCAAAAACGCTTCAAAATGTCGTAGAACGATACATTTTTAATAAACAGTCTAATGCTAAGTCGACACTATAAGGGGCCTTTAGAAAGAATGTGGTTTTGCATTAAACTGTGCTGCTTTTCTATTGTTTTCTGTGTAAAAGTGCACGAGAACAATATACACTATATTACCAAAAGTATTCGCTCACCTGCCTTTACTCATTCTATGAACTGAAGTGCCATCCCATTCC